>NNCF01125840.1:760848-778124 GCA_002313205.1 Laupala kohalensis
AATGAAAAAATTCTAAACATAAAAAATGTGTGTGAATTCGAGCTGTTAACAAAATATAGGTTTAATCCTAATATTTTGAAAATACATGAACATAAACACAAAACAAGAAAAAAATACAACTTTAAAATTCCATACTACTTTAAGAAATATGGTGAAAGAAAAGTAGAAACTAAAGTACTGAGTTTTTTTCTGTTTATTTTATATTTCATGTAAATGGTAGATAATGAGGAGGAATTTCATGATTTTAAATTTAATATTCCATGACTTTAATTAAACAATAACTATATAACTTATTTTCAATAGTAGTACAATATTTTATATAATCTAAAACGACATTGATAATATCTCTGACAAGTTCAAGGGAACTTAGAGATATTCTCTTTAAATGTAAAATTAATTAACAAAAGGTATACTTAACAAAATATATACTAAATTAACAAAAATATTTGTACAAACTATATATATTATAACAGTATAAAAAAGATACGAAAATAAAAGAAGAAGATAACATAAACAATTAAATACACTAAAAATGTAAATAAAGATACAATATATCTTACAAAATTTGAATGAATAAACAAAAAAATTATTCAAAAAATGTAAAAATTTTATATTCAATAACTGTTATAAAATTGTGAAAACTAGTCGAATATTGTGTTGTAAAACTGTTGACAAAACCTATGTAAAACGTTTGTTAAAAAATGAAACTGGAAATAAATTTCAATTTCAATTATTATTTATTACTGTCTTTTGGTGAGGTTCAGGCCATGAGGCCTGCTCTTCCACCTATCCGTGGCTTGGGTGATGGAATTGGGACGGAGAGATGTTGGGTCCCCGCTTGAATTAAAACTTTACGAAGAGTTATACATATTAATAAGTTCTAATAAATATATTGCCCCTGCTTCTCGACACAGTCACATGTGATGATGAGCGCGCATCCAAACCAAGGCGGCCCTCGCCCCCAGCAATAGTTTCATCATCGGCCCCGTTTTCGCTACCGCTGTGCCCCACTAAGCGCTCGTGAGGGTCGGCCGGCGATGAATAGGAGTTTTGAGGGCGATTCTTCTCGGTGGCCGCGACCAAAGGCGCAAGCGAGACGAAACAGAGAGCTGCGCCGTGGCTGACGGCTGCTGATGCCGGCCAAGAGCTGTCAATCGCTGGACGCCCACTGGAACACTCTTCCGGTGGTCGCCCGCACCAAAATGGCTCACTCGGTCCCGGAAGTGGAGCCGTCTCTCTGGAGTCTCAGGAGGTAATGTTCTGCCTCGTCACCAAGTCATCCCGGGTTCAATTCTTGGTGGGGTCAGAAATAATTTGTAGCTTTTCACATTAATATCCCAGTTCATATAGCTGTGACTACTCAAAAGCGAACACTCCTTCTATCCACTTCCTACTGCTCCTAGTATCACTAACTATTACTTCAACCTCCTCGTGCGCCAAGTTGTTGGTAAACACTGCTAACCGGCCCACTTCTAACAATAGCCCTACCACCCAACTGCTACCTCCTGTCGCTCCATGTAGATAAGCTTCAATAGCACGTTATTTTTCCGTTTACAAATACTAGAATTAAAAAAAGGAGCCGTCGAATTATGTTGTCCTCGATAATCACCTTTGTTATAGTCACCTATTACCACATGGAGATCTGATCCGCTAAATGAGACATCTCTCCGGTCTTTTATTGTCATCGCCTCGCTCGTCAAAGATGCAGCCATTTACTTCAGTATCTTTTGCGTAATTATGTGATACGCATTTATCATCTGGTGCAGATCTCCAGTATTATGCTAGGTCATCACTTACAATGGAAATATAATCTCCACGCCATTAAGTTGTGAAAACAAAGCCCGACCATTAGCCACTCAAATTACGGTTTACAATTTACAGGAAAATTTATTTACTATTCTTTTACAGGAAATGTCGGAATAAATAAATTTTATCAATGTGTATCTTAGCTTATTCTCCTGTTTTATTCATATAATCTGTATAGCAAAATGAGCTACCAAGAAGTTCTCAGAAAAAATACAGAAAGCAGTAATCATTAACTAGATGATTTGGATTGGACAATTCAAAAGTAGGTAATCCTTGCTTTTAAGGAAACTGTTTAAGTAGTTAAATATTTCTGATAAACAATCCACGGCAAAATAACTTTCATAATCTGTCTATACTTTTTAAATCACTTTTAAAAGAGTGTCACAATAGAAACTCTGTACTATCATGTGACATGTGTACAATCGCACATATCATCATGTAAGTTTTGCAACAACAATGATTGGTGAGCGTTTATCTAGTTTTCTTTGACTCCTTGGACTTCAGCGCGCGACCATCATCCTCTATTACATCATCGACTGTTAAAATTATTCATAATAAGTAGAACGTCCATATTATATCATGCTCATGTAAAAGATAATGGTAAAATGCAACAAAATAAAAAGAAAGTAAAATATATATCGATATTTTATACTTAACCACACTATTTATCTTCGACTGCAGTAATGCTAAATATATTTCCTATATTTTCGTCGAGGAGGGATCCTCCTTGCAGAAACCAGGAATAAACACACTTACTTATCCAAATCATTTAGCATTGAACATACCATGTTGAAAACAAAAATTATGAACAAAAATATCATAACAAAATCGGAACTATTTTTTTGTTTACCCGTGGAAGTGACATGGAACGAGAAGTGTCCTTAAAGAACAATCAATAAGAATTGAATGAAGTCTAAGGCAATCCGAATATGTTAGGAATACGATATGGGAATTAAATCATAAACTGTGATCAGAGCTGATGCGCATAAACACATTTACTGAATCACGTCCCGCGAAGAAAGTGTACTCACAAAAAAAAAATTCTCAATCCAAATTCTTCATCGTCCCTATACTTCCTTTAAGCCTCGTACCTAAAAGAGCAAAAAAGCGAGCAGACCCAGATATGCACGTAGCGTGTGTTGCTGGATGATCCGCTTGAGGGAGAGTCATATTGCACGCGACAAAAAGGAGACGCGTGGAAAAAGCGGAGACGAGGCTGGAGGGCGACGCGGGACACGATAACGACGGCCACGAGACAACACAGCGCTTTCCCTTAAGGGACGAGGAGGAAACTCTTCGTGGACGCTCAGTCGGGAGAACACGAGTTCGATACTAGCACTTCGACATCCCATCCTGGCCAGGGATTTTATAATATTATTATAATACTAGCTGATTATACCGGCGTTGCCCGATTTGTTTTACTCGTTAGATCAACGAACTCACTCACCGGATGCCTCGCAGGTCGAATTTGTGCTTCCGATACAGCTGCGGCAGCGCGGATGCACCATTTCATTAAAACGACTATAAAATCCAAACCATTCGTCCAAACTTTACGATTTAAAGACGTTTTTATCGTGGTTAAATGTACGAAACACAGAATCCAGTAAATTTAATGAAGATTGATTTTTTCCTTCTTAAATTCTTCACTTAAATTGAAGTATTTCAACAATTCTATTTTTCATAACGTTTTATCGATAATTTAAATTAACCTTAGCAGATAGATATATTCTGTCGCGTTTTCTTTGGTAGAACTCCCCCCCCTCCCGATTTTATTGACATTTATCTTCAACTTCATGTTTTATCCTTCTTTTCATACATTGAAAAAATAAAAGTCAGTCTAGGGCCATCCTGGACATCTTAACTTTCTCCTTGCCAAATTCCATCACGATCGGTTGTATGGTTTAGTCGTGATTAAGTAACAAACAGACATACACGCTTTTACATTTCGCATTTATATATGTATGTTGCGAGAAATAATATGAGAGTTCGAGCAAAATTAACGGACAAAAATCCTTCACAAAATATCAATCTATTTTACAAATTTTATTGACATTTTGTGAAGGATTTCTGTCTGCTCACTTTAGTCGAATTTAAATTTATTAATTATACACGCAGACGCAATGCATGATAATGGTAATAATATGTAAGATCACATCGGGCGTCCGGTTGGATATCACAGAGTATTCTAATTCCAACAGTCCAGCTGAATAGATGGACTTGTATTGTTAATATCCTGAAATGAGTTGTATAGGGTACGCAATTATTTATAATTTGGTATTAAAATATTTCAGTTCGGCATTGTGTGTAATGATAATATAAATGAGAAAAAAAACATCTTTTAACATTAGTTTTGATAACTTGTAATTTAATCACTATAATTTTATATTTTTTGGTATTTTCTTGATCTGCACCATAGAATATTTGTATCAAGAGTAACTTTTGTAAATTATATTTGTAGTTGATCTCACGGAACGATGTAATATGCACAATGTATTATTTATACACGCAGTCTGAAACGTTGGCACGTTCATAAATAGCATTATTTCGAAGAACCTTTTTCCTTGTACTGCTTTGAAAAAACTGTCCCCGAAACCATACACATATTTATACTAAAAATACAATACAAAACAAAATACAATTAAAATAAGCATACATAAACAACATAAAAACATTAACAATAACAAAAACAATTTCAAAATCCAATGATCATGAAGGTATTACGTCATCTTAGGCTATTCCTTATTTTATTTTTAAAACTACGCAGACTTGGAGGCGTTGTCTCTAGAACTATTGCAGGAAATCATTCCAGAAAACTATTGTTCTGTTAATAAAGGATAATTTTCCAATATCTTTTCAGTTTCCCCCGGGTAAAGATGGATTTAAATATACACCCACTAGGCTAATAATACTATTAATTAAGTATTTTCAGTGTTAGTTCTAATTGTTGCGATTCGTCAACAATATTTTGGGATTATTTCAAACCACTGATAACTGTAAGTATGTGTTAATCATCCGTTCTTTCAGAATCAATTGAAAATAAAATTTGTTAATTTTCTGTAGCTTTGATAACAACAAGCAGCTAACATTTTTCTTTTATTCTTTTCAGGGATCGCGTGTGATTCTTCGTCCCGTGGAACATCTCACGACGATCTTAATTTTATTTCTAAAACGAAATATTATGTTAAATCTCTTATTCTCCCGTCATACTTAACCAGTTTCTCTTATAACGCACGAAAGAATCCAAGCATTTGGTTAATTCTGAAAAATGTAAAACATCTAGTTTCATCGCCCGCAGTGTCATGGTATCTTTGTTTTTTTCTTCATATATTCCATAATTTTGTTCAAATGTATCCATTTTAATTTTTAATGACTGCGATTTCGACGAACGGATTTTTAAAACTACAGAGACGTTTTCGAAATATTTTATTTAACGAAAGTAAGCTGATTTGTACGATAGCAACTGTCTTTTTAATGCAATTGATTATATTATTCCGAGCCTATTTCTGCTCGGTCGGCTATGGAAACGTCACATTTTGAGCGTTCGCCGCTGAGCCGCCGCGCTCTCGCCGAGTGACGCTATATTTCACAGCGGCTGCAACGTCCGCGTGGTCCACGCTCTTGGCGGCGAGCACGGCTCGGCTGAGGCGTGACTGCAGACGCACGCCGCAAAACAAAGCGCGCAGATTAGCGCGAGGATTTTAAATAAACAAATTACCGGTTCCCAGAACCAGCCTGGTCATTAAGCAAGTGCGGGTCGGGAATAAAAAGAATTCGAGATCGAAAATTGGGGAAATATTCAGCTGCCATTGGAGGGACTCATTTTGGTGCGTGTTTCCGAGCGCAAAAGAAGGCGATATTTTGAGAAAAATGATTTGTCATCATTTTGCTTAATTGAATGAAATTGTGGAGTAATGGGTAAGAGATTATGATCGCATTCACTCCATGTCTCGCTGGAACATCACTTTTCTCAAGGTTTCCTCTAACATGTCTGAGACACACTGGGATTAAATGTCAAAGAATCCCCACCACCGGTCGCGGTTACTAATGCAGGGATTTTTTTTCGGCGATACCTAAACTCCATGTAAGGTTTAGCACTGTAATTTCATTTGGTACACGTCACAACAATTACCAAAATTTTAGTATTTATCTCCGGATACTCGAGAGAAAAGAAATCGCAATATGAATGAGAAATGCGGTTTTCTTTTATTTTAGCGAAGGACTTCTTCGTGAGGTGCAGAGAACATGAATGAGAAGGAATGATAGATTCAAAACATTTTCAATCACCAACATTTCAGACCTGTTTCTGGTACACGATGACATGTATCTTCATTATCTTTCCTCAACGGATGATAATTTTTTTCTGCAGGGGATAAGATGTAAATCACAAAATCTTTTGTGGAATTATTCAGGGTAACGTTCTTTGAACACTGACTTCTGTTGCGTATCGCAAGGAAGAGTGTTGGTGACAGTTTAACAGGTCAAGTTGTGATACTCATTTCTACGAGGAATACTTAAATTATTTTTCTAATAATTTCAAGCAGGTGATTAGTAACACTTCGTCGTTATAAAAATAGACGTTAGCTCGTTTGCAATCATTTTCGTGCGGTATATATCCTGGTATTGAATTTTACTCCTGTTTTCCATGGGACATTAAGTCAAAACTTGCTTAAAATAAATAAAAGGAGAGACATTATGTAAAGTCAATAAAAGATATAAAACTAATGAGCATACGTAATACGGGGACATAAAATGTGTGAAAAAGACACAACAAATGATTTAAGAGAATACCTGTAATAATGGGTTTAAAAGATTAAATTTAATGACAAATAATAAATTAAGAAATATTAAAAATTATATTAATCAAGTGGGATATTAAACATATAATCCAACAAATATCAAACCAAATAGTAATGAAAAAGAAAAAAGAAAACGTACATATATTGACTATATCTCAGGAACAATGACAATAACCTTTTTCCGGCAAAAAATGCAGAAATAAAGCATAACGTAACTGTTTATGATCGTAGAGCATGGGGCCAGTTTCTGAGGTTCTCGTATACATGATGACGAAAAGAGTGACGAGCCACTCAATTGATCCACTTTTCAGCGACAGATCCAATCAAATTTTGCTCTTAATAGCCCGGCTACATCATGACATGGTACATTTTAGGGTCTACTCGGCCACGAACACTAGTGACAAATAAATTACGAAAATGGCGAGCAGCTGATTTGCAGATTATAAGGACGGTGGCGTTGACAACTTCTGTATTCTTCGAATGCGACAGGGTTTAGCGATTCAACCTTTTGTGCAAGGTGTCGTGGAGCCCCAGTGTTTTGATTTATTTTCGCCTTGTTCCCAGATCGTACCCTTCACGTGTCTTCTCATCTAGGATTTTATGACATGTGTTACAGTAACAAGAACAAATTATAATTTGATGACGAGTCCTAAAACACCAATAATAATAATAATAATAATAATAATAATAATAATAATAATAATAATAATAATAATTAGACATTCATGCGATTACAATTGGGAAATGGCGGTGTATTTGGTTTTAACTTAAAAGAGAATGCAAGTTATTGTCAACTGACAATATATTTATGTTCATACGAACGTGAAATATCTACTAACTTCAAATTTAAAAAAAAAAACTGAAAAATAATCCAGTTTACACATTTTTTTTCTGTGGACCGAATTATCATGAAACGTTATCATTGCGTTACAACAAAAGGAGTATGCCCGAGGATGGTGATATAAATTGGTTTCTCGTACTTAATAGTCACATCAATGTGGTTCACTAACTATTAAGATATAGTACTACGATGGAGCTGTACTAGTATATTGAAAAAATGTAATACTTAAGGGAAATCTCATTCCACTACGTATTTGCGTCCCTTCCTAAGAATATTGAATTGCAATTACCTCATTAGCAATTTCTAGTAGATACTCAGGCTGATCCTAGCTCAGGGAATTTGGGTTCCACGATCGAAGGTCCGTGCTTGAAGTTCCTCTTCGTTTGAAAAGGGAGCGAGACGCTGGAGACATCTGAGACAATATTCAAGGCCTACGAAGAAAAACAGGATTGCAGAATCGTACGTAGACAAATATAGCAAAGACATTTGTTTGGTGATATAATGTATACAAAATATTTTATATTAAATTAATCTGCAGTAAATTACATTACAAATGGAATTGTATTGTCTTTAATCAATATATATTTACCTCTTTAAGAATATTGTTTTAATAGCATAAAATGAAATCATTGCGTGTGTACGATAAGTTTCATTTGTACGATAAGTGTGAATGTTTTTGTTGTTTCATGAATGGTGTTTTTCTTTGTGTTTTCGAATTACTTGTTGACCATTTTCAGATTTTTTATTTAATACGTTTTATTGTCGCTTATGCTTCTTTGTATGTTTTTCTCAAATTCAATTTTGTTTTGTTTTATTCTAAATCAAATTGCCTAAAAAATTTCGAAATGAATATTTTTCGCGAACGGAGTACTCTACACCGTGCCAAATTTTAGCGGATATTCGTACCTTATTTTCACTTTTTTATGTTTTAAACGATATCGCAACAGCGTTCTTCTATACGATTGTCAGTATAAATCTGCTGTATTATTTGGTGACTGAAAGAAAGTGGAGGAAATGTATCAAGAGTCTTAAACCTGTCATCGCGTCCGCAGAGATGCAGCAAAATTAGGAATCAAATAAATAATACTTTTTTACTTGGACAATCTTTGTGACAATGCACTCACTACGATCAAAATTGAAGACGACTTTATGTTTATACTACGACAGAGAGGCAATGCGAATTGAGTACCTCGAAGGCGTGGATCAAAAATCCGGACAACATGAAAAGAGAACTAGGGAAAGAAGAGAGAAGACAAAAAATGTGCTACTACTGCTGTAACATTTTGCCCGTCTTCTGAATTCAAAGAATCCAGTATGTTTGTGAATCAATTTCTAGATATAATTCAAATAGAAATCAATTCTAGAAAATTACTATGTGATTTAGAAATATTCCAATTGAGAACAAGACGTTCAGTATACATCCTTCAACTGACAGCTGAGGCACTTGACTTCAATAAAATCAAGGAATTCGACAAAGAAAAATGAAGGTATATGCTGAAACGATTAAGTGTACATTTCAGAACAGTATTATTTCAACTCTTACTACTTACATGAACAGTAAGTGTTTACAAGTGTTAAGTGTCTGGTAACTGAACGCAGAAAGATCACCTAGGCCGGTATTAGACGGTCATATTTCCATGTCATATCTATGATCAAAGATGTATAAACTAATATATGACCGTGTAATACACAAGCTTTGATCATAGTTCAACTATGATCATATATCTATGACATAGGCTCTCGTTGTGGAAACCTTTGATCAATATATATACGACTCATCGCCTTCCGAAGTCACAACACTATAGGAAGAGGGCAAACCCTGGCGATTTGGACTGCATTAACTCATTGGGGACTGGAAGACAACGCGACAATTCTCTGCTGTGACACAACTGCTACAAACACTGGTGCCTGTGTCCTCCTGAAGCAAAAACTGGACATAGAGATGTTATTCTTCCCAGGCCGTCATCACATTTACAAACTAGTTTCGCGAGGCATGTTTGAAAGTAAAAGACGTGAAGTTACCGTTAGTCCAGATATATCACTTATCCAGTACTTGCGAGAAAGCTGAAGAAATTGAAAGTGATTCGTATATTGTGCGAAATGATATAACCGACGTCGAAATAAAACTTGTGTCTTCAACAATGTGATAGTTTGTAAATAGTCATTCGAACCAACATTTTATAAAACGAGTCAATAGTAGTGAAAAGGGAAACTACACCATATATTATATCCATCTGATCCAGGATTCTTGATTGTATAATGACTTCAAAGTAGCGAGTCTTTCGGATATTCATTTCTATTTTATGAAATTTCGGGCATTGGGTCCAAAAACACGATTCAAGGAGTATTCCACAAGACGGTCCCATTTCTCGTCATATTATTCAATTTTGCAATTATCGAAGATGTTTTGCCATTTAACCACTGTCATTTTTTTATACAAATACCAGGTGTGGGAAGTATCTTGGTACAAATGAATATTAAATGTAAATGACAAACATTTCAAAGAAATCCACCTAGAGCAGGACAAAGTCTAAGATAGAGCGGTTGAATTCTAAATATCAGTATTCTTGTAATACAGACTGCTTAAAAGTATATTTTTCTCAAAACCTCAGAATATAATTTTTCTACATTACGACACATTTACCGGTCTCAGTACACGAGAAAGCAAGATTACTTCTATTCGTTAATTGTTACATAAAATATGTAAATATTTTGAGTAGTAAAAAATAATTCTTCAAAATACCGGTCCGCATAAATTTTAATCTACATATTACTTCACAAAATTAGTACAATACAAATGCAATACATTTATCTTATGGTTTGCTGAGATTTGAAAGTTAGCAACTTTAGTTATTTTAACGTTTCATTCTTCTCACGCAACATTCCACGAACAAGTTTATTTAAAAATAACGTGATAAGAGTTTTTTTATTCCGACTCATCACCTATTGTTATCCACTCCTTCTCTTTATTCTTGCTTTCTTCCAACACATTGCTTTCAGTCAGTTCCTTTCCTCTCTTTGTTTTATTGTGAACCTTAATCATCTCTCGGGGTTTAACTTCAGACAGCCATCAACCTTTAGGTAAACCTCGTTGTAGATTCGCTGTTTTTACTGGAGGTTTGTCGACTGTTTTATGATTCTCAGAAATCTCGAGCGTGATTCTCGTTCATGATTCGTCCCCTGTTCTGCGCGTCACCTGTTACCGAGAGCGAATCCCCTATTGCCTCCTCGGCGGTCCTGGGATCAATACCTGCGGTTAAGTCGTTCTCTCTCTTTCCCAGTCTTCGCTTTTCATCGCCCTCAATGCGAACCGAGGACCCAAATCAGCCGATGTCGTGGCCCGAGTTTTTCTCAGGTTTTCCTTCGTGTAGAGGCGGATTCTTTATACAGGTTCTCTAGACCCTTGTCTATGGGTGCGTCTATTGAAACAATACATCTTGAATTTAGTGTTATTTCAATTCTTGTGGTTTATAAATACTATATTCAGAATAGTCCATAATTCGATAATAATTCGTACAAGTGAAATATTTTGTGTGTGTTAAATTACATACTTGTAGATATTCCATTAGTATTATAACACGTAGCTAACTTTTTATCTTATCTAGGAGTTTGCTGAAATATTTGAATCCGCCTCTGCCTTATGGTCTTGATCGGAATTGATGGGATAGTCCCTTGCTTGCTTCCGGAGAGTAAATTAGTTTATTGTCCTCCACATGGTCATTCGAAGTTTGTACTACTTTTTGACAATAAATTTATTTATTTATTCATTAGATTTTTAAATATCACTTCAGGTTCCATTAACGGTTTGAGACAATTTAACGAAAGGTATTTTGCCTTGCACATTCTATGTAATTACAATGTTAATTATTAAATAACATTTATTCAATATTCATTATCATTGTTTCAATGAAAATAATGGTGAAACATATCGTGCGCAGCATTAATTAACATACAAAATAAAATATTAAGACAGTACATTAACTAAAGAAAGTATTTCATCTTATTGGATGTTGCAATTTGCAAAATATTTACAAATTACAATATTTAGATTAGCTTTTTTTACAAATATACTCCTATTTCTATTCTGACGAAAACCTCACCGATATTATCCCAAACAAATTTAGAATTTTGAGTAGAGGAAAGGGTGGCAATATAGAACCGAGTGACATTTCGTTAAAATGTTGTTGTAATCACACAAGTGGATGCTTCCTACGAGAAAACGTGTGCGCCACTTTTCAATTTTCTTCGTTCACCCATTTCGAGGATATGCTCTTGTTAATTTCGGATTCTCGCGAAACACTTCATGACGAATTTTCTTTCAACTATTGTAAATTCTGTGCAGGGGAAATTCTTCTGCGTGTGGTTGTAAAGGGGTAGACCCGGATTTATGACAAATAACTTCCGTATCTCTTTCTTCGGTTCCATGACATATTTACTTAAAAATGGGCGATGTTCGAGATATGAAACCCTAGTTGTTGGTAGTACGGAACCATCCTCTTCTCTCAGTGAAAATCTCAAAATTAAGCTCTGACAGGATATTTACACAGGTAGTCTGGGAATCCTTCTGGCTCATAATTTTTAATTTTGACTGTGTTGTGGGAGGTGCAATCACTCATAATTGAAGTAGGATTGCATATTACCATCTTGTCGTCAACTTTTGAGTTCTACGCTTGTATTCAAGTCTGAATTGTAGAATTTTTTAAAATTACTGGTTTAGTAAAAAAATAAGTATTTTGAATCGGTTCTCGTGTCTAGTTCATTTCTAGTACAAGTTGCTGGTATCAATTAGGAATATTGTTTTCAAGAAGAATAATCGAAAACATCAATTTGAAGTCGGAGTTTCAAATTATAGATGCCCATCGCATTAAATATGTGTCATGTGTAAGAGAGATGGAGTGATAAATGATATCGTCCCATGAAATATCTACGCCCTTACTGGATATCCTATCTACAATTTTAGCCAAATGGGATGGCACAATATTATTGGATAAATAACTGAAGTTGTTTACCAATCTATTCAATAAACTAGTTATTAGATCGTGAACAGACATTAAATGGCGACTCCTTAGCCTACTAAACCTTAATAAAGCGAGATAGACATAGAAATGCTTTAATTGTGGGCACTATGTAACGCCACAAAGCATACATTATGTAGTTTACTGTGTCTCTCATACATCTCTGTTTCATCTCGTCTCACTTTTAATAATGTCTCCTGTCCATATTTTCTCTAAGTTTGTGTAACTTCACGCGTTATCGCAGACACTTGGCGTTCAAATTCTATGAGTATAAGCTCTATGCAGAAAATTTCAAGACACATTCAAAGTTGTTCTACAATAATCGACATTGCCGTGTACCAAGAGTCGATTCTTTTATTTGGCCGAAAATATTTATAAGCATTGGTTCCAGCAAGAAATCGTTCTAGGCATACTTGGATACTTTTTCTGGTTAAGCCCATTATTTCCACAGAAACATAACATTGCGAACAAAATTACTCGACTCCCCCTCGCAATGCGGGACATGCAAACGTTTTCCAGTGCTCTAATTCCTCCCAAAAAGGGGTGTTTTAATCGCTCGCTCAATGTCTCTTCTCCTGGAGATGGAGGGTGGAGTCACCGACGAAGTGAGGAATGTCTCCCCTCCTAAGATGAGTCTCACCTCCATTTGAAGCATATTAGCGAAGCTAATATAGACCGGTGGGCTCACACAATGGGCAGCCCCTGGAGCACGCGTCTTGCCGCTCGCGCCCGCCTCCGCCTCCCCCACCCAGAGCGCGGCTCTTCGCTATCGTGCGCCGCCCGCCTGACAGTCCGCACTTAGTTATTCCATTGTTCGTGCGGCCGCTGAAAAGGGAGGAATCCCGATGTTACCTTGTTTTACCTCCGCCGCGCCAAAACAAAATACAAGATAACGCCGATGCCATTTCTCTTGGAGTGTATCTCCGCGCTACACAAGTGGAATAGAGATTAGCGCGCTAATTAAGATGGCCGTGTAGGCGCTTAATCATCAGCGCGCCACTGTCTTAGCAAAGCGGAGCAAAGGTGCTCGCGTCGGACGAGAGGAGCGCCGCCCTCGCGGACGCCCTCCACCCCCACGGACCCTTCACGTCGACACTTCGGGGGCTCATCCCCTCGCTCGAACTGCAGGGGAAAGATCGGATGACCGAAGTCACGAGCGAGATCGTGTAACTTACCTTCGTAGAGCCAGTTTACGAATATGGGATAAGTAGTCATGAAATTCTTCGAATCCTTACAACTCATTTTCAAATACATTTGGTCATTTATTTATATGTACGCGCCAAACACATTTCTACCCCCAAGAAAGAACGATTTCATAGATGAAAATGAAATAATGTCTTAACTAATGCTCACTGAAATAAAGTCCTAATTAATGAAAAATCAATCAGCGAGTCTTCCCTGGTAACTCCAAAGAATTATTCATATATTGTACCCCTATCTTTTCAACAGTATATTCCAGACCATTGAAATATATGTGAATGGAAATTATGCTTTCCAAAGTACGTTTCTGCTAAATTCCCCTATTTGTGGCTACCCCTAACTACAACACAATGCCGCCCCCTCCGCAAACCTGTTCAACCCTTTTACATCCATCTCATCAGCTCGTAACCTGCCACTACAGTCACAGTCACAGCTCTGCTCATACCGCACCAAGAGTCGCTGATGAATCGAGTCACTTCGCAATCTTAGCGCGACATTGCGTCTCAATGAGCAGGGGAGGCGCTGCGTGCTGTAGTAGATTTCCACTTTGCGTGATGATGTTAAGGGAAGGCGATATGAGATTTTGTGGAAGTGCTTCCGCAAATAAGAAGTGAATGGTTACACGAACTGGTTGAAGTGGAAAGTACCCTTCAATCAGACAACAGCAACATCAATTGTATCAGCAGTCCAATTCTCACAGACCTACGAAGATTCAAGAATCTTTCAGGATGAATATAATAGAAAAATTAAGTTAACAAATATATTTTAATCTCGCGTTTGAAGCCATAAATTTATAGTGAGAAGTATATTTTTCTTCAGTTGCACTAATTATTTAAATATAATATCCAATACAAGAAGACATCACGAATATTTTGTTCTGTAGAGAAATAAACGAATGGAACTGAATTACCTTCGATGCTGGAATCCATGCTAAAAATATGTTCTGGTATATTTCAAAATTAATCTACTTGGGAAAAATTTTTTGCTGCATCTAAAGAGCGATATATATTTTTTCTTACGAAACATAGGAAAATTAAGCTGCTAATATAAATGAACAATAAGGTTAAATATTTCTTGGATGGGATTTTGTTAAGGGAAGAATGAAAGTACTCCACACTAAAATTATGACAACAGTTAAAAAAATTATCTCAGCAACTGACACTCTACATTCATTTTGATGTGTAAGAAACCAGGAAAATAAAAAAAAAATATTTTGGTTAATTTAATTTTTAAACAGAAATGGAAATCAGACAAATGGGGAAGAAAGACTAATTAGTCCCATTGCATGAATGTTTGCATTGTTCTTACAATCTTCTTCATACATTCTGTAATTCATTCTAAATGTACATTAATTTCGGTTACTTAAGAATGGAACTCTTATTTCCATGTTATTCCCCGGGTACTAAGATTATCAATTCGCGTAGGAGAAACAAAAACGATAGTTGGAGATGAGATTGATGGAAGTAAAGTTCCTATTCGTTTCATAGAAACGTTTCGTGTAACTGCGTCGATCACGCAAATCAATTGAGTTCGTAGGTTAGAAATAGTACACCGAACACTGAACCAACACGTTCGGGAGACAACAATACAAAAAATTCAGAATTAGCAAATTCTCGAAGCAAACATCGTGACATGACAGGATTTTCCTTCTGGAAGTCGTAGAATATTGTGTCCAGACTGTGAGATATATGGCTCTAGAATCTTCTGAGTATCTTTCGGCGTGCTTTACTCGCTGCGCTGTTCGCAGTTTTATTGCAAGGAAGAGAGGAGAAAGGGTGAGACCGGGAAGCGACGAGGGGGAGAGGGGAGAAAGAGCAGAAGGTAAATTGATAATGCTTTATTCCCGTAGCGAAATCCAATTAACATGAGGAGCAGGTCGACGCTGGAACCAGCTTCAAAGGGGCCGGAGGCGACGGCACCACATCAAACATGAAAAGCGAGTGGCGGCACTGGCGATGTGGTAGCCGTAGCGGGGGGCGAGCGGGGAGTGAGTAGCACAGGACTACAAGTCGCGTGTCCCATTCCGGTCTCTCCCTTCACATTCTTCGCTACGTGTCCTAGTTCCTCGACCCGGGCATGTATCATTTGGCCTGGAGATTATCCCTTTCCGGTGGGTTCTCGGCACCCTTCATTTCTTCTCTTCGTCGAATGAATTCACCGTTCCATATTATTCCCGCAGTGACTCGTCCACAGAACTGTCTCCCGAGGCGAAAACTTCACCTCTCAATTCCACCAGAAAAAATATCCGTCGTTTATTGCAAAGCGCGTAGAATATGTGCAGGAGAGTAAGTTAATTTCGTGGTTTAATTTAAATCCTGACAGTATTTTGCCATTCATCACGAAAATCGAAGCTCGGGTGTGCTACGTATATTCAAACAATGCAATAGACTATTGGTATGTCTACGTGGATCGTTAGAAATCTCAAACATCAAATACTGTTCTCAACATTAATATGTCAAATGAGGCCTATTTGTTTGCTTCGTGTGACGTCATATTGTACTGTCTGAATAGCATTTAAGGAATATAGCAATTTGTTTGTAAGTATCCATTTAGTCCAATTACCAGAGGTTTTCGTACATTTTAGTTCCGTGAAATTTTGTTGGAGGTCTGTTAATAATAAATAAGATATCCGTAATTGGGCAGACATGTGGAAAACCTACGAGAATTTTGAATTCTCGATTATTTCACCGGTATCAAAAACGTCAGTATAAGTACGGCAAATGTAGATTAGAATTGTATAAGTGGCGTTGTCCTGAGTGACTCATGAACACAGATAAAAAATCAAAACTATTGGAACTACAAATGTTGAGAGGATGTTTCTTTCAAACTGTAGAGGTTCATTTAAAAAAATGAATACTTCGAAATTCCGACCATAAAGTGGGTGAGATCTCTTATTTAAAAGGCGTCAAAAGTGTCACTCGGCACTCGTATCGATTGATTTTCATCACTTTTACGCCAACTCCTTCCTATTCCGCCTCTGGGGGTGGTATATGTGTCTCACCCCATGGGTGTTGAACTTCTACATAAATAGCCTTAAGAGTGTCACTTTTCATGTCATCTGATCTCAATACTATGGATGGATTTTTCATATTTGATTATTTTCACGCATTACCCCCTTCCCACGCCACCACTAGGGATGATAGCGGTATAGTTTAACTTGGACTTTCATGGTATTTAGGCACAAAGTTTCTCTTATTTTGAGCGACAAACATGATAAATTTTATCGAGGAATGCAGTTTTATGAGGCAATTTTTCGAACAGAAATTCAGACTGAATAATTCCTATTGTTTTGGGGATGAAGTGCACAAAATTACATAAACCGTGCAAAACTACATAAACCTCGGGAAAGAAATTTGTAAAAAAGGAATATTGACATTGACTCATACGTTGCTGCCCAGTAGAACTTTTCTGTAAGATTTCTTTAACATTCGATAAAAATATTGGCGAACAATACATCATATATCAACCTAAAGTGCGTGTTAATCTGAACATTTGCGCTTGTAACGCTTTTAGTTTTTAAAATCTCATACATTAAATCAACGAAAACGCAATCCCAGGTAATGGTGTAATGACCGAGATACTGGGCTGATATTGTATAAATAAAATGAATAAATGAAT
>NNCF01125840.1:778182-852941 GCA_002313205.1 Laupala kohalensis
ACACACATTAGAAAGAAGAGAGAGCTTTTAAAGATTTATTGAAATTAGAAAACCTATTTGGTTAGTTATTATTTGTGGATAAGGCAATATCGAATTCTTCTTTTCAATCATATTTTATTTACCTGCTGATATTTAAAAATATTTATTGCGCGTTTTATTATTTATTTTGTCTTAATTTCATGGTTATTCAAGCAGTGAACTAAGGAGCTCATCATTCCTTCTCCGACTATAAATATATCAAACGTCAGGAGATTAGCAAAATTGTTTGGCGTGACCGCCATTGCCTGGTAAAAAGAGCTTGATGCATCGGGTCTTCCACGAGATGTCTCTTAGCGAAATCAGCCTATATCGAAAGAAGTCCGGGGCCGGTGCCAGGCGGGGATAGCGGCGTCGGACGTGCTCCTAGAAAGAGGTCACCGCAGGCACGTTCCGGGGGCCCCGCACCCCTCCCACGTCGCTCCTCGTGATTCACGCGTTTCAAGGGCGTGAAAATTAGTGAAGCATTGAACACGGAAGGAGGGTGGATGGCGGGGAGACATGCGGGAGAGTGGCGGGGTTCGCGGCTCGGAAGAGCGGGGCGATGCAATACAGAGCGCGCGCGTTAACGGGACTGAGCGCCTCTAGGAATGCCAGTCACCCCAAAACAATAGCCAGGGCTTGTAGGAGAACGATAGATAAAAATGTCTTCTTCACGGAAACATTCGGGATTGTGCCATGCTAGATTTCCTCAGGACAAATTGTTGGGGATTCGTTGGTGCCACATTCAGCTAGTACCATAAGCCAACTTAGACAAAAATTTCCCGTTTGAAAGGTCATTTGATATTATTACATGGATATTTGTGACGATGTAGCGGGTGATCCAAAACCCTGAGTCTCAGCTCATTCATCAAAATACTATTACTTCTCTCAAATTAATTATGTCGGATCTTTAGAATACACAAATATTCCCGCTTGCGCACTACAAGTATAATTTGCCCCAAAAATTTCTGCTACAATTCATCATTGCACACCCACCTCTCTGGGTAAACACTACCGCTTCCTTCATATCTCCATTGTTGAGTGCACATATTATACCGCAATTTTTATCGCTCCCGTTTATTGTTGTATGTTCCCATCCATTCCAAGTCCAACTGATGAAGAGTAATATGCGTGAAGCTTGTTGGTCTCTTCCCCTCTTAGTTCCTCCAGAGGCTGTCCCTTGCAATAATACCTAGCTCTCGGTTAACCAAATATCTAAGTTCTGCGGAGAGAATGATAGACGTGAAAATAAAATATTGACAATGATCAAGATTCAGTTCGCCGATGAAATTGAATGATTGTGATCGAAGGGTGAATGAAATCATTTGGACACGTGTGTCTCATAGGGTCATGTTTTTGGGTCTCAATTATACGAGTAATTTAAAAAATTTCTCAAATTACTATGCCCCTTCATGGCCAAGGTTTTTCTCTTCTTTTCATTCAATTAGAGGATTTATGTTTAGGCGGTAATATCATCTATATTTTTGTTATTATCTTGATAATTTGCTACGATAGTGCTCTTGGGATCTTGATCGGAATTGATTGGATGATCCAGAGAGTAAATTAATTTATTGCCCTAAGTGGTTATATTTATATTATTATTTCAAGGGGTGCATTTTGCTAGGAGATTCAAGTTACTTAATATTTGAATTTGGTAGAAACTCATATGAGGATAACGTCTTCTCTGGAGAATACTTCATAAAACAGTAACATCCAAAGATTTTTGGACTTTAGGACAAATTTTGAACAGTTGACAGATATTATTTTTCGAAAGGAATTACTAGTGCAGGTAGGGAAAATCTTTTTTCAGCATGTTACCATAGGGTTTTATACTTTGTGTAAGAGCGGTACCCAGTGCTGTGTAAAACAAGACATCCGATGTGATAATGATTTTGATAATTCGGAACAATTGTACTATCAAAACCGTTGTCGCCTCCAGCTGTGATTATGACCAGATCAAAAATGTTGGGAACGAGAGGTGAAATAATGAGTGGCATGAAAAAGCTACCCATACTTCAACATCCACAATTCATCCAGTGTGAATCTAAAACATCTCATGTCTCATGACTATTAAAAAGACTTTTGATTAATGCCCATGCGCAAAATTATATAAAAATATAGATGTACAGCATTGAAGGTCTTCAACCCTTCAGCGGCAACCACCCACTGAATGAAATCTCTCCCATCCCACTGCGGACCTCCCACTCCTGATCTTTTTCGCATTCATTCCCCCTCCCACAACAGAGGCACGAGCGCGCGGAGGCGGCGATATCCCGTGAAATGAACAATGCGCAAATGCTGAGGCTTCCGTGGAGATCTGCGCCGCACTCTTTTCGAAAGCGTTTCTTTCTTCAGCGGCCAGTACCTGGATGCGAGCTTTTCAATTCGGAAGAGCACGACGCCTGGGGAAAGCATGGCGCTTGGCAAGGCAACCAAGTTTATTACCATCTACGATTGCAGTTCATTCGCACATCCGGCGCTGAACAAGCGAGGAAGAATGAAGGCGTGAAAACATTCGGAGGAAAAAAAGCCGCAAACATTTGAAGGCTGTGGTGAAGAAGCATTCTTGAATCCTAACGTACACTGGCAGCCTTCCGCAAGATTACTTCCGGGTTACAGGAAAGATTTGCTGAGGTGATAAGAGGATTTTTCTACGGTTATCTTTCGTGGACTGAATTATTGCATTGACAGCTCTCTAAAATACAATGATTGTTTACATGTTTCCTGTTGCGGCTAGAAAACTGTGTTTCCGTTTTGTCTTCCTTGTTGAATAGTTACGTTCCACTAAGCAACTTGTTTTCATGATTTCATTCACTACGTCATTGTTCCTGTCAATGATTTTCTAGAAAATTTCTTATATAAAATATTTTGTTTCATTAGCTTCCTGTTAGGTATTTATCAATTACACTCATAAATTTTTCACACAAGACAGCTCAATCGAATTTAATAAATTTTCGATCTTCACACACGAAAATAATCAGAAATGGTTAGATGAAAGAAACTGAAAAATGCATTGTTGTGTAAGCTAATTATTCAGTTTTTTAATCGAATGGATGGTAGAATGACCAGAGTAGATCAATACATTAAAAAATATGTTTTAGTTTGAGAGTGGATTCGTTAATACTTCAATTGCGACCAGAGAGAGTGCTTGAAAGAAGAAACTTCGGTACATGTAACACAATAATAAGTGTGTCGGAAAAGTTTACCAATTACCGGTGCTCATCCTCTCCATTTACGAGACAAATAAATTTGTTGCCCGTACTGAGTCAACAATATTTCCTCGATAGAGCCCTAACACTGTTCCCAAAGATTACGACCGATCACAAGCGTGCCCCGAGGCTTCTGTAGGCACCCTTCTCACCCAATTTCTTCGAGATCTTCGCACTTCTCTTCTTTCCACCTTCATTTCTCTCCCTCCTCTTGGTCGTCCACCTGACCCTTCCCTTCCCGAGGCAAAACTTCCACCTCCACTCAGATCCTTTGCACCTTCATCTGTCAGGTTGCTGCATTATTCGTGAAGCTAGGAGGATTTGCTGCAAAGACAAGGCGTAAGCCGACTGCAGACAGGAGCTCACTTCGCAGTGCTAAGCCCCCGGGCGCGGAGAGCAGGGTGCCCCCGTTGTAATGGGTTTTGTGAGAAATTATTCACACTGCAGGCGATCAAGGTAAACAAGTCTCACCAGCACGAATATCAATAAACAGGGTGGTCGTTGAGCACTGGATTCAAAGACTCAGGCACGAATGCTGGCTAAGGGGATATTTAAGGAGGACAGTATTTGTTTGGAAGAAAATTGGGGGTATTTTCCTTCGCTTTGTCTCAGATGGCGGAAATATCGAGAAGAATGCTACAATAATATAATTAATAGATGTCCCATGCGAAGAACAGTATTTAATGGATAATGACCCTTCAAAATATAAACCTCACAGAAACAGATGCCATGTCATTAAGTTTGAAACTACATCTATTGTAATGCAAGCAAAGTAACTCGTACATTGCTAAATAATATCTCATTAAACTTGTAAAATTTATCACATTTTCTCCTGTATCAAGTGATTTTACTAACGAGGCATGCAAGTTAAATTGATGTTTTAATAAATGTTAAGAAGTTACGTTACAATTACCCTGTATGTTGTAGATATCTGTTCGCAAGATATTTACGTTTCCAAATGCATTTTTGGTTGGGTGGATTCTCCCAAACATTCAATCCATCGTTGATCATCTCAAATAAGACTCCAAAGAATACGTATCAGCTCACGTCACTTAACCAACAAAACAAAACATCATAACTCGAAAATTATCAAACGCGAAACAAAGGCAATCGACAAAGTCTTATCATCGCTCCTTCCTCATAACAACACACCACACGAAAAAGTATAACGTGGCCACTCTATTCATGAATTTTACTACCGTATTGCAATATAGACGTTCGTGAAAACGATATGCGTTGCATGTTCCGTGTGTCCTCAGTGCGCTACGCATACTCTCCGTTCAACATATTTCTCCAAGAATCATTTCAAAACTGATTCATTTCTGAGGATGAGAATTTATTACATTGAGTTTTGTCACTCAATTGTGTGGATTTATTCGGTGAATAAATAAAACCCTCTATAAATAAATCCCTATATTCTGTGAATTTTTCGAATAATGGGAATCATTGCTGAGAAATTTTTAGTGTATTTTAACAAAAAGATGTTCACATTGTTCACATTGAGAAATAATTGACACTTCACTTGGCACTGAAGATCATACAAAAAGAATTTCCCAGTGGCACAGGATATAATGTTGTCATAGTAGAGTGGAACGACGAACTGAAGTAGTAAGTACATTAGTATATCTGGAGAAAAATAACGTACTTAATTTTTAGCATTCGAGACAACCTACAATTGCATGTGATTTCTTCATGTTTAGCGCAAAATTTGGTGAGAATAATACTTTCAGCAAAGAAAATGTCTTGCGAACAAGTATTTTCCGGAGAAATGAAATAAACTGGATCAACACTTCGAGTGATATACGCCAATTTGTGCCTGACAATTATTGTCCCACACAGAACACTTTTCTATATTCATAAAATACAAAAATATCTAATAAGGATATTATCTGTTCACTTTTCCAGTATTCATCCATTTTTCTTGAAATAAATATTTGAACAAAAATCTACTTTTTGAGATCGAGTAAGAATATTTTTCAGGAATTAGTTACCGTCTTTCAATGGCTATAACTTTTAGTGTTTTTAACGATGTGACAACTCGTATGCAGTTTATAAAAGGAATATATTTATCTCTTATTTATATACTATTTATGTATTACATTAATTTATTTCGTGTCGTGTCTGCGTATTCCGATATTAAACGATAATTGTCATTGTTAATCCAGTCTTTTCTTCTGTTTCTCTGTCTTGTCTTATTCGTTATCCCTCTTTCTCTTTTAGAGAAGGTAGTAGCCCAAGTCAGTAGTCAGTAAACGTTCGCTTTACGTAGTCTGTCGGATTAACTGATTCGTTTCGCATTCTGTATAGAAACAACCGACTCAACTATATAACCGGACTTGACTAGTCCCTTTTTTCTTTTCTCTCTGCTTAAATTAAAAACTTAATATGAAGAATCATAATTTATGATGTATTGAACTCATGAATACATTTTCTTGCACGTTCATATTTTTCCGGGTTGGTCAATAAATTTTGCAATAAAATCGTACGACATTTTCACATTTCTTAGAAAAGAACACCATAAAATCGACTCTCCCTTCAGCTGCTGTATTTTGTGACATATACATCCTTGACACGGACACCCCACATACTAAACGACGCAATAAACATATGCAATCCTTATATGAAACACCTTCGCGTGTTTTTATTCACAGCGAAAGTTTCTTCTCCCCGACACATCTGGAGTTCGCAAAAAATTCCTTTTTGCTTTGTTATGTTGACGGATGCTGAATTTCATCGATTCCTCATCCACAGGTCGCGAATGCGAAAGAAAGATATTTGAATATCCGAAAAAACGAAATTACTCGCAGTAAATGCTTAGCGCAAAACGCAATGCGACAACAACACGTTTAATGGATCTAACAATTCGAAATAAAGGTGAGAAACGAGAGTTTTTCATGCGAAGCGGTAGAGCAATAAAGCGTATTGCCACGTGGATAGATGATTAGCGGAAGTCTCGTGCTTTTTCCAGCGATTTTATGCAGACACCTCGGGCGGTGCGGCGGGACCGAGCGACAGGCAAAAGAAGTTCATCACAGCTCCGCGCAAACTAATGCTTCAGGTGAAACGAAAACCATACTGCGAGGTAATTAATAACATGAATATGCATTTCACGACAAAATGAATTTTCTAATTTCACGGTGCGATTGCTTCGGTAGTAAATTTTGTCGTACAACACGCTTGCAAGTACCCTGCATGAAACCCTTGATTCATAAAATTTGCCATTTAGTCATCAAACCAGTCTATGCTATTATCTTAAATAATACTAGAAAATATGAATAGAGTGAAGGGCGAACCGTGGCGCAGTGCCTAGCGTACTCGCCTACTACCTGTGGTACCTACGGTCCGATCCAAGTTGAATTCGAGGTGGTGGACGAAGCGGTGTTCGCGAGAGGTTTTCTCGGGGTTCACCCGTTTCCCCTGCCCATCATTCTACCACAACATTCACTCATCATCATTCATCCCCGTGTCATTCATAATGGAGGTGCGGTAGGAATGGCATCCGGCACCCTGGTAATTCTCCAGCCACACCAAAAGAAAAACCATACCATCCTTCATCTCCGACCTCTACTAAACTAGGGAAAAGGAGTTAAGGAAATACATACATAAAGCGCGATGTTACATATACTTCTCTTTGGACCCTAGTGAATCCAGAGTAGGGAACTCACTAAATCAAAGGTTTTCGTGGTAAATCACTGGTTATTATTATTCTTATACCCGTATTTCTAATGATGGCATCACAAGGATACAAGATGTTCTCTTTATATCATAGTCGGGATGGCACCTCTTTGCCACGCTCTTATATGCACGTGTCCATCCCCACATTGTTTTTATTATCTAGTTTTCGGTTTCGTCCTTATATCCACGGTTCATGTGTTGAGAATGTTACACGTGGGAATGATGATTTGAGGCCTAGGCAAAACCTGTAATGGACGCGCCTGATCTTACATGTACATGATGACACCCATGTGTTACCCGAGGTTGAACCCAGGGCATCAAGTATGAGTAAAATACGCCTCATCCAAGCTACGAGATCGACTACTTGAGAATGGGTAAAAAAAAACTTTTCGTAAATGTCTTACATCGATTGGCATATCTGACTTTTCTTTAGTGAGTTATAAATTAATGATTTACTAAGCAGTATTTTGTATACGTGAAATTTACTACTAACGTTCACAGGAAGAAGGATAGGACGTTTACTTGTAACTCGATGGAAACTAAGTTTCCTTAACTTTTTAATAGATAAAATAGAGTTTATCTCCATTACCGAGATTCAAGGGGCAAATAAGAAATATTTTCGTACTCTGTTCCTCTAAACACGTGAAGATTGTGGGAGTGTAGCGGATTGCCTACCCAGTGCCTAACTGTCTTCATAACTAATTTTATATTTTTCGAAATTTCCTTGATATTCTTGTGTGAACTAGTGGTCTACGTGGATCTATAGTATAATGCAACAAAAAAACTCAAAATCAGAGGAAAATTTGGACTATAAATATATGATGGAAACAAATTGACGAATTAAAAATATATCCCGAGTTAAGCTAAGTTAAATATTTTCTTCCTTGCTACTTGAACTATCATCCAAATAAAGAAAAAATTGTTAGGTGAGAAGTGAGTGGATAGTTTGCTGTTCAACAATCATTTTGCAATAATGTTTCGTGAAGAATAGGTTCAATGAAGAAATCATTCAAATGAAACAAAGTAGAAAACGTGGTGCGCCGAGAGAACTTACCGAGTTATTACCTATCACAGAGAAAGTTTCTTTCAAAATCGCTAACATGGGAGAAAACATGTGACAGAACATTTTTTTAAATAAATTATTCCTCGCTGGGATAAATTATTCACACAATAATTGGTTTCGTGATATTATTCATCATCGTTCATTGAGTCAATTCCCATACAAATGAATACATTCTCGGTGAAGCCATGTGAACTGAGAACTGCTGCTTTCAACCTCTGAGTTTATGTGATTAGCGGACCAAGACGAATGCTTCGAGGTTTATCCATGAAAATCCGTCCCGCGATTACAGACCAAATTGTGTTCAGATTCCACTCGCACCAACCGCCATGAAACCACTTCCCGCACCACTGAGACAGTGTAATGCAAGGAATGTATATTATTCCATTGCGTTGACATTCCTGTACGTATAGAAAACTACTCATGTACAGAACTAGGTTTTGTAAAATCAAAATTATAAAGATGCGGGAATCTATTAGAGATTCAGAACGAAACATGTATATCAAATATATTCTAAGAGAACCTTCATCAAAATTGTGTACTTCATTTATCTGTCAACTTAAATGCACCGGATATGGTGATAAAATATAAGATAATTAAAAACTGCATAAAATAGTCATGACAGGAAAATGCCATGCAAGAATTTTTACAAAGAGCCGTAATTCAGGACATTTTTATCCTCATTCTCGTTTTACGTTTCAATATCTTAAATGAAGCCTTTGAGCGAGATAAAGTATAATTTCAGAAATATATAATTAAAGTGTTAGAACTTACACAAAGCTATCCGCCTTATTGTGAATGCTGTAGGATTTTTAATGAAATGAACTTCTGGAACCGAACGAGAAATTATATATAAAATCGCTTAACGCATTCGTTACGGGACGTAATAGAAGATAATTTATATCTTGATTATCGCCTTCAATATGCATAGTTAATTAACAAACAGCCGACAAATATTAATTCAAAATACCTGTAATCTTGGCGAGAGAACAATCCCGCGTTTGAAGAATAATCTTGATTACAACATAATTCCACGAACTTGTTTTTCTTTTTGACGTGGAAGTCGGGATATTTTCCTCTACCTGCATTAACCACCATCTCGGCGAAGTCATAAAATGTAGATATAATTTCTTTGGCCGTGAGAAACTGCTCTTCGGTACAAACCCTGTTGTGGAGCTCCTTGGTGTCCCCCCTGGACAACCAGTACACGTTGTTCCGAAGAACGAAACCATTTGTTCAGACAAGAAGAATGGGTCTGGGCCAGCGAATTCTGATTTACGTTTAGAACTCTGCGAGATAATATTGAAGCCAGCAATGATATTTTGAATCAATGAAGCTGTTGCTGTCACAACACTACATGAGCAGAACCACGTGGTCAAGTCATTCAAATATCCAATACAATTACATATAACAAGATGTGGTACAATTACTTCGGTCAGCATGAAAATGGTGACAGCTCGAGAATTGAGCTTCTGCGTTCTGCACTGTTCCGTACACCCCAATATCACCCAGTTTATACTTCCCCACAGAGGAAATTCATGTCAAGGTGTCACGTAGGCACACTCAACTTGGAGTACGACTTTATCCTTCCGGCGATTGGAAGAATATTATAGAAATCTTTATTTGCTGTCATCCTCAGACGGAGGATAAAAGGCGACTACTTCAACCACGTTGAAAGTGGTGTCAGGATACGAACTCCAAAAGGACTTCAGTTCCCAGATGGGAATACCATGCGGATATAAATCGACGACAATAGTGCACGGGTGAGATGTGTTTGCCTGCCGAGCAGGGATTGAATTCCACCTCATCCTTACCCAATCAAAGTATAGACGTCTTTTCACTCATGTCTGTGTAATAATTTCATCATAGTTTAGGACCACAGTTGTATTGCGTAAAAATTTAGAATTTCAAATTTTTAAATATATAATATTTAATTCCAATACTTTATTTCGTACTTATTTATCTACAATATGGTGATAACGGCTACTAATATTAACGTCGATTATATAATCTACTAAAATAAATAATTAAAAACTTACGACCTTTTGCGGACGAATAATATTTATATTTTCTGTGAAGAGCTCACTACGTTTCAACTTGGATTTAAGTCATCGTCAGGTGATCAAGTAATAACAATAAACAATAAATATAACAATACGACAAGTGAACATGATATAAAGAGAAATAAAAACACAAAATATGTTTACAAAAAGCAGCAACTCAAACATGTTATAATATTGTTTTGTACAATCCAGATAATTTTTCAGTATGCGTAGGTTACTTCAAACTCTTGGGTATATTTTTTATAAATTTCTTTTCTGATATCGTTTGTAGTAACTAACTTTTTTGTCCAATATTAATGTATTTTCCCAATACATCAAGTGATCATTATTATCGCAATGTAAGGTAACTGCACTTTGTTCAACTGATTTCAAATATTTTGTGTTCCTGAATTCTAGTTTTTAATCCTCATTTTGTTTGACCTACGTAGCTAGCATTACAATCTATACATTTTATTTTGTATACTACGTTGTTAGTATTCATGTGATCTTTTTTTATCTTTCCCTTTTGTAATCAAATTATTCCTTTTATTTTTAAATGTTGAAATCAATTTCATATTCTCAGACTTAAGTAATCTATGAAGTGAAGGAGTTATGAACTTGTTATAAGGAAACACTGCATAAATCATATTATTTAGTGGAGTTTGCATTAGTTGTTGCCTGTTTTGAAGGTAATGAATCTTTTTTTAATATTTTTATAAAGAAATTCTATGGGATACTAATTAGCTAAAAGTATGTTACGCACTATTTGTAAATTCTCCCTCCGACGCTTTTCATCTGAAAGTACTGTAGCTTTATCTATTAAGTTATAAATCATAGCTCTCTTTTGTGCTAAAGTATTCTCTGAGTAGAAATATAACACTCGACCTGAAAAATTGTCCTTCCTGTACCTCTTAAAAGATTGTTTAGTGCCCTCACGATTAGTTAACATCAAGAAAATTTAGATGGTAATAGCTGCTTCCGATCTCTTCACGGAGAAATACCATGTTCCGCAGACCACCAAAGATGTTATCAATCCATGGAATTAAGATCGGATGTGAAAGATACGAGCATGTGGTGCCTAACAACTTGTCAAATCTCTTTATGAAATACACTGTCTCCAATATGCACATCGTTTTCGCGACACAAACACTTCTTTCATATGAACAAATATAAATATTAATCGCAACAGGATAACGTCTAGTTTGGTCAGATCAAAAGAAGCAGTCAAATGTACTTCGGATGGTGCTAACATTCTCATTTGGAGGGACTCATAGAATAACCGTAAATTAATCTGCAAATAATTATAAAAATATTACAATTATATTGAATCTGACGAAAAAATTACATGAAATACGTTTCTTAAGTGACATTCGATAAAAACGATACGTCAGTTTCCTCACGACATTCCCTGTTTTTTGGTACGACACATACATTTTTTTCATTATTATTTCTGGAATATTCGGGGGAGGTTACTCCTTTTCCTCGACCTCTATCTCTCTCCATCTCTAGGTGCGAAAGATAGCGAAGAGCTATGGAGAGAAAAACTAGGGCAGGATTACCTTAATTTCCCTCTATAAGGGCGAGTTCAGAAGAGTATCATGAAATTTTGTCCCAAATTTCCTTTCCCTCTGCAGTATCATGAAGAGCACACTTTCGAGAAGTACTTCATTATGAACTTGTTGACAAATATTGCAAACAATTATTATCCCAGAAAGTAAAAAGCTGATTCCGATAAGAAGCAACATCCGCCTCATTTCGTCCCAACCAGAAATGCGAGAGAAGTATAGTGTAGTGTGTGTGTGGCGATCCAAAGAAGATTCGACGCGCGCCTCTCAAGACCAGGGCGTGGTGGGTCGGCGAGGGTGGGAAAATGGGAGAGGTTGGCGGTCGGTCAGAGTTTCATCAGTGGCCGCCGCCGCCGCCGCGTGCCCTTTGTCTGGCCACAACCACTTCCTCCTTTTGTGAGTGCGACGGCTGCGCGCCAACATTCCGCGGACTGCGCTGTCCTCCGGCGGCGGGTCGTCTGTCGTGAGCGGTTGCCGCCCACCCCCACCCCACTGCTCCTTCGTCACAGTTCGAATCAGCTCTTATATTATTAGTGTAATCTATAGAAGTAAATAGTGTTGAAAATGGATTACCTGGTTTAAGGAGAATGAGATTTAAGGAGACAGGGATGAACTTTGTATTAGTACAGAGGACATACAGTCAAGAATAACCTTTCGAAAACCATTGCAAACGGGTATAGGTTTCCAGGGAAAATCTAAGAAAAAGATGTGTGCAAGATGGACGGAGGAAAGAAAAGATAAGCGTAGAGAAAGTATGAAGGAGAGGTGGAAAGAGAAGAAGAAAGGAAGACCCAGTTGAAGTGAACGAAGTCCACAGTAGCTCATACGAATAGTAGTAGTAGTAGTAGTAGTAGTAATTATAAGTTTTATTACATTATAAATAAATTTCATATTACATGTTAAATACACCTGCTTGTATACATTACATCCATTTCACTTTAAATATGCTTACAGCGTACACATATATATATAAATATTTCATCCATATCCTCCAATTTAATGCAGCAACTAACAAATTTCCACATATATACATTTACAATTGTTTACTTATAACATTCATTTAACAAATTAACCTCCAATTTTATACTTTTGTTTACTTCTTTGTGGTTTTTATCATTTGTTTGTTTTGTCAGTTATTTACTTCCATAAATCTTCTCTCAAGTTTAAAACACTTTTTTCTTCTTATTGTTTATACATATATCTTGTTCTTTATAATTATATTGTTTTTTCAGTTTGAAATTATTTTATATTTCTTTTGTTACCCACAAACTTGTCTACTACTACTATTTATAGTAGCAGCAGCAGTGCGGAGCAAAAAACATTAGTTACTTTCCTCCACTGACAAATTCCACTATTTGGCTTTACAAATAGCAGCAGCAATGGAATCTGCTATGTTTCATCAAAATATTTCATCAATTTTCATGCATATTTCTCAATTTGTACATTTACACACCTACATACATAAATACATAGAAAGTTTTTTTTTTATTTTTTTAATTTCATTTATACTTCTACTTTTTTTCAATATATACCTCCATGCACATACCTTACATAAATACAATAGTAGATTTACATTTCATCAATACTCATACTTTTCAAATTTGTACATTCATACCTATACATCTACATAAATACATACAAAGATTTATTACAAGCTAGTTTACATACACTTCAGTTTAGTGTCCCATCCAAAAATACATACATGTTTATCTTCTCCCTTTAAGTTTAATAGCTAAACTTGTCAAAGGGAGATATTTGACTACTCTTTGTTTCCCTTAGCTTTCAAAATTCATTTTTAATTTTTGTTGTGCCTCGATTTTTTCATTTTATCTTATTCTAACTTCTTGTGGTTATCCATAATCCATTTCTTTATTTCTTTCTTTCTTTTATATTTATCTTTAATTTCTATTATTTCATCAGTAATTTTATTTAGGCATTTTGGTAAAATCGTTTCTGTCAACCTCTCACCGTACTTATTAAAGTTTATGGGGATTTCATAACAGTGTTTTTTCCTATTGTTATGCATGTGGTTTATTCTTTTTAGGTTAACTTCTTTGTTTTCTTTATTAAGGTTTTTATCAATTTTTTCTAGGAAGAACATTTGTTTAATATTCAATAGTTGATTTTTTTTATATGTTTCTTCTATATTTCCACCTATCAATTTTATGATTTTATCTTGTAATTTTTGGAGAGGTGTTATATAAGATTTAGAGGCTGTACCCCATGCTTCAATCCCATATCTTAATTGTGATTCAATTAAAGATACGTACACTTTTTTAAGGGTTATTTTATTCATGAATTTTTCCACATTAGCTAGCCTCCAGTAGCATACCCTAATTTTTCTTATTAGTTCCTTTATGTGCTCGTCCCATCTCAAGTGCTGATCCAGGACCAAACCCAGATATCTGAATTTCTCAACCTTGTCAATTATGTAACTGCATTCACATTTTTTCATTTTAGAGTGTATACAATCCAGCCCATGGTGCACTATGTTTATTTCATCTCTAACATTTGCTTTTGCGGCAATATGTATCATCTTTGTTTTTTTTTCGTTTAATTTTAATGATTTGTCATGTAGCCATAGTTGTATGTTATTAAAATCCTCCTGAATTTTTTCCCTCATCAATTTCAGATCTTTTCCTCCAATCAGCATAACAAAATCGTCCGCATATCCATAAAAATTGCAATGCTTTATGCAGGTTTCAACGTCATTTATGTATAATATGAATAATAAAGGAGCAAGAAAGCTTCCCTGAGGAATTCCTATCTCCATTTTATGTTTATCACTATAATTATTCTTAATTTTTACCACAAATTCCCTATTTTCCAGATAAGTTTTTAAGATATTACACATTTTTCCTCTAATGCCCATTTTTTCTAACTCCTCTATTAATTTTTCATTGTTTACCAAATCGAAAGCCTTTGATAAATCCATGGATAACAGAATTACCTGTTTTCTATCATTAAGGTATCCGTTTATCTCATTTGTTATTTTTTCCAATAAATCCGTTGTTCCTTTTCCCTTCTGATATGCATATTGACTTATAGTTATGATATTGTTTCTTTCCACATAGTTTTGCATTACCTCCATTAAATATTTTTCAAAAATTTTTCCTATCGTAGATAAGATTGATATAGGTCTATAATTGTTTAAGTTATTAAAATTTCCACCTTTGTGTATAGGTCTTATTACTGCAACCTTCATGTTTTCGGGGAATTGCTCCTCTTCAATACTTTTGTTTATTATTAATTTAATCATTGGTATCATTACTTTACAGTTTTCCTTTATATTTTCTAAACTTACAAAATCTATTCCCGGTGCTTTATTTTTCTTTAGTTTATCTATTATTTTTACAATATCATTGGTTTCAATTTCTGTAGTAGTAGTAGTAGTAGTAGTAGTAGAAGTGTAATCTACGGGGACATGACAAAATACATCGCAAGAAAAGAAATGTTTGAAGAGTTCGACGAATACGTGATGACAAGAACGTGTATAAGGCTAGATAGTGTATGAACTCCACACCTTCCAGTGGTGGGCAATAGCAGGCGGGGAAACAACTACATGGGAAGCAGACGTAACATAGACAACGACGAACGACAAGACATCGATAATGGCTATGCAAGGAAGAGAATGATAAACTACTGACGACAGACTAAAAGAGGAACCAATCGATAACGAAACACCAGAGAAATAAGAAAAGAGAAAGCGCGGCGCATAATCCCAGGTAGTGACCAGATGATCAAGATACTGGTAACTATGTAGAATAAAAAAGTAAAAAAATAATGTAATCTTCATTCGTTTATAAAGGAGGTCACTTATTCGAATAAGAATGGTAAATGGTTTAAGCCTGATTGAGCAACATTAGAAATTCTGAAAAGACATGAGGCAATGAATGTGTATCTCCACAAGAGGAGTTAAAAAATCCAATAGATGTATATGCGGAGATGCTATAGATAATATGGAACATGTAATGTTTTTTTTGCATAATAAATGGAGAAGAATGAGGGAGATGGTTTCAAAAATAAAACAAAAGGGAATATTTAACCTCAAAAAGCGGATAAGAAATATAGAGGATGAACTTACATTTAAAGACTTCGAGGAATATATGACGGAATCAATGCTGGTTCGACGCGCTGCGCATGAGGTTACATAATGATAGTCGATACGCTCGACTAGGTGGGGACGGACAACGTCTCAAAGGCAGTGAATGAGTGCAGTCAAAAAAAAGATGGCTAAGATCAAATGGAGGCATTGAAGAAAAGAAAACAGAATTGAAAAAAATTAATGAGAGACTAAAGTTTTAAACCCTGGTAGATGCAATATGTTAAGATCCAGCGTGTAGAGACAAGTACATGGACCATAAGGGTTTTTTGTAAGTGTATGAGTGTGTGTTCAAATAAATAAATAAATAAATAAATAGTGTTTACTTTCTCAGGTACGAGCGATCTTTCTCCGATTGCAACATTTTGACGAAAACACTCCGTACGGGTCCTTCATGCTGTAAAAGAGGTTTTTGGAATTTCTTTGGTCTGTGTCCCAGTTTATCCGTCTGTCAGCAGTGCTATTGTTGACTGGTTTGATTTAATTCACATTACATGTGAAAAGTTATTACCGATTATTGAACACGATTCACCCATTCGCTCGAATGTGCAGTATATAAATTTGCTTATATAGCTCTGGGGAAATGGTAAGTAGTTGTGGAAGACAAACGGGTGGTGTATTTGTTAACACCCCTGAGAAGAATGCAAATGTCCCAGGTTCGATTCCCGGCTCGTCGCCATTTTCACCTGACCAAAAGTTGTCAATATATAAGATTATTTCACAAGCACAATTAAACCATTAAAAAAAATATGACCATGGTTTCCTGATATTTTATACGACTACATCACACCCCTCTGATATTCCATTGTTCAAAACAATAAAATGGGTTTCTAACTGGTTGTGGCAACTCGTGGAGAGCAACAGATTGTCAAACGAAATGCGGAGGAGAAACTGAACTGTATATTTTCAAGAGAAAAAATCTTAAATATGCTTGGAACACTACACGAGTGTCATTCATTGGATCATGAACCCTGGATGAATAATGGCACATCCGATTGGAACTTACGAAACCTGAGTAGGTAGGAGGTGTAGTTCAATTAATTAATGGTTGAATGGGAAGAAGTGATGCGACCAACTCGTCACTGCTCACGCTCTTGCAACAAGTTATAAAGAGTCTATTTTGCCAGTGGTGTCAAGGAAATCTTGTAAGTAACATGTGCTTTCATAGAATGACAGTCGACTCTCAGCGCAGAAGCTGTCTAAGCGTTCAAACGTTCAATGGACGGGAGCTAGTAAGATGGAACAGCAATGTTAGCCGTGCCACTGCATCTTCCGGATGACAACGGTCCAGATCTATTTCAAAAATTTTCAGTTTCAAACGAGTTATCGATAGTTTGACTGAAAACTATCGATAGCTATTAAGTGTCAACTATCGATTGTGTTCCGCCAATACTGCGAACCCAAATTTTGTGAACATCTGATCTGGACCGTTGTCATCCGGAAGATGCTGTTGCACGGCTAACTTTGCTCTTTTATCGTACTAGTTTCCCTCGATGGAACGTTTGAACGCTCCAACAATATGGATTACGCAGAGGAAAACGAAAGGAAAAATAGCCAAATCAGGCTCAATTACGATTAAACGGATAGCATATCATTGATAATATACCAACTTTTTTAATGTGATTTGCTTGGTGGATATCTTTATGAACGATTTTATAATATATTTAATTCAATAAAGGCGTGGTTACCTAATTTTGTACTTCGGAAAATCTATCATGGCTTGAAAAACTATTTCATGATGTTGGATAGTGAAAAAAAACAGTATTCTTTATATTTTTGCGAAATAACAAGAACGACGAAAGAAACAATACTTCAAGTTTTTAAATCGGGTCTTCAACTCAAATATTAAAAAATCCCTCAAACTCTCACAAAAGAAAGTAACTGAGAGATGCTTGTTGTTCTTGTAACCTAATGCATATTGACATCCCTAGTTTTAATATCTGAACTTTGTTTAACAATTAACGTAGAAAGATGTCAGTAAATCTATGCTTTGATTCTAAGAGAATTTATCCTTTTAATTTAAAACCATCCCACACAGAATAAATGAAAGATGTGGTGTTGTCTACTAGTAACATATTTATTCAGATAGTACTTTCGCCATCTTAGCTGGCATCTTCAGTCTGACAATGCCTAGTATCAAAGGGCAAATAGATAGGCATTGCCAGAGTGAAGATGCCAGCTAAGATGGCGGAAGTACTATCTGAATAAATATGTTACTAGTAGACAACACCACATCTTTCATTTATTCTTAAAAATGAATACTAGTATCGCCTCCCTGATATCCAACCATCCCGTACAGGTGCTCAAAGCTGTAGGAAAGGTATAGGTGGCTGCTGTGTAGTGACGCGGGAGGATACAAATGAGACTATCGAAAACCATAGATAGTTGGCTATTTAGTAATCGATAGTTATCCACCTCTAGTTTGCAGAACCTTGTCGTAACGTAAACTTCTGAGTGAACGTTTTATTCTACTTCAATTTATTGAGATTGACTAAAAAGGAACTACCGATGTTCATTTTATTATCATAAATGTCCAATACTTTTTTAGGAGGTATTACACTTCCAAAGAAGTAAATCTGATTTTATATAAATCCTCCGATTTTTTACTCCAATGATGAACCTTTAGACATTAGCGTGAGGAGCCAGAGGTAGCGGCTCACGTTTTCGATATTACTGCTCCAATAGACATTTATATATCATTTTATATCGACGATGGCAAAATGTGAAAAGGCAAGGTAACTGATGAACCCACTCACTTTATTTTGTTTCCTATTTATGCACATCTCTCCTCAACTTTTATTTATTTACTAGTAAATTGTTTTAAAAAGAGATTCACCGCCAGACTACGTGAAGTATTTCGTGCTTGGTGAGGTAAAATAATTGTTTACTAAGGAAAACCATTTACATATTTGGATATGTCCTTTGAAAACAGATAAAGGTAATTGGAATAATTTAACATTCTTGCAGTTGATTTTTCCCTCATCATTGTCTGTAATTTCATTGCGGAAATACTAATTATATTCACAAATTTGTGTTCCTTATATTTTTTTTACAATGTTAAAGTGTTTCTCTATATATTTACAACTACACTGTAATAAATGTCTGATTGATGTAAAAATTGAGAACAAAACACATAATTGTTGTATAAATGGAGAACAAAACACGTGATTGATGTGTCAAGAACGAGAACGTGTGTTCAGACGTAAACAAAACTTTAAAATTTAGTGAGCAATTACTGACGTCTACTCATAAAGATTAGCATCTTACTCAAGATCATGTTCATGTAAGTTGAAGTGCTTTGTTCAGCGATAGACAATCGGCCTTGAGAACAAAGAAATGAGTGTTACTGGATATCATATTTCAAGGTTACTTTCCTCTTTACTCACACGCACAGATTATTTGAGAACTTGTAATTATTATTCCGAGAAAGCTGGAGAACAGAAATAATGATACCGAAGACAAGAGAAGTTAGACGTTTTTCCCCCCAATCTACGTCACGAAAGATGAAAGAGTTATTGTCATCCTAGGCCTTGTTTTGTGTAGGTTTGTCCCTAAAATATTGAAAAGAAACTGGGAAAGGAAACCATATTTACACCTTTTATTTACACCTGTCAGACGTTCAATAAAAAACATTAACAATTATGGCTTCACAATACAGGCGACAAACGCGAATTAATATTTTCTTGTGGGAGAAAAACAACGCAGTCCGTTTTCTACAATCTACGACATACAATTTCAAAAAAAAAGACTGAAATATTAGAGCTTTAATTAGCCTATTTAAATTTTGTAAACGTTATTTCTTGGTATCAAAATAAATTTGTTCATTCAAGAGCTACACATCATTTTCTTTAAAACAATTCGTATAAATAAGCATGTCAAAAGTATTTTGGTTGATTTTACTGAAAGATCAATTTGACCATTGTTAACTTTTGAAATAATTTAACTACTGTAAATTATTATTTACTTTGTGAATTCTGAGTATTCTTTAAAAGTAAAGTAAAAATACTTTTCCTCGGGAATATTAAAAAAAATTACATTCAGTAACAGTTGACTTGAGGGGAAAAATTACGCCCAAATACTAAATGTACTGGTATTCTTAGTATTTATGTAAAACCTTTTTTACGCTTTTAATCAGTATTGGGTTCGCAGAAACGTACATTTCTGAAAAAGATATGCTGTATTACGTCTTCTTGGACAAACTGACTTCTTAGGATAACTGGAAGCAAGTCAGCCTCCTCGTCCTCGCCTGCTGGAAGCGGTCATCTCAGCGTGCGCCCGCGGCGTCGGTAGTGGCGGCGGGGAGTGGGCGGAGGCTGGGAGCCCGCGACGTGTGAACGCCCCGCGGGGAGCGATCCCGCGTGCACACGCGTCTGCCGCCGCCCTTGCCGCTCAGCTGCGCGCTGTCGCTTGATTTACGCGGCTGGGGTCTGCCGCTGTAGCGCCGACTCCAAGATTTGTCAGACAGACAGAAACACGGCCGCCCATTTGTTTCAACTTTCAAACGGAGCGTGGTCCACGAGGTCCGTGCGGGCGGGTCGCGCGCGTTCGCTCCGGAGGCGGCGGTGTGAGCCTCGGGGGCCGATGGAGGCGGTGGGGGCAGTTCGCGGGGAAGTACGACAGTGGATCTGGGTGCTGAACGGTCGCTCTTCGAAGCCTCCCGGATCCACAGTCTTGGAGGAGCCACCGTGCGAGCGAGATCCGGGCCGCGGCGACGCGAGCAGCTGTCGCAGATGTCCCATCTGCGGAGGGCTTTGTAGCGGAGGCCAACTCCCCGCCGCAGCCCCACGCCACCACCGCTACGCACCCGCCACATGCGCGTGTAGCGCGTCACTCGACCATCCCCGGATTTGAAAAAGAGAAACAAGGCACCGCAGGGCGAACATGCTCCCGCTCAATCACCCTCGCGGCGACTGCGGGGCAGCTGGGGCGCACGAGGGGTAGCGCAGCTCACGATCTGCCAATTAAAAACTGCCTTAATTGCGCGGCGAATGAAGACGAGTACATTACAGCAGACTCGCGGGGAGGTGACAGAGCGACCGAAAGGGGAGAAATGAAATGAATGTCAACAGATGAGACACATCACCATTACATTCATCGACGAATTCAACAATAAATAATAAAGATTTGAGGACGACGTCTCTCCCTGTCAACTGTCAATTCGTACAACAGAATGAACGTCAACACAAAAAGGTGAATAAAGTGAAAGTTAGGCATGATATTAATGTGGCCAGATCTACACTTCTTTAGGAAGTTGTTGGAACACAGAACTGGAAGGGCAGAGTATTAGCAAGGCCCGATTCAAGGGATCATACTTTCGCCGTGCTAATGTTCAGAGGTCCATATAACTGCCACGCCTGATGACCGAAGGATAGCTCCACCTTATCTTATTGCACTTCCACGGAACAATTATCATCGTTCGAATATACTGTCAGTGACAGCGCAACGCTAATTTATGGCAAATCTACATTCACATCACGTACCAGCATAGTAGCATTCCCGACATCATATACATGAAGTGATATTACTTCATGAATCGAGAACAAGTCGCTGCGTTAACTCCTAATTTTCGCAGTAACTGTGGCTATGTATACAGGGTTGATGTCTATATTTAATCCTCAGATTTGCTTCTGCGCGTCCAGAGAGAACTTTGGACGAAGCGGACACCTCCCATGGAGCTTAGGGTTTGGGATGAGAATCCAATAACAAACGTAAAGGTTTTCGTCTCATTTTCCGGTGGATGTGCCTAAATATTCAGTTCACTGTCATATACTGTTTCCCTTAAAATAGCTAGCAAAACTGGTACTGAAAAGTTTGTGCAGGTGCTCTTTACGAATGATACGGAAAATTCTACAAAATTTCTGTGTTTGGTGGACGGAATTGGGGAGCAAGAACGCTTAAATCTTGATTAAATGAACATGTGTGATTACCTCATTGACGAAGACAATGTAGATAGAGAAAGGACGTTCTCGATAGGAATAATTCATTTTACGCGTTTAAGACTCTTCCTACACTGTGTGGCTTGATGAACCTAGTCTGAAGTTTGCCATTCCTAGAGGCGAGTAAACGTAATTTGTTACGCCCGAGCTGTCCAGGGCTGGCTCGATCTTATCGGTAAGTGCAAGGGCATTAATGGATTATATGAAGATGAATGACAAGCAAGTCACACGACATGGGAACCAGACATTCCTTTCCGGGACAGCAAACTTTCTCCACACGCTGGTACTTAACGATACAAAAAGTTGGGGATGTTCTGATCAATCAGAGAGCATACGTGGGATTTTCTCTGTCGCAAATGGATGACAGTACTTCAATATTCATATTTTCTCTATTTACTTTATTCATATTGAGCAAGAACTTTCGACCGATCATCAGGTCTCGAGTATAAATAACTCAGGATATAAACGTTAAGAAATATCTTTCATTGATTTGGAGAGGATATCAGACACGCCAAAATGATGCTCTGACACACATCAATATATCCCATTACTTTCTACATGGACATGACCAGATAGCAGTACCTCCCTCAGTTTGTCAATCCCCAATCTAGTGCTCTAGAGAAACCACAGCGCATGGTAATTATTCACATTAACTTCCTGAATATGTTATGTGAAATATGTTCATACCACATCTTACCCATTTCAAAACGCTACCCTGTGTGGTCGAGAGTGGGGAGCGATTATTGAGTTCAACGTGCGTCGTGAGTCTAAGAAGAACCACCATAGTTCAAAAAGTAAGTTGTAGATTGAGCAGCTTCAATCAAACTCCCCTAAGGTCATGTCATCCAGATTATTATGCTTAGAATAGCTCCCCGGTTCATATGCCTTACTTTGCAAAGATAGCTGTGTCTTTCCTGAGGCAGAAAATCGCTATAGCTTGTCGCGGGTCAGATCTTTAAGCTGAGGACTTCAGACTTCGTATTCTATCCATTTACTTTATTTCTATTTATAGTGGAAGGGAGGTTCTACTTCTGCGAACCAATGGAGTAGTCTGGGATTAGTCGGGGCAATACTTATTCTGATATTTCCTTACTTCATTCCGAAGAAATGAAGTTTTATTTTCTGACTGGTGATAGTCAAGAGACCAGAAACTGCTTATATTAGGTAACCCACATTTATCTACTGTAAAGATAGTTCATTGTGTGCAAGATGAAAAGGAAAATTCAATTAGTTGATTAACTTTTAGGAAGTAGCAAGGGCATAGTGCAATAGTTTGTTCGAGATGTCATAGAGTAGGCTTTATATATTTAACAAGGAACATTTTGATGCAACATTTTATGATACACTGAAATATATTATACTGGAATTGCTTTTAGTTATTACTAAGATAAACGCAAAAATGAAGTTGAATACAAGAAGGAAAGAGTTTGGACTTCAAAATTAAATGTATTTCAAGTCTTAGCCATAAGATAATTGAACAAAGCGAAAAACAAACAATCTTGTAAAAGGAGTCATTAGGTGGAAGAGAAGGTGTAAAGGTGTCATACAAAATCGTATAATACGAGGTTAATGAAGTTTGAAATTTTAGCATTAATTAAGGAATCTAATAGTAGAAAAATAATCTTTTACGGTCAGAAAAGACAAAATTAAAAGTACATGCCCCGAAGATGGCTTTAATGTCGACGTGAAATCTATCCCAAAAAGGAAATAAATCCAGAGACTCTGTAAAGACCGTTACGTTTGTTTCCGCATTAGTCGCATCCTCTTCAATGCCGATAATACCTGTACCACGGTAACGCCATGCAAACAAACCAACATTAGCGTTGAATATGTTTTTCCGTTGTCGCACATATGGAACATGGCAGCTAATGAGCCGCAGATACCAGGCTTTGTATTTTAATGCGCGCGCTGGTGTCACGAGTTGTTCCCGCGGCTTGTCGCGACCCAGGCGGTGGGCGCCCGACCACATGGGTTGACACGCGTCCGCGTTGCTGCGCCCGCTACCAGCCATCCACGCGACACATGCTCGGAAAGCGGCGTCCGGACGTCCGGAGATTGAAGCTTCTATATAACTAGTCCAAGGTAAAATAGGCGCTTTTCTTGTCAAACACCACGAAGAAACCTAGGAGGCCATTAATCAATTACGAATAGCATAAATTACCATTTTTCTACACCCCTCTCCTTCAAAACGCACCTGTGACGATACTTTTCCCTCTCCCGCAATAATAGCAAAACGCCAGCTCTACTTCCTCCCATCCCGTTATGAAAAGGTTTTCTTTTTCGGAAAACGTGTGGACAAATTTCGATACACTGGCTTAATAGTTCGTTCCTTATTGTCCAGACCTCTCACATAATGCTGAATAGAGAGAAACTTTAAGGTTATACCCTCATACACTTTAAACCACGTTACGTACCAACAAGGCTAACTCCCTCTACCCCACCGTAACGCAGTGCAACGGTATCATAACACCTCGTATCCCCAGGGGAATGTACGTAATTTATGCATGATTATTACAAAGTTCCTATATCTATAAATCGGGTTTCCACTTTACTGGCCCATTGATACTATAAATTTCACTTGGTTACTCATCCAAAAGAGATTTCGTCAGAACTACCGAAATCTCTTTCGCAAAAGTTTACTAGATATAATCCCACTAATAATATCACAAAACCCTGAAATATTCTCGGTCAGCTCGAAACATGAAAAACAAACGTTAATATTAATAATTACAAATATGAGCATCAGATAGAATAAAGAATCCTTCCCAGTCCCATGAAGTCTCTAGCACAGAGTTCTATAGGGAGATGGAGATCGTTACGGCCCAAGCTACCCTTCCATGTGGGTCTCCTATGAATAGTAGTTGGGTTATGGTTCATATATCATCCCATACATCACTTAGATGTAAAAACGTTATTCTTTTCCTCACATTCATGTGTCATTTACCTGGATATTGCATTTAGAAAAATTTGAGCTGAGAAATATCTACGGTGAGTTCCATAATAGATAGACATTTAGTACATCAACAAGTACAGTAGGCTAATATCACGGACAAATTTAACAGCGCATCATTACCTTTGAACGAAGGACAGGTGCATCAATTAGTTCTTTCTTGAATTCTCTTTATAGGCAGTTACCCTAAGCTGGGAGGATGGGAAGAGGGTCGGTCATTTAGATTGTAACGAAGGTCAAGTCAAATAATTTTTCCTTATTTTACAAGGCCCATTTTACACGATTTATTTTTATTGGTATATTATGACCTACAACACACACATTTAATGAAAGGAAATTCTTTGGAAAGAGTTAACAATTATTTTTACTTGTACTAAGATCTCCCTTTTAAATACAAATGAGTGCAACAAAAAGTAAATGATACAATTGGTGCTCATAATAATAATAATAATAATAATAATAATAATAATAATAATAATAATAATAACAATAACAATAGCAAAACTTCGTTTTGAAACGAGATACAGATAGTGTTTCATACTCACAGTCATTGGGATTCTTCAAAACGTAAATATCTTTCTCCTACAAAATCATTCAGAAGAAGTTACCGGAAATTTTTCCGTAGAAAACATACGGTGAAAATAAATTGAAGAAGATTCTACCCTTTTATCATTTGAGGAATACATTTTATCATACCCTGAGGCACGCATGAAACCAGGGAACAATGTTGACAAATTATACAGAGATAAATAGAAACTGTCGCATTCAATTTTTTTCATAGATAACGTTATATTTATTACTTAACATACAATTCACCAGATATACTTTTTGTCATTAGTTACTTAGTTATGTTTGTACTTTAATTTCAGATTGTTACGTTTCTCAGATAGTGATCCTAAAATTCATTATAAACTACACATTAGTAAAATTTTAATTTACTGTGTACATCTTAAGCTTGATAATTGTTGATTAAAAGTCATCGTTAACTAATTTATATTATTTGTGGCTCGTTATGATTTCGAAACGTACATTCCACACCGAATCATATCTTAGAAACTACTCCCCGGATATTTGGGAATGACTGGGAGAGTACAGTAGGTGAAAAATCTGTCAACAGCAAGAAGAAGAAAAATAAGTTCTCAGTACACTAATGAACTTTTGTTCACACATCGTATTTTTTCTGAAGCCCGTAATTATGTCAAAGTTCGAAGGTAACCAATCACGATAATCCGTGTCGAGGGGTTTGCATCTCATTTCATATCAATTAAAAACGGCGCTTCCTGGTAGCGTATTGATTGTATCGAAGAGTGTTGGTGTTCTATCCCTGCATCGCGATCCGCTGCGGTGGTGTTTGATGCAAAGAGTCTCGAAGTACACAAACAAGCAAATGAAGAGTCCCGGGTGCGCCTTGACCCGCGCATGTTTCTTTGCCGCGGTTTGGGCATTCCGCGTTCCGCCGGTGGCAGTCGTTTGCGCGCCGCGGTCATCAGCGGCGCTCGTAACCGCGCTCGGCGCTGCGTCTCCGCCGCAGACGCCTCCTCCGAGCGGCGCGGCGGCGGTCTCTCAGGTTATAGTACGCCGCAGCAGTAAGTTGAGCCGCACCCACCTGGGCGAGCGGCGAGGCTTTGAGAAGCCCGAAGCGCTTTACTTGCGCGCGGGAGTAATGTATCCGGCCTGGTTCCTTCCGGCGTGCGCGGGCGACAGGGGGAGGACGAACTGCCTTGCCAATAGGCAAAAGGATCGAGCTCGGGAGCTTCGGGCTTCTTGGTAATTGTGCATTGGGAAGTGTGATGTGTAGTAAGCGATAAGCAAAGGGTGCAAGAATGACTTAAAAAAAATCCATTTATCTGTTCGGTTTGTAACTGCGGACACTGCACACAGGTAGATGATCCATTGCAGTTTTCACCCGCGCGCTCCATCATTGGTTCCCATAAACCACGCGGTAGTGGGGAGATGGTGTTGATTTATTTATATTGTAGCATTTGCAAATGGGAAATGAAGCGTGCTATTGAAGCTTATCTACTTAGAGCGATAAGAAGTAGGAGGTTATTGTTAGTAGATGGGTCGCTTAGCTGGGTTTATCAACAACTTGACCCACGTGGAGTTGTAAGCAGTAGTAGTTAGTAAAGGTCAATTTTTGATACTAGGAGCAGGAGGGGGGTTGGCTTTTCAGTAGTTACAGCTATATGAACTGGGAAATTAACGTGATAAGCTAATAAAAAGTTTCTGACCCCGCCGCGAATTGAACCCAGAGTGACTGAGTGTTGAGCGAGCACGCTAACCCCTTAGCCACCGGAGTGGCAGCTCAAACTCGTGGCTCATGCAGTAGCGTTCTTGGTAATTTAGCTTTGGGAAGTGTGATGCGCAGCAAGCGATATGCGAAAGGTGCAAGATTGATTTTTTATCTAATACGCGTGAATTCGAGGGAATCCATTCATCTATTCGGCTTGTAGCTGCGGATACTGAACACAGACAGTTATTAACAGGAACCCTGTAAGCTTCGGGGTTGAATGGGGAGATACAATGTCGATGAATGTAACGGATAGACGATGATCAGTGATATCGTGTTGAAACGATTTGAGGGAAGGTGCTTGGTCACTGAATTGGTTCCGCTCCGTAGGGCAGAATTCGGTAGAACATTGTTGGATGCGTTACTCGCCGATGCATTCCCAATATAGATCAAATATTTGATAATGGATGGTCATTTTAAGAGGACATGTTCTTAAAGCAAACCATAGGTCAATATAGCGTCTTCTTATTTGCTAAATCATTAGTCATGGCAACTAATAACCTATGGAGGAATCTGCAACTTCAAGCAAGAAAGAATCTATATTGATCTCTTTCCGCAAATATTCACAACAGGTGAGAAATTTAGTCTAGCTTGAAATAATCAATACTGTAATGATGAGAAAGAGATTCATTTCTTTTTTTTTGTGGGGCTATAGGGCTCGTCGCCAAATTCGTCTAATTTTGAAGAAGTACCACTGCAACATCTTTTGGATGGGCTTGAAATAAACACACATCTTTGACCACAATGTCAAATGGAATATTGTAGCGGAATTCTTCCATGGACTATGTTGCAACATTCGAATCAAAAGCAGCCAGCTTACCCAAGTCTCTGAAACACAATATTCATTCCTGATGATGCAATATACCAAATGTCTGTACCAAATTATATCTGACAGTTAGTACAGTATATGATATACTAAATTTATATCTTTACAGTTACAAGTAATTGATAATTGCACATCGTACCATTCGTTTCCCTGTTCACTGTTTTCCCCTTTTGTGGATCATTCGGAGATCCAACTTATTCTGCTATCAGAAAATCGCGAGATACTGGACCCGGAAGTATCTGGTTTGTCTCCCGTTTAAAATACTATACGCTATATATCAACAAGAAGTTATGAAAAATAACAGACAGTGGCTACCAGAAACGTTTCAGGAAACTCAAAAGAGATATTAGATTTTTAAAATGAAGCCGGCATCAACAATACCTACCCAGTCAATAACAACAAATAAGAAATGGTGTATTAATAATCCATACTGAGAACTCTAGTTACTAAATAAAGGTAATTAATAAAGAATCTTATACCTTATGCCACAGTTTTATCGGAGGTAGGGTTTGTTTTTGGAGTGGGGTATATTATAGGAGCAACCTGATTAATCATCTGATAATGCAATTCGTTTTGCAGATGCCTTACTACAGCAACAATTTAAAACAAAAATTTATGTTAAAAATGTTTAAATTACACAGAAAACAAAACTATTATAAAAAGTGAGTGTACTGTGTACGAACATTACGAATATTCATGTTATTTTCATTCCTAAATGTACTGAAAAGATATTTCAATAATTGTAACATACAGGATTATTTTTGCAATATTGGTAAATATCAATGTATATTTTTAGTTGATAATTGTTGTTGTATTATTTTATTATATTACTCATACTGTTATTTGAGGATTGTGTCCGTAAGATACAGAATGCCAGTCAGTTTTGTTGCAATACGTTCCATCAGTAGTCCCAGTGTGTTGCACAAGAGACTAGAGGGGTCAAGTCGGCGAATTGGAGAAATCCGACACTTCTTGAGACGACATGATCAATTGATGCTGAATCATACTTTGGTTCTAGGAGAGAAGTCAGCCACCATCTACGGTGGTATGTTTGTCAATTCCAATGAGGCACTGGACAAAGGGTAGTTAAGGACCCCTTCCCGCATATGAAGTAAACAAATCTGCAGTGTGCCCCACACAACTTTCCTATTACAATTCAAAATACAAACTCATGGCTCTAAACACCCTACATACCAATAAACAAAATTAAAAAAGGAAAAAAAAAGGAATAATAATATATTATAATTATTAAACAAGTTGAGATATTTCTAAGATCAATCGGTTGCAAAATATTATCTTCACAACACATGCTATCCAAAAAATCATAATAACATATTCAGGTATAGAATGCATTAATTATCTTCCACATTAATCTCTTTGAAATAGCCTTATTGGCAGATTCAAAATAAGCGTCTCTTTTTTGCGTAACAAACTTGCGCTGTACCTCGAAAACGGTGCGACGTACAGGAATGCAGTTTAGCAACTGACCAAACAATATGGTTCTATGAATATTTTCAAAATTTTGAATATTAAGGAACAGGAATTGGAGCGCGATGTGTAAATGAGGTTGGAATGAGCTGGCCAGAAATAGGCTTCTATTCCCAACGCATTCAAAGTCAAATCTCAAGTTTGGTTTCGGCACAATAATTTGTTCGTGAGTTATGGGGGAAGCAAAATTCTTAACATACATTGGACATCATCGCCAAAATTTGAAAATAGACTTCCCTGGAGTCAATTCGCAAAGATCCGAAGAGATCTCAAAACTTTTTTTTTTGATCGATTACAACACTTTCCTTATACACTCCGTGTAGTTGGAATGTAAAAGTTATTAATAGAACGTAAATACATACAATCCTTTATCTAATAACCCATTTTCTCTTACACTGTGGTAAAGACTGATTGCAGTTTCAACAATGGAAAAACTTGATCCCAATCACGTTACCTTTTCATCAGGACGAAGCAACAGGATCTTTCTCTCCCCTTCTAAAAAATTCATACTGACAGTTATTTGACATGAATGTTTATTATCTTTATTTTAAATAAAAAAACCACACCAATTTATGCCTCCTTTTTATATTGGCTTTCGCTTTTCTATAACCCCCATAGCATCGCAGAGGTTAAGTGTTGAAATCCCTACGCAACTATCACGAAGGCTGAAGAGAGCAATCTAACACCAGAGGAGACGATCAAGAAAGACTCGTAAGTTGCGCACTGAGCAGAAATGTCTGTGATGGCAGAAAGAGCAGGGATCAACGAAAGAACAGAGTGACAAAGAGACAATAAAAGAATTACCTCTTGTAGCTTTTCCCATTTCATACGAGGTCGTCATAGCAGGTTGCAGAGCTTGATTTTTTTGTATTGGAATCCTATGATCGACTCTATCATGCTCTCCGTCCTCAAAAACTGCGATATATTGGATTCTCGCTCTCTCCTCGGTAGAACCGGTAAATTTTGCCTTAAATGACGTGAGAACGCACTCATCAAATCGAATTATACTTCATAATGCTCGGAATACGAGTTGTCTCTCTGGCGTCTCGTACTTCCGACGTGCTGCACCCGATATCTAGAAGTACTTCAAATTCAAGTATGTTTAATATTCGATGGAAATACAGTTTATTGAATAGAAATATTTTAATTATACCTCATCAATTTTTAGATAAATTGACAAATATATATTTCAACATTAGTTTCTCTTTTAAAACGGAATTATTTGAATATTAAAAAATCTGGAGTGTGCCCCTCTCAACTTTCCAATAGTAGCTCATAACAAAGAAATCTATTACTAAGCAAACTATTATGCAATAAAAATATAAGAAAATCGAAAACCACAAAAAATCAAAATATATTATAAGCATCAAACGCTAGGACATTTTTAAAAGATAAATCGGTTTAAATATAATTATCCTCACACCCTTATGTAAACACTCCTGACCATCATATCTGATCATTTAAGTACAGATTAAATAAATTATCTTCCATCTTACACTCTTTGCAATTGCCTTATAGTATGATTTAAAAAAGGCGCCTGTACTGAAATTTGGAAAGCGATGCGACGTACAGGAATGCAGTTTAGCAACCTGTACGCAGAATTATCTAAACAATCAAAATGTTTATATTTTCAAAATTTTGAATTTTAGAAACCGAAAGTGGAGCGCGGTGTGTAAATGAAGGCAGTATGAGCTATCCAAAAATACAATGCATTGGGAATGGAAGCTTAAGTCAAATCTAAAGTTTGGTTTCAATCCAATAAATTGTTCGCGAGTTATCGGAGAAACTAAATTCTAAATATACATAACACACGTACGACATTGGATATCTTCGTTTAATTTTGAAAATAAGATTCTTCTGGACCCAATTCGTGAAGATCCAAAGATCTCGAATTTTTTTTGATCGACTACAATTCTTTTCTTATACATTCTGTATAATTGGAAAGTAATAATTATTGGTTTTTTAATACACTATCGCACAGTATAAAAGAAATAATCAATTTTTCAGGATCTTTCAAAGAACTACTTCTAGATACGGAGAATGATCACTTGAATATAAACTACGCATCTTTCTTACCTCCTTCCAACACACGAGAGGAATGAACATTATTCGGATAATAGGGAAAAATGCTTAGGTGAGATGAAACGAGATGATTAAAGGGTGAGATTGAAAAAATTGCACAAGAGAAACTAGAAAACATAAATAAGGATTTCACGAAAATCCATATCTGACGCGTGGGACTGGAGCAACAATTATGAAATTTCAGATTTTAATTTCTATCAGCTTTTCATTGAAATAGTCTTCTTTTGCAGGCAGAGTGATCAAACTGACAGGTACAGAAAAAATTCATGAAATTTTGCAACATCTCTCGCATTAATTTTAATTTTTTTGCGCATATGAATCAGGGCCCGACTTTGGGGTTTAGACGCCCTAGTCTCATAATTTTGTACCCTCCCCCCTCAAAATAAATTGTACTTCGTTAACCTTGCCTCTTCAAGGATTATGTTTCCGCAACCGTCTTCTCGCTTCTTCGAAAGTGCAGAGTAGTGAGGTGAATGGAGATAAAGGGCTCAGAAAATGCTCAGAGCGAATAGAATTGCAGTGCAGTGTAGTGATGTGAAGTGTGCGTGACTGTTCACAGCAATCCTGTTTTGGCGTTACATTTATAGTTATTAATTTCTTTTAATTATATTATAGCAATTATTTTTACATTAAGGTTAAAGGAGAAGTAATTGTATATGTGTGTATATTGAACCGTGCTTGTACGTATGAGTGCGTGTGTCTATCTGTTTGTAAGTGAATATGTGTTTCTGTACGTACGTAATATACTCACATATGGACCTAATTTATATTTTTAATTTATTAGATGTATTTTCCTTCTCGCTTCTTGTGTACTAATTTTCTGTGCATTTTATTCCGTGTGTGTGTATTTTATAGATATATGGGTTAAGATTTTTTTTAAATTTCACTCTATCGTATTACACATATTCTTATTTTGTCTATTATGTTTTCCATCTGCCAGCGAGCAATGCTCACTTGCAGATTAATAAATTATTATTATTATTATTATTATTTACCATATTGGACAGTATCACATCTTTAATTTTTTTTCTCTCTAGGTAATCGGTAACATGTTTTTCAATTTAAACTAATTCTTTAAGACTGACATGTGATTCTTAGGTTCAACTATTGACCAACAAACGATAAATTAAATTAAAAATCTAATTAAAATATTTCAATTAAAACTTTATTAATTATTTTTTGGAATATGTATATTAAAGTTAATGTTAGCGGTGTTTTGACTTGGCTGCGTTTTTACATTTTTTTTAAAACTTGGTTTCTGAGGAATCTTTAAAATACATAGACGAGTAACATTTAAGACATGTCACTTAATTAAGTTGAAAATATTCTTAGAATACTTGTATGTTAAGTATTATGCCACACACGTGTTAAGATATGTTTATGCTAAGTAACATTAACATGTAACTTTTAAGTAAATAATTCTGGGTTAAAACAAAAAAATAAACGAACAATATTGTTACAATTGTAGAACGAAATTGCGTTTGATATAAAATCACCTAACCGTGAAGTTCTCACCTAGGTAGTTTTATTCAAAAGAAACTTTTCTTTGATTTTATTTGAACTGTATCTTCTATCCATTAATTACGCCCTCTGGAAACTCGCACCCTAGGCTTCGGCCTATTAAACCTAAAGGTAAATTGAGCTTTGTTGTAAGTCTTAAAACCCCATGACATCTGCGGAAAATATTCAGTAATGTTTATTGTTCGGTATTATTGGTGTGAAATATTCATTAGTATACATTATTTTTAATAATTTTATAAAAGAAAAAGTGTTGAATTTTAAAAAAGATGAATAAGATTTTTCATTCCGGGAGATATGCTATGATTTAAAGTTATTCATAGGATAGTTCTGTTGGTAAAGTTGACATTCACATTATCTTTACGGAAAAGAAATTTTTATGTAAAGTCATGTCTTTTCCATGATGCGAAAGAAGCAGATACACTTTGTGTCATTTATGTAATACTCATATTAACCTAATTTATTCTTTATTAATTACGCTCGTAATTATTTAGTTTTGGGCTATAATCAGCAAACTGTTGGGCGAGCTTGTTCTCGAACAAGATACGTCCAACTATTAATATGAACTGCGATTTGGAGGCTTTCCATTGTCAATTCTCATAGCTTACAAATTTTTCTTATACCAAAATCAGAGAAGTTCCGTAATTGAAGAATTCTTTATCGTGAATTTTCGTCCAGACGTACTCATACTCAATCTTATTGTTTTGATTCTATCGGTTCATTCAGCTTGTTAATGAGATTCATTAATATTCTGCGACTGAAGTGAATTCATGAAATCAATCGAATGTCGTATGAACTCGGGAGTGCTTCTATGTGAATACCCTACAGAGTTTGAGAACAAATTTGTATCGCGTGTTGCATACTTAGTTTGCCACAGTATTGTACTCTCAGAAATGTCGGGTCGCTTAAGCTTGTAGACAAGAGAAGTCTTCACATCCTCAATTAAAAATGTATATGAAAATTTTCCTTTTGCTTTGAATTGTTGGAGTACAAATTTCATTAAGTTCGAAATAAAACTACAGATTTGTATATAAACGAACGTAGTAATAAACAAAATATATGTAATTGTATTATTATGTTGTTGTTTTTTTTGGTTGGGGCATTAGGGCTCGTCAACATCGAGGTCATTAGAGCCCAAAAGTGTGTATTATTATGAATAGTATAAATATATAATACTGATATAGCATATTTCTATTTGAGACATCTATCCCTCAATCCATAAGACACGATTTTGATTCTTCGACAGGTTTAAGTTCGTAGTCCATTACCAACACAATTAACATTTTTGTATCCAAACAAAGTGGTTCATGCTCCAGTCGCGTGATCGGCGAAGGAAGATTTTCGACGCTCCATTGTGATGTGTTGAGCGAGATCGTGAGGTAGCGGTGATTTTTGCAGAATCTCGCGGTTTAATTGATGGCGTGAACGTGGACTGGCCGCAGCGGGAGGCTCTCCGACTCCAGCTGCAACTGTTCCATGGACAAGCCTTCGTAGACCTCATTCAGGCCTCGTTCCCGCAAAAAGGGATGTGAACTAATAGGAGTCTCTCTATCCGTTTTCAACCCCATTAAACTTATTCACATTTCACATGTATTATCATGTATTTGTGTACCTCAATGATTCATGAAATTCTTTTTATATATAAGTACTTGAATATTCACACATAAGAAACAATGTTTGTTATTTGTTAACATTTGGAGAGTTTATGGACAATATAAATGAAAAATGCCACTCATACACATGCTCACACTTTACCAGGATTTGAACCATCTCTCCATCACATTATCTAGAACTTTACTCAGAGACTTAACTTTCCCAATTGAAATCCCAAAATATACATTCTTACATACCACCTACAATTAATTAATTCTCCTTACATCCTTCTCCCCCACCGACAACAGTTTCTTTACCAATTTCATCCTTGGGATTATACGTAGACAGTCAATAAGCGTTCGTTCCTTGGACGGATTCTGACGTGTCGTGTCGACGATAAAAAAAATCCGTTACAGTGAATACAAAATTAAATATAATATTAAATTTCCGGAATCCTCACAAGATATACATTATCGTGGAAGTTCGCATTTGAAATCATAATTCAAATTATTAGTTCCTGAAGCCCCTCCAAAATCGTTCCCCCTCGATTCCGTCGCCACGCCGCCGCAAAGCACGCGCCGCGTGACCTCAGGGCGACGAGCGATTGCTTGCAGCGATTTTTGCGCCGAGGGAAAAAGCCCCGCGTTCCGTCCTCCCCGGAGGCGCAGACGAAGCCGGCGGCAGTGAAGAGGTCGCACGGCACGGCGCATGGGGTATCACCTCCATCACTCGCAGGAAATATGCTTCATATCAATCCCGTCTTGCGAAGGGGCAAGAAAATAAAACATGGAATCCACCCCTTTTAAGGACGGCATACATCGTTGAATCGATGTTGCATAAAAGGTAAAAAATGTCTTTCAAAAAAAGTATACAACTGAATCGGTAGTGGATTCGATCATGAAATACACTAAGTAAATGAGTTCCCTGTGCACCTCTAAGTCACATTGAGAATACACTATTCACAAAAATATCACACCATTTCAACAATGGCGTGCTACCGTGACCAAAGGTTTCCAGGACTCTTCTACCACTACCTGACCACGGACAGCGCGCGATCATTCCTCATCCATCGGAGCCATAAGAATATTAGAAAAATCTTTCTTATGGTCTCTTATGCTTCCCAAATGTCAGTCATCATGTTGATTTCCTAGCCACTAGATATTCGCGCGTAACCACAAACATCTCGCCTCGTATCGATCGCCAGACAACATAAGCTTAGATTCGCACATCTATATTTCATGTAGAGCATTTTTTATACAAATGCCAAGTAGGATATTTGTTATTTTTCTTCCGATAGTGACTCTGTTTTTGGAAAAGTCTCCCGGCAACTCCTCTCGCTCAAAGGCTAGTATTTAAGGCTGTACGCGCAGATCGAACGGCTGTACTGAGCAGCTCCAACCATGCAATAGATTTATGATAGCATTTTGATTCGTAATATTTCGTTTCCCTCGTTTTTGACCTCATCCAAACCTGATTTCCTCCCGTCTTTCCATCGCGCTCAAAATTAACATTTGGGCAACTCCTTACATACTCCTGTCAAGTAAATGGCAGAGCACGGCACCTCCGCAAAACGCGCAATTCCGTGTATTCTGGGGAGTCTAGGGGTGTTTCTCCACGTGCGAATAGGAGAAGGCAACGGAAGCCTCCCGTGCCGCTCGCACGCGCGCCACAGTCCATCTCGGCCTTTTTGCGCCGCCGCAGCCGAGCGACCCGAATGAGGTTCGCTTTCGGCGAAGCACAGCGAATTTGCGTAAAACGACACGGTTGCCAACACAACGGGACTCGAGGCGGCCCACGCGACGTGCCGCTGGCCAGCACGAATGTCGCTACGCGTTAACCAGAGAACAAGAGTGGACCGCTGGGGCGGAGTGAGCAATATCTCGGCGTGACCCTGCTTTCTTGAAAGGTGAATGCACCGCTTATTATTTCGCAAATGATTGGATCGCAGATCCCGTGGAGTGTGATTTCAAACGTTTTTGCTGTACCGTAGACGACAAAAAGAGTACCAGGAAAACGGAGAATTGTGAATGAAACCATCCGTTTTTGTGGGTTTCACTGACAGCAGACTTTAACTCCGTAACATTCACACGCTTCAGAGTGTGGGGTAAGAGAGTTCTGTTTTATCGTGAGGAATTGTATAATCGTATTATCCTTCACAACGCATCGTAATATTGCAACGACGTAAATAAAAGTTGTAAATTTAAGACTATCTGCGCATCTCTGAAACAGATCGAAATCTTCGTTAAATCTTGGAGACTCGTTTTAATGAGAGACAAAGCGTCGATCACGCGAGAGCGATCGCTGCACAAGATGGCTGAGAGTGGACGTCGCGTGCATGAGTGGAGGGTGATGGAGTTCACACGACGACCGCGAGGGTGGGGGTGGGGGCGGCAGAGGGAGGCGGAACCGGCGGTGACCAGCTGCCGCCGCGCTCCACCGATGGGTCGTTAGACACCCTTCGACGGGCATCGTCGGTGACGTCTCGGCGTGTCTTTGGCGAATCTTACAGCGACCCCGTCGCCATATGGGACGCCATTAAAAACAAGTTAAGAAATGTTGCCCTCTTCGGCGCGACCGAACCCGCCCACGCTCTCACCCCGCCACCCGTCGAGTCACTAACCTTCCTGATGACCTCCACACTTTTCTTCTCCCCGTTTCCTCACGTAATCTACTTAGCTGTTTTTACACGCGGGTCGTGGGCGCCGTTCGCGCTCGATCCCGACACCGACTCGGGGCCTCTCTCTCCAACGTATTCCAACGAATTTCAGGATCCATTTCCTGCGTCAGGCGAGGGCCACTTCACATAGTTTTGTATGCCACGCTGTCCATCCACGGCCCACTTCCCACACTCGCTGCATCGAAGCTTCGACCACACTACTCGCCGTCTCCTTATTCAGCGTCCATTAATCACACACGTTCTGTATTTACATACACAGAATTCAGTATTGGAATGGATAAATTATTTTTTTCTTCCATGGCTGCCGAGATACAATCTCCGCTCTGAGTACCGTAGGAAAACTTTGTCGGAATTAAGCGAGCGAGCAATATTCTTAATAAATGTAATTATTCTAGAGCATAAAAAGACTAAGTTACACCTACTATCCAATGCAGCAACTCTAGAAAACGATCGTGATGTGTAATCGTCGGCTCGAGTCCCTAGTGGATGTAGACTCATATATCACTTCATTCATCCATTCAACATCAACAAGACACTCGCTGAGGGAGTTGGGAATTCTACCCCAAAAGTTTGAATGATGGGAAAATCGCATATCGCTGTGACATGTATAAGCTATAAAAGAGTATTTACTTCGTTCGACTAATGACTTGGCCATTGTCATATGAACAATAGCATCAGATAACAGTCACTACCTCTGCATTTTATGGCAAGAACTATTGGCAATTTACTTATGACCATACACCGTCTTTAAGGAGAATGTGACGAAGTGGTTCAATTCTTCAACCTCTGCAAGATTTGTTGCGTACTAAGTACGTTCTTGTGTAAGAAGTTAGTATGCTAATAAAATAATTGTAATTTATGTTTGATACATATATTGTCGTATAAATTGCAGTCAATACAATCCAGCGTAACATAAATAATTCTTTTGTTAGTAATGAAGAGAAAATTAATAATTTGCAAAACTGAAGGAACGAGGCATCCACATAACCAACACTACAAATGTTAATGAGAAATAAGATTACTAAGTTAGAAATGATTCTTGTATCGACATAAATAAATAAATTGTCAAAACAGTAGTTCGAACTGCGTATGACGATGTGAAGGACGATAAACTAATTACATAGCCAAGATAGAATGGAAGATGCCTGACGTATTTTGAATCTCTTTTTCTCATCCAATCTATTCACAGCCCCTTCGGTGGCTCAGGTGTTAGCGTTCTTGCTCATCACCATGTCATCCCGGGTTCAATTCCCAGTTCATATAGTTCTGACTACTGAATGCGAACTCTCCTGCTATCCACCTCCTACTGCTTCTAGTATTAATAACCAACTATTACTAACTAATCCTAACACCACGTGGGAGAAATTGCTAGTAAGCCCAGCTAACCGGTCTACTTACTAATATACTAATAACCTACCACCCAACTCCTACCTCCTTCCGCTCCATGTAGATAAGATTCAATAACACGCTACATTTCCCATTTACAAATACTACAATAAAAATAATCTATTCCCGACCACCCCTCGCTTCGTTTCGCTTTCCGCTCGTCACCTCGGAGCACGATGAACATTGGCTCTGACCTCTCATTCGTCAATGGTTGCCTACGAGGTGGGTCACTTCACTTCCGCCTAATGTGCATCTGGGGCACTGCACCTGTCNGCCGGCGGCGACGGCAGCAGCAACGGATTTTTGCATCGGATAAACCGAACATCCCTACACGTCAGTCGGAAGGCTTTTGTAGGGGCGCCAGCATGACGCCTCTTTAAAACGGCTGCAATCTCTGTAATGAAACCAGTTCAAAAGGACTCTCCCGCTTGGAATAAGTATGCAAAGCACGTTCTGTTTGATGAATTCTTTTTACTTCATCAAATAATTGACTTCAACGTGCTCGATGAATCACTGAAGGTTTGCATTAGATATCATCCGTTTCTAATCTTCCCTTCTTTTCATGGACTCTATCCTCTATGTATAAGTCATAGTTCATTATTAAGCGTGTATATCGTCAAAACAATTCATGCACGACGTATTGAGAACCTTTTCCTTTTCTTCCAGTTATTAACGACACAGAACAGTTATAGTTTCCAGAACTTTATGTATAAGATATTCCTGAAATTAACCCACTCGCCAATTTTCCTGGCATAATTTAATTAATCTAATTAAAAGTCAAAATATCAGGACAACAACGAGTAATCTTGTCCTTCTCCTGCACACATGAATTCTCTATGAAACACACAATTGCCTGATCACTAAAAAATTCGAGGATTGTCGAGACACTTGTTCTCAATCACGTCATTCTGTTTCGTTGTAAAATAATTTGGTAAATAAACAAGTCCAATTAGCGTTAGGTGTACAAATTGAACATTGGATTTAGGCTCGCAATATGTAATCCATGTTTTGTATCTGCATCTATTGTTTCCGATTTCCGGCAGTATTCATGAAACACCCGAGCTGAAAGGAGCGTGCGTGTCTTATTTGTGTTAATCTCCTTTATCACTCCTAATCGCTGGACTAGACACTGCTATATAATTGTAACAGGTTATGGGCCTAGGACTAATTATTCGTAATAGTCGACAGTGTGTTTCTTTTTGTGATTGAGAGGTGATGAGCCTTGGATGTGGATGAGCACATGTGATTGTAGTCGCCGGTAATTCATTAATCCAAGATGGGGGAACCTGGTGCTACGGGACCCTTTAACTTCAGGATTGCAAAGGTGAAAGGGCGAGAGGACTACAATACTTGGTGTTTCTTGATGACTATTTTCTACGGCAAGGAATCTGGTGTGCTGTGTATGGAACCGATACGGTTGATGGCAAGGAGCGCCGCGAGGAACGTCCTCTGACAGACATCTGCCTCATGGGCGACCCTTAAAACTATCAATACGTTGAGTCCGGGAAGAAAGCTAAAGCTCAAGAAAATGTTTGAGACCAAGGGACACTGGTGTTACGTCCACCTTGTGCGGACTACGAGCCAAACAAGGTATCAAGATTTCTCAAAAATGGAGTCGAATATTGCCAACAAAACGTAGGCAAAGAGTTGCAAAGTCTAGGAGAAGAAATTAAAGACAAGTACCTGTTTGCTATGGTTTTCCAAGGACTGTCAAGTGAGTTTGACAGCATAGTCATGACACTGCGTGCTGGGGAAAATGACATGGTATTGGACACTGTGATTAGTAAACTCCAGGATGATAGTCAAGAAGAGATCTTACTAATAAAGTGTCAGGTGATCTTGCTGCTTTCTTCTTCTTGAAGAAACATCCAGATAAGAAAAGTGACAAATCTATTGATAAGTCTGAAGTTGACATGTCTCAAAGACGTTGTTCGCGTTGTCGCGAAATGGGGCACTATATCAAGGACTGCCCTAAACCGAAGGAATTGAAAACTTACACTGAAAATAAGATGAACAAGAAAAGTGAAAATAAGAAAAGCAAGAAAAAGAATTCAGAGAAGAGAACTTTTTTGTGTGCTTTGTCTACTCGAATGTCTGATTGTGCAATTGTAATGGAATCTGGTTCTGAGGGACACGTCACCAGAAAAGAGATGATTTGTGAAGACCGAGAACATGATCGGAGTGTTATTGTTGGTAAAAATAAGTTGGAAGTTGCTGGTACGGGAGATTAAAAATTTTCCTCAACTTGTTCAATTGACAAAATATCTTGTGTGTTTTATGTTCCTGGTTTGAGTGTGACATTGTTGTTAGTCAGTGTACTGATTCTGGTATAATACTGATCGTGTTGTTTACTTCAACAGGCTGTAATTATTTTGATGCTGATGATTGTGACATTACGGGTTCAGTGCTAGGTACTGGAAGCAGAATGAATGGATTGTGTCTCTTGGATGGTAAACCAGTAGCAAAATCTGTTCTTGTGAGTAAAGTGGAAAGTTCAAATCTATGGCATCAAAGGTTAGGTCATGTTTGTTGTCAGAAGATAAAGTTTTTGAACAATCATTGTGGAGATGTCAAATTTACTGCTAGTTCAAAGACTGTGACGGATATAAGTGATGTTTACTGTCCAATACTTTATCAGATGGAAGAAAATGATGTAGAGACTGTACCAATAGAAGAAACAACTGATGAGTTTCATGATGAGTTTAACATGGTGAATTTGAAGGGGAAGATGAAGTTATATGATGGTAATAACGTATTGGATCTTGTAACGAAGACTATAGATAAAAATTTTGTGACAAGCAAATGGGTTTTCAAAATAAAGCGTAACAGTAAAGGGGTAATAATCAAATACGAATCAAGGCATGTGGCTGTAGGTTGTTCTAAAACAATGGTATAGATTGTTTGTATAAGTATACTCGTGTTTTTAGGTATAGTACGCAGAGATTATTTTTCTCTATCTGTTAAACTTGATTTCTAAATCCACCACGTAGACATCTGACTTTCTCTTCTATCTTATAATTAACACGCTCCTATCAGGTCGGGTGTTTAATGAATACTGCCGGAAACAGGAAACAGTACATGCAGTACATTAAAAAAAACATGGATGACAAGGATTACATATTGTGTGTAAACGAAGGAAAGCTGTTTCCGGTTTGAAGCAAGTCAGGAAGTATTGGTATGAGAAAGTTCATGTAATCCTGACAGATTGGTTTTGATCAGTCAAAATATGAACCTTTTGTTTATGTGTGGAAGAAAGGAGAGAAATTTTGTTGCATTGTAAGTAGATGATTTGTTTATTTTCTTTAATGATGTGTATCATGTTGAAATATTGATGACTGTTTTGTCAAAGAATTCTTCTACCCAAGATTTAGGACAAGTGTCCGAGTGCTTAAGCATGATTGTGACGAGAACAAAAGATAGTGTAAAATTGGACCAAACGAAATATTGTGAGAATTTATTGTCAAAGTTTGATATGCTGGACTGTGTGAGTATAGAGACTCCCATAGAGTGCGATTTGTCGTTTAGATTGTGCCATTGATGTGTCATATCAACAGGCAATTGGAGATTTATTGTATTTATCATTGTGTACTTAGCCAGATATTGCATATGCTGTAAATTACTTCAGTCAATTCAACAATTGTCATGGGAAAGAGCATTGGAATGCTGTACATAGGATTTTTAAGTATTTAAAAGGGAGTAATGGAATTGTTTACTCAAAGTGTGATGAGGATGTTGTTAGATATTCTGATGCTTCTTTTGGAAATGATCTTTAACCAAGAAAATCAATTTCTGGATATATTTTCAATATTTGTCAAGGATCAATTAGTTGGGAGAGTAGGAAGCAAGTGATAACTGCATTGTCTAGAACTGAAGCTGAGTATATTAGTATAACTCATGCCTTTAAGGATGCAGTGTTCCTAAGGGGATTTCTGTTTAAGCTATGTGAACGATCTGGTGTTATGTTAATGTATAATGATAATATGAATGCCTTAAAGTTGACAGAAAATCAGGGATTTCATGCTAGAACTAAACATATTGATGTTAGGTTTCATTATGTTTGGGAGCTATGTAAAAATGAGGTGATAAAATTGTACCATAAATGTACCATAAAAATACATGCAGATGTACTTACTAAAGGGTTAACTAGTCTGAACCATCTGAGATGTATTAAAGCCATGAGTGTGATTTAGATGTCAAGATTAAGGGAGTGTGTTGGATTTAGGTTGGCAATATGTAATCCTTGTCATCCATGTTTTTTTAATGTACTGCATGTACTGTTTCCTGTTTCCGGCAGTATTCATTAAACACCCGACCTGATAGGAGCGTGTCTTATTTGTGTTAATCAACTTTATCACTCCTAATCGCTGGGCTAGCCACTGCTATATAATTATAAGATAGAAGAGAAAGTCAAATTTCGGCATTGATATAAATAGTGACGTGCAATATTGATTTCTTTTTAAAATCGTACTGTTTGACCAATTGTTAATTTAACTACAATTTCTTAGTATTAGATCACAAATTAAAAGAATTAAAATTCTCTTCGAACTTGCCAACGTTTTGATATATTATATTAATTGATAAATTATATTAATATATTTTTAAATGTCTTCGAACTTCCGTACGTTCCGATGATTTAAACACATCAAAACGTTGGTAATTTTAATTTTTAAAATTTGTGACCTAATCCCAAGAAATTGCAGTTAGATTTTTATGCTGTTTTTTTCCTTAGGTATTATTAAAATATGCGTCATCTTTCCTAGGTGTACGTATTTCTTCCGTGTACCCTACACGTGGAGAAGATGTGATAATTTTCGGTCAAATGAAAATGGCGACGAGCCGGGAATCGGACCTAGGATCGCGGGATGTTAACCACTACACCACCCGTTCGCCTTCCACAACTGTACACCATTTCCTCCCAGCCCTAAACCACGGAAGACCTGAGATACACCCCCATTCTGGAGATAAGTGAACCAGGCTGCACACAATGTCGTCTACGCAACGAGACCTCTCATATGCGAGGAGACACTCCGTTAGAGCTCGGATAAAACGAATTTCGCTTGGAGGCGGTCCGGAAATTTAGGAGCAATGTAAGGCAAAGTGCAGAACTTTTTGTGATGGACAATGGTGTTTGTTTGAGACCGTATTTTCAAAATGTCGTAAATACTTTTTAATGTAAATTCAGATTTTCTTTAGGTATTAGGATGGTATTTTATCATAATATTACTTATATCGGATTTACATTAAAGCAGGTGGTTGGGCAATTGGTGAAAAAATTTACCTAAGACCTGAATGTTAGATGGACAATGAGTTTTCTCTTTTCCTTCTCTGCACTGAGGAAAAGGCAAGATCGGGTGCGGTGTGGCTAGAAGCGACGGTCAGTGTGGCATGTCCGCCGTGGCCAGCGCCCCGATGAGTTAACAGTTTCGCGCTCCTCACTAAGCGATTCCATGAGCAGCGATTCGTCGTGAAATCCGAACATCACTTCACGGTCTCGAATCGACGGCCCTTCGGAACGGGAGAAGCAACGCGCTTAATATAGCACGTGCGCCTCTGCAGGTTCAACTCTTTAACTTCCAGGGTCGTGAAAAAAACCCGAACGGCGGACGGTTTCTCGAGAAAAAGGCCGAATCGATTTCTCCACTCAGAGAAAATGGTCATTGTTTTCGGTGCACAGATTTACAGAAATACATGCAAATAAAAGACATTGAAAGGTTGGAGAACATTTTATATCATCTCTTTATCATACTACTTACGTTTATTACTGCCACAAATCATTTTACTATAATCTAAAATTAACAAATTGTTTCATTTCATTTCATTTTTATACGTGGTATTCAAATAAACCTATTAGATACTATCGTCCAAGTGATTTTCTGATGAAAATATGGATCTATTCGTAATATAATTTCAAAAACCACTTAAACTCTAATACATCTTCGCAGTCCTCTCCTATTTGTAGATAGGAGAGATCGCAATGTCAGAGAGAATGTATGATTTTAAGAATAAACTGACGTAAAGGAAGGAACAATGATCGTGAAAATAATGTAAATGTTAAAGAACATACATTAATGCATGATGCACTTATCCATATAACAATGATAATTCAAATACATAAACAAACCGTATGAAAAGGCTATAAGGCCTGTGAACAAATCATCTTTATTTTAATTGAGCACGTTTTTATGGGATACACTTCTTTAATTGAATTCTTTAGAATGTAGTTATTGCAACGTGCATTATGCTTAAAAATAAAATGTTTAAAAATAAAGCAGAATTCGCGAATCTTTCAGTCGTAGCGATCCTTTTAAGACTACTTAATTCTGAAGAACCCAAAGTCCCGGAGACGGTTTTGTGGCCAGTTTTTCAAATAGCTTTCATACTCTGACGTCATTGGTTGCAAGCTATTGGCATATTCTCGCTTCCTCCAGTTTTCTTCACAGAATTAAGGAATCGCGATTTTATAGACGTCTCTAAGTATTTCAGGTCTCCCAAATTAATCAGGTATATGAAATCTTGATATTAATATACAATATCAGCGCAAATGTAGAAAAAAACAGCATTCAAGACGTTTTAAAATCTAATAAAATATGTTCTGTTCTTTGAAGACAAAATGTACTCTCCCTCACAAATTGAATGCAGAGGTCTATCACAGAGTACTTAAAAGACCAGAAAGTCATGGACTAAGTCGGCTTAAGTTTTGATAATATGAGTGTGTCTAGGGGAATTATGTCTTCATTAATTTCCACTCGACGCTCTAAGTATCGTTTACAACGATATTTAAAATAATACTTTACTTCTAGGTGATTTTTCTCAGCTCAACCAAGTTTATGAAAATATCTTTCACATCATTTCCCTCCTGTTCACCCATTCCACCTGACCAGGAATTGCAGACTTGACTGAAGGGGACGGCGAAGACAAATACTTCGTGTAAAGCGTGTTGCAGAGGTGGCGAGGCGCAGTTTAAATGCAGTTGAGCCATTCAAAACCTAAATAGTGAAATACGATATTCGAAATACGGCATAACTTTGAAAATTTCAATTAAATAATAGTTTTGAGTTTTGTATTACATGGAAACTTTTTTTTTTAATTCAGTTTTTGTATGAGTTTCTCGACTTTTCATTCACAGTTTACAAGAAACTTTTTACCTAATAATTCCATGCTACAAGAAAATTAAAAAAAAAAAAGCTTTTGTGAGCATTAATATTTCATTAAACTATGTATAGCAACATTTGGATTCAATAAGGTAGTTCAAAGTTTAATATTTTGAAAATTTTTGAATAATTATAGGAGTAAATATTGAAATAATATTTCAGGTGATATATATTGCTAAACGATTTTGGCCAAATAAAAATATATATAAATTGTTGGGAATACGTAAAAAGATTAACGAATAACGTGAAAAAATACGGTATTAATACCATAGCGGTAATTGTATGGGAAAAATCACTGAGAAACGGGTTATTCTACCATGCCTGTAATTCTCCGAAAGTAAACTTTGAACCTTCTAAATGTTTTTCCTCCTGATTACATCAGCTATGGCTTTAAGAAAATTTATCTTTTTAAAAACTCACTTTAATCATCAATCTATATATGCAGAACGAGAGCAAGAGTGATGTAGCTACGATTAGTTCTGTCATTGGGGACGTACCATCCTCGTGAGAGACAGGTTACCTCCGAATCCCACGGATACAGGGAATTTGAAACATCATCACGTGATCAAGTCACCTTCAATATATTTGCTACACGAGAACGATGATAAGAGGAACCAATAAATGAAAGATATATTAATTTCCGCAGAGGAGGAATGAAGTTTGCCTGAGCGTTAAGGCAGTTCTGACAGGTAATGTTAATCAAACAACACAAAAATCAGATCCGTTTTCGTTTGAATTTCTTATCCGCTTCTTAGTGCTCTCGAGAATAAGCCATTGATTTACTTCATCGCATACTGGTCATGTACTTGCACTCAGGCTGAGGATGATCAGATAATTTCTAGCGCTTAGTTTAAATTGTTACTACCGGTAGTTTGGAAGAAATGGCAACATATGTATGTATTGTGTGCTAAGTAGGATCTCCGTTTGGAGAGTACATGTCTAATTGTTACTTGATAGTTTAATCAAATTCTCGAGCAGTGTCTTAATTTTACTTATTCTCTTCCTTAAAGAATTTTCTATCCGACCTGTATCTTAAAAACACTTTTAACGAAGAAAAAATTATTTAATTTATTGAAGCGTGGATAAGACAAATTTAGATAATGCAAATATACTATTTGACCGTGAACGAAAAGTTACGATGTTAACGATTAGTTGTGTTATCTGAAATCATCTGAATTATTAAACTAAGTATAATGGTTAAAATGAAGAATAAATAATGTTGAAATAAATCTAGAAATTTAAATTTATTTCGAGTTCTGTCATGAAACAGAATTGGTTTCATTTATCAAATTACATTTATCAATACAAAAATAGATCGCAAATTATGGATATCGGACCCAAACAAAGAAACACACCTTATTTGTATCTTTTAGGAAACTATTGAGGATGTGCAATTCAACATGTTTCTTTACCCTGGTAATCATCAGCGTAAAATCTGAAGAGATGTCTTAGACGCAAGAACAACTTATTCTGAGCAGCGACTCGCATTAAGGTAACACCCGTAATACTTTTAATTACATGTGTCGCATGTGGAGGACATGCCACTTGTTTACGGCAGGTACGTCGCGAATGGTGAGGGAAGAGAATGCAGAGTGGAAAAGGGATGAATATTCTCAAGGCGAACAAGTACGGTGGAACGGGGAAGAGAAGGGAGGACACGCGGAATGGGATGAGTGCAAACCAGAAAATGTGAAGCATTAAAGCATACGAGAGAACTAAAACGGCGTTGTCACATTCGACTAACAAGGAGAGAGGCGTCAGTGGGTTGAAACGACCCGATACTGATAAGCAGTAAAGTCGATCCCCATTGATTTATATTATGTAGGATTGATCTATAAAGGATCCATTTCTATTCCGCGGCCTTTAGATACAACTGTCGCTCATGGTTGATTGTATCCATTCTACCATTCGTCTTTTTGGATTGACCCCTGGAACCATTGACACGGATACGGTCGATGCTTCCATTCACGATTCCCTAATTTTCACCTAAGTCATATTATATATATATATATATATATATATATATATATATATATATATGTGTGTGTGTGTCATGGCCACGGTGTCAGCGTGATTGCTCGTCACCAAGTCACCCCGGGTTCGATACCGGGCAAGATAACATTCGTACCTCTTCATGTTCATGTCCCAATTTAAACAGCTGGGATGTATGAAGAGTCCGACCTCTGCGACTAACAAACGCAGTTGTAATGCTCGGATACAGTGGTCTGGATCATATCTAGACGCTGTTCCCCCGATATCGGTAAAATTAGTGAGTAAACTCAAATCAATAACTGAGCCTTACTGGTACTCGTCTTTCGTGGTCCTATATATCCTAGGGGGTTTCTCATTCCAGAGCACCCTTGGCCAATCCCGTAAACGATGGGAAAGATGCCCGGGAGTCCAATATTGCAAAGCGAGGAAGACGCGTGTGTATGCAACAAATCGCGAGACCAGGACCATGTCGTACCACGGCGCATTAAAACGCGATCATTAAACGCGTGGCTTGTCACGGCCACTTCACGTAACATCGCGCGAATCGGACGAGCGGCAGAGCGCGGGTGCGCACGCTTCCGGGCGCAGCGACCTGACGCGCGCGTCACCGCTACCCGCTGTCGACTTGCACGCGAGTCCCGGCCACTCTCACTTCGTCACACATCGGCCTCGCTTTATTTACTGCATCCAGTGCTCTTTCTTTGATTCGACAGGATGCACGCCTATTCGCTACCTTTAACACACACAGGGTTGTTATGAATTCAGGAACAGAGAGCATGGTACGATTCTGCGCTGTCCTTCGCTCAATCCACCGGAAAGCACGAAAGAAGATGTTTGTGCTCACTACTGAAGCCATTTCTGTATTCTCTACTTTTTTTCCCAATGACACGGTCTCAATCGTTCGTGAGGAAACCAAGTGACGACCTCTGAAGAAGATCGTTCAAAAATTGGTCAGCCAAGACGACAGTGATCTGAAGTCCGTGCAACCAAACGGCATGAGTACTTTTCAATAAGGATCTTTCAGAAGGGAAAAGGGGTCAGAGCGTGATGCTGACCACATCACATCAGTCTTTGTGTCGAGGTCCTGGAATCGCAGGTTCTGTACACCGTGAACATCAATGCCAGGCTTCGAGGTATGATGTGGGATTGCTTCGACATCTGAGTGAATCGTGAAGGGATCATTGAAAATAACAAGCAATTAATCATTAAGACAATAATAAACAGAATAATAGCAAAAAATATGAATGGTATTCAATACCTAACAATTAAAAAACAAACAAATGGCTTATTAGTGGAAGAAATGTTTCGCACACGTTTACATGCTTTGAATAACAGGAAGCATGCTTTACATCAAATATAAAATTTAAATATTTCATACATACAATGATACCGTAATGAAATTATAACATGAATAATGCAGAAAAATCTTAAAAGGATAATATTATGAGTACTAAAATCGACGCTTGAAAAATAATTGCTTTATTTCCCACTTAGTTATTCGCAATTTATTACTGCATTTTGAAAATAAAATTATTTATTAAGTTGAAAACATTGCGACTAATATTTATAATTAGTCATGGCTTCGAAGAATTCTTTTTAATACTCCCTTCAAAATTTCATTCTCGAGCAAAGTTGTGTAAAATAACATTTTTTAGACGACGTTGATGATTGTTTCAGCAAATATTAATTATGTGGTATTTTGCTTGACGCAAAAGTGAAGTAACGGGATATCTCGGGATTAACAGTGTCTGAAACATGATAAATGGGGAATCAAACAACCGTCTTATCAACATTAAGAAACGGGATCCAAAAAGCGGAAAAATTCGATCTGTTAGAAGAAAAGTATTAAGTTTTCTGACATGCCCTAGTATGTCTTATTCGATAATGCTCGCAACCTCACTAACAATTTATGACGCGTGACGAGTGGAAAAACGACGGCAGCTCGCATGAGTTACATTCAGAATAACTAAATACGATTGGGTGAAAGCCACTCCAGAAAAGTATTTAGTAGGAGCTGGTACCTATACGCCACACATACTGACACCCGCAGGTGAATGTTGGAGGGATATTTGAGGATGTGACTTTATTCTTCATTGAATTCAATACCTTTCAGTAACTACGATGTACTAATAAGACTGGCTTAAATCCGGTAATACGGCTTTAAAGATCTGCCTTTACGAATATTATGGTATCATATTCTGAAACCGACCCTTTATTGAATGGCAAAGTTTTAACATTCTTGGATCCATGGTAATTGTGACCCGTACCTCTAATGTCAATAAAGAGGTGTTCATTAATAGTCGCGGAGATATCGAAGGGCCACCTGTATCCTAAGAAGCCGAGAGATTCGTCGTCACGGTGCAAGCGGCAATGGGGGCGGAGGCTTCGGGGCGACTGCTAGCTGGAACCAATCGGGAATGCGGCCCGGTGGCTACTGACGACGCGTCGCGCCTTTTATCCACACATCCACGCCCGTTGCGCCGCCCGCTTGTCCGCTGCACGCAGTGCAAGGGCGCAGGTTACGGATATCTGCGTCCCAAACTTAAACAGTCGGACGTCCATTGGTTATAGCAATATCACGAATATTTCACCAATTATTATCAAGCAAAGAACAATCACAGCTCTTAGGAAATGATCTTGCAAACGTTCCAGGTAGCATTCTTGTTTAATGTGTTTGGTAAGAGGAATTATTTAAGTATCATATGTCAAAGCAAAAAAAAAATCGTTCGGAGCAATTGCACTTTATGTTATGTAAATAGCAGCTAATTAACAAGCTCTAAGATGTTTTTTGATATTTTTCCCTAAGATAGGTTCCATGAATATGTCAATTTTTTGTTTTGGAATTTATATTTTCATTTTATATTAAACAATTATTAACTTTTCGAAGAATAAGAACAAGAAGAAGGGGGTAGATTGTTTTTCGAATGATTATATTTATTTTGTAATTTATATTTAGTAAAAAAGTTTGTAGCACTGAAGATGGCCGCCTTGCGGCCGAAAAGGCCTTTTGCATTAATATATAAGGACAGAATGACAAAATCTTATTCTACTTTTAATGAACATCAATCTGTCAACGTCAGACAAATTCCTCAAACTGTAATAAACCATGTTGATCACGAATTTTATTGCTATTTAGCAACTTAAATATTTACTTTACCCTTGTTGTCGTAGGCTATGCCACGATCTTTAGGATTGGGCAGTTTACAGAAGTCGCTTTAGTGGCATTGACTCATTTCTGTTCCATCATACTCCCATCACTCAAACTTCGTGTGTACAATTTTACATGTCGAGACTGGGGCTCATATTTGCTAAGAAAATGTGAATGAAAGAACGGTGATATTTCTTGAATACTGGCGCAACACTGAAATGGGGAATTCTGTTTTTGTTGTTGCCTTTTCGCCTCACGAACGAACGAGCATTAGAAAAACTTGGAAGACATCTCCTTGTGAAGTGCAGCTTTTCGAAAGGAAAAGCAGTTATGTCGCGTACTAGTGAGCTCTTCGGATTATTGATCGTCAAATTCTTCAATTTTTGAACAAAGGGGGTAACAACAGAAATGGAAAGATCTTTCTCATTTCATACATTCAGCGAAGATGAACCACCCACAGCTCAATATACGCAGTGTCCTTTATATATTTTTATTCAATACCATGGAAATTGAGGATGTCAAACTTAACAAATATCTGACCTCACCTTCTGATGCCTTATAATCTAAACCCTAAATTACAAATACTTTATTTCCCACAATATGAAAATCTGTAATTATTTAAACTTAATCTTCTTGCAATATTGTCGGTCTTTTTCTTCCCCTTGACAAAAATTCTTAATTTAAAAATCCACATTCATTTGATTACGTTTCTTCGATGCATTTATGGTCAAATTTTGTGGTTTAAAAATGACACAAGGACGCATCTTATGACATGACATTTTCTTCTGGCATCATAAGTCTGGAATTTTTTCTAAGCTTTTCAGTACACGACGTTTCCGTTGAGTAAACACGTGGAAATTTTGCTAATCAGAAGGTAAAGTAAGGAAACATATTTTGCCATAAAAGTATCTCCAACAAGAGCTATTTCTAATTTTCCTGTAGGAGTTATTACTTTGTCAAAGGAATTCTAAGGGATCCTCTATTTCATCAATAAATCTTTTTTGACTCGTGTATAAATCCTTATTCTTTGTATCTTATTTAATCTATACAATGTAATTTGTATCATTTGAGTGTTACAATTACATCCATTAGAAATATTTTAAGTTATATTTGTAGAACAACGGAAGATGGAAGCAATACCGTCAAAAATAATCTTGGACAATAAACAAAGTTTGATATAAACCACGACAAATTCCGTTTGTTCTTCCAACAATTGAAGAAAGAAATATTGTCTGTTTACTTGTAATTTATGAATTTTTATTCGTAATGTTCGCATGTTATATTTCCGTTTATTTTGTGCGATGTGTCATACGCTTGCATTGAGCGATCAGTTGTCTCAAACAAGAGGTATTATAAATAAACGAGATATAAACAAGTTCATTTGCTTCATCTCATGATGGCTGATACAGTCTACTGTTTTCAAAATTTTTATAGATGTGTTCCAAAACATAAAGACTATCCAAGATGACGTAACTCTACGAAGCAATTTCCAAACATCCTTCCATGGAAAGAGGTTGTATAGAGTGCACAGACCATGTAGAAGAAACAGCACTTTTTTAAATTTTTCAATTCATTTATACCACAAAAAATATTACATCAGTATCGCCGTCTAGTGGCTAGGATACCCAGCTGACACGTTTCCAAGGAAAACCATACCGACAAGATTTGACAAGTGTTTGCTTTACTTGCGAGATCTCCAGCTCTGGGAGATTCATTTTCAGAATCACTGACGAAACACTTTACACACTCATAACATAATGAAGACATCGTCCCAGCCTTCTCCGATATTAATAAAAAGAACTTAACGCTCGATACTGAACTCTGTTATGAGTTAACACGGGGGATTCTCACACAGCCTTACGCTATTCAGAATTTATAGCCTAAGAGCAGTCAATCTAGTAGGTGAAAAACAATTTTATTCTCCCTTGTCGTTAAGGACTTTTTGAATTACCCGGTTTTTTCCCAGCACAATAAAGCAGACGCTTACATCGAAAACCAATGTGGAAACTGGAAGTAAATTCTTGGAAAACTAAAAAACTACAGCCATCTCTCATCAGGTTGCTGTCCTGGAGACGCATGATTTAAAATCGGACGCGCAGTATGATTTTGAGCGAGAAAAACTATGTTTTGTGCATGAAGCGTATAATAGTGGCTTATGCAATATATATGCTAACTTGACTAAGATAAGGAAGTAGAAATTATCCAGTCAAAAAGAAAATTATTAACAACAAAACGTATCCATAAATCTAAAGTCAATTAATTTAAATACGAACTGGAAATTACGTTTCATAAAAAATAAAACTGGCAATAACCATGTTGCAACTATTAATCTTGTGACAGCAGATATAACAAAAGGATCACTTTTGTATTTAGTTCATAGGCCCACTTGATTTGTACCACAAAATATAGGAATCATTTTTAAACGTACAAGGAAATCCTAAATAATTACTATCCATATTTTTCTGGCAAATACGGATGGTTGTATGGGGACCATTCGGAACACGCAGTTCGTATGAAAAATATAACGACGGTCACGAGATCAGGTAAAACAAGGTTTCAGCAGACAATACGTGCAAGCGGGTTAAGAATAATTCGTGTTGCTTCGAATACAAAGCGGGCTTACCCGACTGTCTTTCTAAATGAGAAAATATTTCTGGTTACATTTAGAGTTTCCACAAAATACTTGGTTCTTCATCCGCTTCTTCTTCCTGCCACAACCGGTGATACCCAAAACTGGACCATATTATTTTCCTGCCCACCCATTTTTCACAAAGTATTATGTCCGTAATCGTTTTGTTGTTGGCATAGAAACAGAACTCGTACAACAAATGCTTTCATAGGCACAACAAACATAGTCCTGCCAACACAACCGTCTTCAAAGAAGGAAAACTCACACATTCGAAAAGAACTCACGACAAAACTATCTTTTGAGTTCATATTAAATTTGGTCAAATTTCATTCTCGAATACCTATTGACCTTAAAAAAGAATCTACTGAGAGCTCAAATATCCAGAGCAGGTGCAATTCTGTTAGGAAAAAATTAGGATCTGAACATCTCCCATTCACAAGGGACTTAGCTTTTGTGATTTCACGTCGAAAATGGCATTTTAAAGTGAACTTTTATTATGAATGGGTTAACTCTGGTACTCAGGCATAATGATATAGTCTCCAATGTACTACGCAAAAATACCATAGTATCACTATATCGGGATATATTTGATATAAGAATACACCACAATGGAACCATTTAACCGCCCAAACCTCAGAAGTCAATGTCTAGTATGTTTTGTTCTCGTATGGTATGGTTTCTTTACTATTTGTGTACTATCTTTTTGTTACTATTGTCTGGCCATTGTCGTTTTACTATTACTCTTACTAGTATTATTGTCGTGAAAAATTTGGAAAGTTGGATTCATAATTTAAGACATACCTTCAAAATGACGGGAACAGTTTTCCTTTTTTATGGTCATGTGTGCAAGATGAGGTACACAAAAATGAGGAAATAGCAAAAACCTTCACAATAGCGTACAAAATGACTCCAAATTCAGATTTCGATTCACTGGGTTTAGTAAAAGAAAAAATATTCACGTTTCCCTCATTGTATTATTTCGATTCATTTGTTCGGTAAGCCGTGCGATCATCATCCGTTCTTCAAACACTCACATGCGCCAGTGAAAGGCGATTGTCGACGAGAAATGACGACAGTGCGAGTTCTCTGACAATATCGAATTTAAATAATTGGATATACTGTCACGCATATTTATTTTCCAGTCTGTGAAGAGTGAGCTAGTATCGGGTAAATTAACCAAATTCAATTTATTTTACATTTTTCTTATTGCAATTAACCTATGACATATCCCACATGTATATCATGCGACAATGTAAAGATCAAATAAGTGAAATAATATTTTAAATTAATGTTCATTCCGTCCATTTTCGAACATGTGGTAAGGTAATTTTTGTATCATTTAGCAGCCCAATGACGATTAGAGTTCGCAACGTTGATAATAATAATAATCAATTATTCGTTATTTGAAAGATAAAAATAATCGTTCGATTAATCGCTAAGAAGAAATCCATTAATTCTGTCTNCAAACTAAATAATTTCAGCAAATATGAGCCTACGATACATTACCTGAATTTATTTTGTTAAATAGACTTCGTTTTATATTATGATTAAAGATACTAAGTAATTTAGTTTTAGTACCTTTAATTTCAGAACTCTGAAAGAGTCATGAAATATGTTAAAATCTGATTATTACAATACCTTCATGTGCACTATCACATATAAATGAGGATTATCAAATAAAACCAGAAAAATACAGAAATAAACATTCGAGAGCAAGAAATTATAAATTAGAAGACAAAAATAATAATTTTGGCAACATTTAGGCCGTCAAAAGAAACCTGTTGTCAGCCAAATGCCAGGTTTTTGAAAACTGCATCCTATATGGCCCCGTTGTGACAAAGATGTACCACTGGACATAATTTTAGATATCCGTTTTTAATAACCACCCAAACATTTATTGGATTTTCTTTCATCTCCGAAATTTGAATATTTATGTAAGAACCCATGTCAACTTCGGGAATTGCAACACGAGACATTTAAAACTTTTTGTTTGGTGACGAAATTAAATATATATTATATAACAAAGTAAATAATTCAATTATTTTGCATTCCGTAAATGATTTATTTCCTTTCAACCTTGCGGTGCAAAATGATACATTAGAAGCCTCCTCCTTCGCATTTAGGGAAATTGGGGAAAACATGTTGTATTTTTTAAAACTCTAATGTTTCCAGTATGTCACACAACACAACACAACACAAGAGATAAACATGACATCTGGTAACTGATGTCAATAATCTCCCATTATGAGTAAGGAAATGTATGCATATAATAAACTTGAATCGTCATTTACTTTCGGAATCGAGAATCGCATTAAAAATATAAATTTATTATTTCCAATTTTTTATTTTCTAATTGAAATCATAATTATAATTACAAGTACTAGTAATTAATATTTGTTTTGATGTGGAGTAATTTTTCTATTCAGTGTTTTTTTTCACCCAGGCTTGTCGGAGGATTCTATTTCCTTATTTAAAATCAGTTTTACTTCTTTAGAATATATTAACAATTATTTGTTTTGCACTGCCTTGCAACTAATTCAACCAATTTAATTTTTAAAATGTATAAGATAACGGTTACATTTTTTTAGTTGAGCGACCGTACAATTAACGTTTCCCAAACAATAAAAGAATTCGAAGATTCAGCAAGCACAGTCGTTTTTTCGAGTAATCTGCTGTGATGTTCAATAATATACACTGTAAGGATGTTATCAGATGGGAGATTACCAGACAATTCTTGCGGTTTCACCAAATTATTTATTATTATTTTGCCAACGTTACCTTCATCAGGACTATAGAAACCAATTTAGGGCTATTTCAACATTCATAATGAAACCTATAATTGGTAATACTATCCACTACTCCAAATTAGACAACCCCATACTCATTTGCCAAAAATTATGTAAAAAACCTATGAACATTAGTGAATATTTTTTTTATAATTCATGGTAAATGAGTATCGGGTTGTCAAATTTGGAGTAGTGGATAGTATTATCAATAATAGATTTGATTATGAATGTTGAAATAGCCCTAAATTGGTTTCTGTTTTGTATGGTCACGATGAAGGAAAAGATCGCAAAATAATAATAAATAATTTGGTCAAATCGCAAGAATTGTGTTTTTTAACAATATAAATTTTTAAAACGGCGATGACGTACATGATAAAACATTATGTGGTTCTAAATATGTTCTTGCGATTTTCTGCTTATTCAATGAGCAAATTTTACCTTACAACATTTTATTACAAGTTAACTTTGTTGTTAACAAAAACAACTTTTACTGTTTAGAATTCACTTAAAGATATTTTTCAAATTAAACGTTCACCATACTGAGACTGGATGTGACGTTTAACTCATAAATAATAACTCCTATTTCTTCAAAACGCCAACGTTTCGGCCATCATTATATGGCCTTCTCAAGGTTACAAGAAGATTTGTGGAACTTATATCATTTTCTAACGAATTATTTAGTTTTACATGTTACGAGGCGTGTTGAAAAAATTAGTTATTATTTATGACCTAAACGCAATATGCAATCTTAGTTTCGTTAATGGCTATAATGTCAAAAACCATAATTACAATGGTAAACGTTCACCATTCGTTTGCGAAGAAATATTACAAATTAATTGTTGGGTTTTATTTAGTTTGACAAAATATTTCTCTGCGTTTTTTATCATTCTAGTTTGCCTGCAATTACAACCCCGTCAGTGTAAACACCCCCAAAGCAACGCGTATTCCCGTGGAGAGCGGCGCGTGCGAGATCACCAGGGGCTGCGGGACGCCGCGGGCGCTCTCCCGCCGACTCACCCACGCTCGCCGTCAGGGTCTTCGCCGTCGTTGCCGCCGCTGCTGCAGTGCTTTGTCGTCTATGATCGATGTCGGCTGACATCTTCACCGGCGCCGAGCGACATGCATCTGACAGAAAAGGATGAGCCGCGAGGCGCCTGGGGCGGAGGAGGCGTGGGTGGGTAAGACGGGGTGAAGAGGTCGGCGACGCCATCTCCAAGGGTTGCTGCAAGGGAGAGACAGTCCACGACGCCGGCGAGGGGAAGTCTTCCCCGCGAGATTTCGGGAGCAGGGATTGGTTCGAGACAGCGGCAAAGCTACTGAGGAAAGAGGTGGAAGCCGCAACACGAGGCATAGTGGACGCTGGCAGAGAAGAGAATTTGACGTAGATGGAGGGAGCCTCCCTGAGCCGCTGCAGGCCACGGGCGCGGCCCACTCTTATCTCCGGCAGTGTATTCAGTGGACCCCGACGACGAAACCAACCACCCACCCGAGGCGGTGCCCTTGCGACACAATCTCTGCCTTCGAGGAAGACACGGGATTGTGAGCGCGTCGAGGCAGTCGCGTCGGCCCTAAATGGCGTTGAAGCTGCTTTCACTTCATACACGGACATTTTCCAAATGCACCCTGCGCTCGCGCGGATCCGAAATGGAAGCATATCAAGTGGATACGTAAATTAAATCTTGATATGAAATATTATTCACAGATAATAAAAAGTGTTCCGGGAAATTTCCTTTCAGTAATAATGTTTTATTTTTAATTTTGATTTTTCATTTCGAAATATTGCATTGATTGAATATTTCTAGATTTAAAAGAAAAAGTAAGAAATGTCACTAGAGTCTCAAGTGCTTGGCTCTGCTAGCATTCAATAATACGACTTCTTTCGAAGTTTACTAAGTATAATAATCGTAGAAGAAAAGTGTAGAAAGAGAATTTTGAACACATCGCGAAATCTTTTGAGTTAAAATTGCGAAAGCTTCACGTGACCCACGGAAAACTAATGCTTATAGTTCACATTTCATAATACGAGTCAGAATTGTGCCAGCATTATTACAAAAGCAGTTTATGAACTAATATTGTTTTATGTCTTTGTTTATCCGCTGAGATGGAAAATTACCTTCGGAATTAATTCTAAATTTGCATACATAGTGTCTCTTTCTCCATGATGTCCAAAGATAATTAGATAATTGAAGAGATTATTATCCATTTAAAGTTGGCAAATTATACAAATTCCTGGCAATTACTTGGTACTGCGAGAGAGACGTGTCATTTGAAACAGACACAAAAAAATAATCATTACGAGAAACGAGGAAAGAATATTCAAATATTTCCTTATAGCAGTATGTTTAGTAAATGACTGAGACTTGTGGCAAGACAGGCGTATGGTGCAATATAAATAAACGGTTCTCTTCACTGTTTAGGATATTATGGACATAATATACTTCACTTTACTGTAATGAAGTAGTACAAATGTGTGGTGAAGTGTTACCTAGTGTACCAATTTTCTAACTATTTTACACCGTGTGTGTATTTTATAGATATTTGGGCGAAGATTTATTTAACCTCTTATTATTGTATTGTGTATACTTTTATTGTGTCTTCTTTTCTATCTACAGCCAAGCATTGCTCACTTGCAGATTAAAAAATTATTATTATTATTATTATTATGTTGCGGGGTGACAGACGCTAGATGGAACAGAAGGGACATTTCACGCATAGCAAACATACAAAAGAAAAAACTTCAGTGTTTCAAATTATTTTTTGAATTCAAAAATGTGGTTATTCAAATTAAATCCTTAATCAGGAAACTTCCTCTTAATTGACGTATCAGTATATTTTGATTCAAATGATTTAAACAAAATTAATCCCTTCTTTTTTGCTTTACTTCGTTGTTTGTTCAATTCAATATCTCTCGCAATCAGGTGCTGCACGTACTCTTTGCGTCGCGAAGCCAATTCCATACTCTTGTTACAAAATACTGTATATGCGAGATTTCCTTAGATTTTTTCTAAGCGTATTTTGCAACCTTGACTGCCATTTTGTCAATAAATTATTTATTTTATAAATGAAAACCCTCTAAAATTACTGTATTTTCTTGCCGTGTGTTTTCTTCAGTGAAGTATCACTTATTTTTGTTCGGAGCGATGAAAATACAGCATGGCCGTGACTCCGGAGCTACTGTTGAACTTTGACTCGTTAAGCCGTCCAATACAATACTTCAAAGCCCGAAAATGTTATCTTGAATACATCATAGCTTGTCAAAAAAATCAGAAAATTTTATTGTCTGCGATAAATATCTTGTTTTTAAAAGAGAAATTCTCAGTCAAATTAATTTAGTGATTATATGAAAGATGAATTACAAAAAAATAGTTATTTGCATCATACGTCGTTTTAATATACTTTTTACGAATATGAGAAAAAAATTTAAAATTGACAAATATTATGTCAAGTTTGAAGTTATATATACGTTTTTATAACATTCGTTGAAAATACAAAGTAAGTTGCAGTTTATACATCCTTACACTCATATACGTTGCTCCTTTTAAGGATACGCAAATCCATTTCTTGTTTCACTGAAAAATTGTGGTTTCGCGCTTCTTTAAATAACTCCTCTTTTGCGAAGTAAAAGTAGTTAATTATCTGTAAACCTCAAACTAATTGTGAAAAATTTCTGAACCATTCAGTTGTTCCTAGATTTTCTCCATAATATAAAGTCATTTTATTTACATTTGAAGTAATACTCTATAATATGTGAGAGTACTTTTTGTCGAATCATTCTAGTCTTCAGTGACTGTTTGTGTATCTTGTACAGTATCAGTATACAGTTTAGTACTTTTACCGTGTATTAATTTTTTTTTCTATTTACTATCCATAACACCCGCAAGCTTCGAAACGTCTCGCAGTTAAGTGCTTAACCATCATCATAACATACTCGCTTAACTCTCCCAGATCGGGAGTGCGTATGATATTACCAGAGTAAAGCCACACTAGGTTCTGATCACGTTGATTCTGCTCGCGCAGCACAATTAACCCTGCGATCCGGAAATTAAGTCCATTCCTAATGAGTAGAGCCGTCACTCCATGTGAGCGCACTCCGCGGCCCCGCGACCAAATGAAGACCTCCCTTGTTTCCAGTGATGCTTATTAGCATAACCCGCGGCGCCGGCAGCACTTGCTTCAAACATCTTTTCTCGCGAAGAGCGAGATTCATCGCTCGATGATTCATCGCCTTTGATTCCATTTCAGTAGAAGTCAATTACTGTGGGGTCAATCCATTTTAAGTGATGTGTGGGTAATGTTTGTATTATTTAATAGCATAAAAATAAGAACTGTAACTTCGAAATAAATATATTTCCTAAAAATTTCTGCCAAAATATCACTCCAGTTGGATAAGCACTTTTTATAGTGTGTGTACAGCAACTGCTCACTTGTAATTCGTCCATAAAATTATTAACATTTATCGAGCTTATTTTTTACAACAATTTCATTTATAATAATTGGTGTAATTGCTAAATTATTATTTATACTTTATAAGAGCATATCGTTGGGTTTATAGGGGGTTTAATGTTATGTATGCCTAGACGAAAAGTTTTATCAAAATTTTCAAAATAATATCCTTGCTTCCAGAGCAATCTCAAAGTTGTAATTTTTACAGTAGTTTACAATCGTAGAGACCTTTGAGTCCTGTAAATATAAAATTTTTAATAGCTCCTAAAGCGTTATAGGCCATCAAATAAGGAAAAAATTGAAAAAAGTTGATATTTGGAAGGTCATAACATGAAAAAGAGACGTGTCTCAAGGATGACATTCTATAAACTTTATCTCTGTATTTGCATCAATAAGCACAAAATAATCTAAGCCTGAGACTTTATCCCTTCCTTTAGAAAATTGCTTTCAAAAACCCAAATGTACCCATTTTCAAATGTCTAATTTAAGACGCTAAATAAATTAGACGCAGGTTACTATAGAAATTACGTATTGAAATTGTAGCCTATAATGTACTGAACACTATGTCAGTTAATCTAACGGGCTACGCCAAACCAATCTTGATATATTAAAGTTTATGTAAACGCTTAAATGGCCAAGAACGTTGCTCGCGGTAGAAGAAAGAGCGCCGCCATTTTCAAACCAGACGTCGTACTTTTTTAATTGTTTGTTTCAAGTCTCCAAAAATACTAGAAACAACGCACAGAAAATGAAATTTTTGGGAGGGTGTGTGGTGACATGCCCTGGATCACTTAGTATGGATTGATAGTATGTGTTTCCTTAACTCCTTTTCCCTTGTCTGTAGGGGTCGGAGATGATATACCTCTTATTGATACGGCACGGGATTTACAAGGGTGTCGGATGCCCTATCTGACGCACCTCCCCGAGGCCGGTGATGAATGAATGGCACGAGGGCGAATGATGAAGAATGAATGTTGTGGTGGAATGGAGTACCCCGAGAAAAAACTTCCGCGAACCGGGGTTTGAACCAGCGTCACGAAAGGTAGAAGGCGAGTACGCCGCGGTCGCCTGGCGTTACTAATGCAGCTTAACGAAAGTTATACGTATTGACGTTTGTGTCGAGATAATCGGCTAAAACGAAGATTCAAGATCTGTAGTTACATATTTGATGTTCCATCGAGTGATGTTCACAAAATGTAGTATTTTCTATGTTATCTGGAACAATCTCAGCGCTGTCCAACTGGTGGCCCACGGGTCATACGCGGCCCGCGAGTTACACTTCATTTGATATAAAATTATTCATCGAACGTTGAGGAGCATAACTTTGCGTTAAACATCTGTGCTGTTAGAACTAATATTTGACGCGACATGTCCCGTGAGAGAAAATAGAAAATTATTTTCGAAATTACCCCATCATACATTACAATATGAAAACATTTTCTTATAATTCTAAATGTTAAAAGTATTTTTTAAATAAAAAATAAACCATTTCATTATTCGGTTTGAAATAATATAAATTTGTTGATGAGAATAAAAAAATCTCGTTACAAATAACTATGTATGACCCATTAGATTTTTAGTAGAGCAACATCCCGTGCCGACCTGATCGATCGAAAAAGTATAGAAAATGTCCCGCGGGCTCAGAGGAGTTGGACAGCGCTGCTATAATAATTAAATCTAAAATAAAGAGTAGTGTAATCCTGCAGTCTTGAAAGTTGAGAGAAGAATACGGATAAGACAAGTTCTCTAACCTTTTGAAGGTTTTGATTATACGCTACTTTCATTGTTATGATGACTGTACATTTATGCATTAATATATGATAAAAGAGAATTTCTGGAGTTTGGTTTTGTTTCCATACTTTTTCCTGATTTTTGGGTCTCTGGTATCGATCCAAATGGTAAATGCTTAGGGTGGTCAAAAGTATAATGATACGTGGTCACCACTCACCAAAAAGTCATCACTGCAAAAATGTACAAATATTCTGTATCAAACTTGGAATTCGTATTAAACTAGGAAGTCTCCCGAACTTCCAAAGCATCGGGGAAGTTGTGAATGTTACACAACGTTTCGTTTTAACTTTGAATGTTTTGTTCTTGTTATTTTCTGTCTTCTTGATTTCTTCAAAGTATACCACCAGTCTCAAGACAATAAAATTATCACTCAAGGAGTGTTTCGTCTGTTTGTATTGTTCCCAGAGATATTCATAGAAGGTGATACATTATTGACCTGTAACAATAAGAAAAGATCTTCAGAGATGAGACCTATACAGAACAGTTTCGATTGATTGAGGGAGAATCTGTTTTCTGTTTTCATCTGGCTGCATATTAATTTATGAACATATTTTCTAAACGCGATCCATGATACATTTGTCAAATCTCCAATAGGATCTGTACAATCAGCAATCACATATATCAAATAATCATTAAAATAAGTATTTTAGTCAAGTTTTTGTAGTATTGCATCAAATTATTCTGCTTGTTATTTAGATCATACTTGTATAAATAATACATGAAAAACTGCTTCAAATATCAGAACAAAGATCCCTTAAGTTTCTGGGACAAATTAGTTCTTGTTTCACAGTCTTTTCTCATTTAATTCTGGCATTCACCTATTTAATCCCGGGTCAAATTCGTAAATGAATGTACAGTATCTTATCCTTAAAACATGAAATTGAAAACAAAAAACAATTCACATTACAATCACGATACATTATCAATCATCATTTGAAAATCGGAATTACCATGCAATCGATTTAGATCTCGGGGAGTAAATGAGTTCATTTAAATCTACATGATCAAAATATTCAGAGGCATTTATCATATTATTCGAAGCGCTATCATAATTTCCCTAAAAAGATTTTTCTTGTAAAATTTCAGGGATGCTCAAACTTCCATATTTAAAAAATCGAGTAGATATTATTTTAAATATGATAAAAAGCAATGCATTTATTTTTTGTTATCATTCACGTTAGAATTACTTGCGGTGTGGTAGAGTATATCAACCTTTTAATCGGGCAACCATAAAATTTATAAGAAGAATAGTAAATAAACTAATGACAAGGAAGCCTCACTATTTACATCATTAGTTTCTTCTGAATACTTTTCGAAATTTTCTCCAGGAAAATTATAGGAATTTAGCAAGTTGTGTTTACTTAGTTAAATATCTCACCCCTCTTCCCATCCATTATTCTCTCTTATCATTTCAATCTTTCCCACAAAATATTCCGTTCACTCATTCTTCGCAGAGCGTCCACCTGTTCCGACCCATCCAGGAATCGTGCGTCTTGGGTGGCCGTTGTCTTGACGTCGAACGGGGTGAATCAGATGGCCGGAAGGTCAGCTGTAGATACATATGGATGCATACAGAAACATACTTTCCTCCACTTTTTATTGAGGGGCATGGACCTCATAATCTTCATTGAGAGGAATCGACAGCCAAATAGAACGACGCAAATGAATCTCTTCTTGATTGCCACAAACTCCAGCGCTCATAATGGAACAATCTCTGTTTTAATGAAACTGCTGTCAGATTGGGTGGATTCGGTATTTGGCAAACATTTCCTTTATTCTACAAGTGCTGCCCACGTATTTCTCGTTATTTTATATATTGATTCATGTGTGCCCCGATTGATACGTAGCCAATGCCCAGTGGAATGTTAGCGGTACATTTCTACACAAGGAAAAATACATTAATATAACTTAAAGGAATAACAGTATTTTATTTATATTGAGAAAGTGATTATGATCATTGTATTCCAAAAACCGGATTCTGTAACATTTAGTTCATGTCAAACAATGAAATAGCATGTAAACAAAGCATAAAAAATAAACATTTAGACATAGTAAATCGAACCTACTGTACAAAGTACATTAGACATGCGAATACGCAAAAGTCTCGCCACACGCATGTCGTACATAAAATTTTGTAAATAATTGGAAGTAGAAACCCATTCGACATCCCATTGGAGGGTTGGTAAGGGATCAATTTCCTAAGATGTTTTTATTAATATTATATTGAACTGTCCATCCTAATACATCGTAAGTGAACTATTAGAAAACATATGCGGAGACGACGAGTACAACGTTTTCGTGGCAAATGAGAAAAGATTTTTCTTAAAATATTTGTCAACTTTAGTTCATTTGTGGTCAACGAAGGTTCACAAGTTGTCATTGTGTAAATCTCAATTTTGTATGAATTGACAAGAGCTTCTTGGATCTTTGTATAGATAACAAATAAATGTACCATTCTGTTAACTTCCTTAATGCTCCTTCTCCTCAATCTATCATAGTTTAACTTCTCGCATTACAAACTTCTCGAAAGAGGAAATTAACGGATCTATTTCTATTCCCAATTCCACTACTATCGAATAAGTTACAGGAAACATCCGAAAATCCAACATGAGATGTTCATTTAAGAAGCCACTCTTTACCGTTCCTACTCGCCGTCTACTCCTCGAACATTCTCAACACAACTCTGTTCAGAACAGTATCTATTTCCACTTTGTTCGTACTGTTCACTCTCTCAGTTCCTTGCATACCTCTACTATTCCTCTAATAACGGTGATCATTCATCATTCAATTATTCATAAGCAGAGACTGACGCTCGGATAACGAAAGAATGGAGGTGAAGATTAAGGCAAAGGAAGTAATTAAAATAATCAATTGTTTATTTAAATATTTTGCTTTGATTATTGCATACCATATGCAATATTGCATACCATATGCAATATTGCATACCAGATGCTTCCAATTAAGATTTGCTATTTAGCTGCATAGCAATGTAGAAATTAGCAGTGAATTTAAAAAAATCCCGAAGAAAATTATACGCCATTTTTTCGACAGGATTAGTATTGGTCGAGTAAACCTCTCTTTTGATTGTATTTAACGTATTTAAAAATCAGAACGTGAATTTTCAGGATTTACTACATTTTTTCCAATATAGTTAAAAAACATAGGTAACAATTATTTTCGCTAAATAAAATTCATTTTTGAATCCTTCTTTACATATTTCCCAACAGTGGAGACTTCAGTAACAGAAAAAAATTGGGGAAGTTTCTCTGTACTAAAAGTTAATATTCTCTTCGTATTGTTGTAGTGTGCCTTTTGCCTGGTTCAGGTTAACAGAGGATAAAGAAAGTCGAAAACCATAACCTTCCCACTCAAATTTTTGAACCTCCGAAACTTTCATTTCAACTGTTCAATGGGCGACCGTAATTGAAACAAAAAGATGATGTTTCTCACAAACTTATCATTGTTCGAGTAATATTTATAATCGAATGAAAACGTGAGACTAAAATTGGTATGTCACAAAGTAGGGTATACGTTTTGTTGCAATTTATCAAAGAATCTCACCACACTAGCGGGATTACATTTCCTTCGAATCATAATCACCATTGAATCACAAATGTATGGACTTATATGCACTTCACAAGAATATGATTGTTTTCTGCGTATTTTCTATTATTGTACGTAAATGTTTTATTTCTATTTGTCGTAATTTCACGTGTGAGATTTCTTGTAATTGTGGAAAATGAGCAAAATGCTATTGAAAAAATGATGCCACAATAATTCTTTTTATTGTCTTTTACATCTTGAAAAACTGTTTGTAGCATAGACTCGTAAGAATATTGTTATGATCAGTCACACGCAATTTTTATGATGTGTAAATTATTTTATGAAACTTCACAATTTAAGATTTGGTCTGGATACGTTTTACCACTAAACTCATATTAAATTTTTAAAAATAAATTTTCGAAAATAGCTTAAAAAATCTTCAACAAAAAAAGCTTTAATCTGTTTAAACTATGCACCGAAGAAAATCCACTCACACATAGTCAAGAGCGAACGATGATTCCGGGTAGGCTTTACACCCAGCCACGCAGGAATTTTCACCTCGACTGGCATACATATTCGGGGATTACAAACTGTATTTCCAATCATTAGATTCTATTGCACAATCAAACTTCTGATTCACGTCGTCAACGACGGTATTCAAATGCAACATTTTGCCCGTATGTTTCATTTCAAATTCGGCACAATTTAGAGAACTATTTTTAAGGGATATCATCTAGTACACAAAATTTCTTCTCAAAATGCTTCAAGAAATGTAGAAGTTCAAGCAAAAATGTGTTTGAATTAATGTCAAACTAAGTTCAATTTATTTGGTATAGGGTTTTTTAAAATTATTTATGTATATACTTTACGTATAGGTCAAATATTAATGACACTGAATTTGCACTGCCAACATTTCTATATCTATTCGTATCTTCGTAAGATGAAGCTACGAATACGAAACGAAACGTTGGCGAGTAAAAATTGAGTTTCATTGATATTTGACCTTAACGCAAAAAAAAATGTGTGAATCCCAGTATGCATCTTGAGGTCAACAACAAGATGGAGGATGTTACATTTATCTACTAATGATGCTTTGGACGCTTATTTCGCACATCCTGAACGTGACTAACGCGTATGAATTGTATTGAAGAGAAAATGGCGCGATGGACCACTAGGCAAATGTACGGGTGTAGATGAAGCCTTGGGCGTATGAATGGAATCGCGAATCGGACGGGACGCGCGTCGCAGCGTTTCAGCAACTGCTGCAGCGGCTCTCGCAGACGACGACTTATGTCATCAAAAAGTCAACAGAACTCGACTAACTGGTCTTTGAGGTATGCCCAGACGGCGAGCGTCAACGCCGCAGCTTCCGACCCTTCGTCCGCCCACTCTTCATCTCGCATTTTTTTGGCCATCGCTGGAATACTTGGCTCTCCACGACCTACGCGACTTTTTGTGCCCTCTATTTATAATTTTCGTGTTCGACTCGTACGAAGTTTCGAAGAAGCGTTAAGGACCTCTAGAAACCGGGATTCCAAAGATTTCCATAAATTCGCAGAAATGGAAAGTAAGGCGTTGGAACAGTTTCTAGGCAGATGAAGAACTCTTGCGCTGATGAATCGCACACAATCATCTTCCCCGCTTCTGTAGTTCCACGGACGGAAAATCCCCCGGGGATCTGAGGCGGCCGCTGATCTGGAGAGTCGGGAATCGCCGCCATCGAGTCAGGATCCGATCGCAGAATCCGTCGCAAGCATCTCGAGCGTCGACGCATCCGCAGCCGTTCCAGACGCTACCGTCGCCCGGCGTCGCCCCTCCCACGTTTCTTCCTCCGCCGCCGCCGCCGCCGGCGGGACGAGCGCTTGACGGCTTGACGGATGCCCTTCAGCAGTGAAGAATGCCCCCCCGCTTGTCAGCTCCTCGGCCGGGGGCGATGCGGGCGGAGAGCCACGCGGCTAACTACTGCGGCCGCTGTGCAAAAGACAGACCGCAAGCCTCAAACGTGCCGAAAATACCATTGCCATTTCATTGCCTTTTCTCCCGGAGATGCTTCGCATGGAGGACAGCATGCGCGGCCGCGCTCACCTTTTAACCTGCCGAAAAACGAACGGCTCCGCCCAACGACGGATTGCTGGACGCTGGGCACTGGCCGACGGAGTCGCGTTGCATGGCGCGTCCTGGAAATCCACTTTGTTTCATTTCTACAGACGAAGTTGCACAAGACGCGGTTGTCATTTTCATTGAAATTACCTGTAGGGCGGAATTACAAAATATGGGCTCATTCGTCAAAAATATTTTCTATATCAGTAACACTGCAAAAAGAATGGAACGAAAGGTCCTATTTCACGGAGATGAAAATAATCACATAAGTTTATAACTTCGGCAATGTCACAATTTCGCTTCGAATTTTTTTTGTTTTTCAAAATTTAATATCTTCTAATATTATTTTTAGTTGTGGACGCTTAATTCAATTCAAGGAAAATATGGTAATTTCAGAAAAATGTTTCAGTAGAAACATGTGACACGTAGAAAACTGTGTATTTGTAATTTTATCAGCTAGTATCTTCTGCGTTTCTTGTAGATCCAATGTACTCTGCAAAATATAACTGTTTAGTGCGGAGCACTGTTAAGAGTAGTTGTCATTAATACGGAATAAGAGGTAAATATAAAAGAATTGTTGACATCTTCCAGAGAAAAGTATAGTAATCTTCTTGAAATTTATTCAGTGAAAGTAATAGAGATTATGAAAAGCTGATGTGTATATTAACAAGAGACGCAGTTGCCCTCCATTTGAATTCCTGATTTCTATGAATTATTTACATGGCTATATCAACCTCCCTAATTGCTTCGTGGTAGGTGTCTTAATGAATGCGGACATACTTCATAGCAAACATATGAAAGCGTTTTCATATAATATATAATTTCGTTCTTCATATAGTAAGAAAGTACATTTCATAAACAGTTATGATCGTTAATATTGGGAATATACAGTGCACATCGAGGCAGTGATAATTTACAGAGTGTGGCGTTTGTGTATTCTTGGAGGTAAATTCCCACTAAACATGCAATAACTAATATTACTTTTCTTTTATTGAAAACCTTTTCCATGGAGGAATCATACTTTAACCATAAACAAATATAGTTAATACTGAAGAGAATTTGTTGGCTTAATAATTATAGAACTAATTAGTAGTCTCCATAAAAGTAATTTTATAGAAATCTATTTAATTTTATTATGCCAGAAATCATTTTAAATTCAGTGCTCATTTCTTCTATATTTCCATAACAAACATTATTTAATTAAAATTATAAAAACATTTCATTTTCTTATCATTATTATAATTATTTTCTTTCTCTCTATGTTAAATTTTAATTTCTGGCTAAATATTACTACCATTTTTGTGTGTTGAATGACTAATATTAATATACAATGTGGTGTTTTGTATGGATATGAAGATGACTGCTTAGCGGTCAATAATCGATTATTTAACTAAATGCAAAGTTTGCCAGACTAATAAAATTAGTTGTTTTTACGAAATATAAAAAAGGACGATTTCATTTTAAAATATATATCTTCACTTTTAGAGATAACACTTCTAAAAAACTTAAAGAAAGGACAACTAGAAAGGAAATAGACAAAAACATTCGTACATAAGTTAACGGCCCTGTCTCTTNAATCATTCTTGTCGCACCTCGACATAAATACACTTGAACTGCAAGAATAATATCTAAATTCTCACATAATACAATATTTGCATTTTTATTGAAAGATAATGCATTGCATTAAGACCAGAGCAGCTGGGTACTTGTTCTCGGAATAATATACAGACGAGGGAGTAAACAGTTTATACGAAATTAATAAAATCATGGATGCAGAAGTATTTAAATCATATTAAAATATTAATTTTATAATTAGATGCAGGATGTAAAGATATACTTTATCGTCAACAGATCTAGTGAATTTATGGATTATGAAGGGAAAAAATCAAGATACTGAATGCTTAGGTGTTCTGCAATCAAAAGGCAATGTCCACTTCATTTATGGATGGTTCATCGACTTTCGTTGGAAGAGTTAAATGTTTGAGTTAAAGAAATACATACAAATATTTTCTAATATTATTTTGCTTCTGAAAAAGGATTGTGATCAAAATTATATGAAATTAATACGTAATAATTTTTCTTTTATTATGAAATATTTTAACAGTTATAGGCGTTGAAAATATTCCTCTGAGAATAAGCTTCAGAGTATAGTAGATAGATTCTGTGTTTCCAAACTAAAAAGACGTGATATCTTTTTTCTGCTTCGTGGAAAGTCGGGTTTGGGAACGGCGATTAGGGAACTCGAGCTTCTGGCGATACGACACTCCACGTAGATCACCCAGAAGCTCCATATGCGCATTCACCTCCATACAGAACAAAATACCGTCACGGATCTGTCGGGAAGATCGGTATATTGTATGCGGGAGAGTATTATTATATAAAGGCGCAGTAAATCCGATGTTCCTCTTTTGCCTTAGATCCTGACTCATTCCTCGAGAGCGGCATGGAACAAAGCATTTTTTCCTGCACCTTCCAAACAATGAGGAGAATATATGTTAGCGAACGCAAGACTCCACTCTACGAAAGAGCTTTAAAATTCGCGGTCGTTTTATTGTGTCGAGCGGTCGGTTTATTCCTCAAAAGAATTTAATCGTCCGGAACGCTGCCTTTGGAGCAGCTGGACGCCCGCGTCGTGCGCGGCGTCTCGGCGTCCAGCGACGGGGCGACGCCGGGCGCCGGGTGCCCATCGCCCGCTAGGGACGCTGCGCCTCGCGAGCGAAGACTGCGCACGTCGACGCGCGCACGTCGCAACAAGACGCGTCAGTTCTAAATTGATACGTCATTAACTTCACCTCGCAATTCTTGGAAAATAATTAATTTATTAATTATATGAAGAGTTGAATTGGATAAGAGCCCATCTCCAGTTTTTACAGGAATACGATTATCCTTTCGAGGTTTGTCGATAAATAATAATTGCAGTTATTGATGGATATTAATTATGAAGTACGTTCAATACAAATATTTTAATAACTTGAACAGTTATTTTTAATAGTACACTGAAAAAAAACGACATAGGTCCTTATCCAATTGCACCCTTTATATAATAAAATATTTATAATAATACAATTATAACAAAATACTTTAAAATTATTTATCATTTATTTTAATTATCATCAGCTGATTTTCCTGACTTCGCTCGAGTCACAAGTGATATATAATAAAAGGAAAATTAATAAATGTTTACAGGAATACTTAATAAACTAAAAAATATTTGTACATCAACTGAGTGTACTCTTGTTTTGCAAAAATTATTTTACACTTATCATACTTGCACTTATCATATACACGAACTGAGCCATAGCGACTGTAATACCTTATGTTAACGCCAGAATGATTTTCTTTATTACCTGGAAAAAGTTATGACAAAATTTATCAGACGTCAATCCCGTCTATGTTTCAAGATAAATGGTACTGCTACATACGAAAACAAACAGAAACCGATAACCCCTTCAGTTCCCACGATCATAGGTAATAAACATTACAAAATTTTATTTGTATATGCTTACATTTACCTATTCATTTATTCACGTATGTACAGTTCATAAAGTATTATGTTTTTCGTAAAGTGAAGGGCTCTAATGACCTTGACGTTGGCGAGCCCTAAAGCCCCACAAGAAAATACAAAGTGTTATTTATTAGGGAACCAATTTTTCTTCCCAAATAATTGGGATCATAAAAACTTTTGCGTCTCTTCCTACCATTACCAGAAACTATGAAAAAATACATTGGTTAGAGGTGATACATTTATAATTTATTAAATGTTAAAATGGTGGACGAACCGCTCGTTGCGAATCCATGGAAAAATAAACAAATTTCCATTTTTATGTCATAAACGTTTTCAGAATTTTGGAACAAATCAACTGTAACTATTTTTTACCCTGAATCACGAAATAAAGCAAATTTTACCTATATTGTATCGAGAAACGACTTAGTATTATTAAATTTGGCATGTTTCTCTATCTTTTGAGTTCGAGTTAATGAATGTGTCACTCCTTTAGACAAAATGAAATCCTTCTTGAAAATATTAAAAAATACAAAATAATAATAATAATAACAAAATAGTCGTGAAAGTAATTAATAAGAAATAGTGAAAATCCAAATACTACTTTATGTTTTATTTAAGCTAAATATATAAAATTTAGAAGTTGATCTTGATGTATCACATAATTAGTGCAAGAATAATAAATTATAAGGCGCAAAATTGTTGACCATATAGCCCAACATGCGCAACAATATCACGCCTTATGATTTATCATTCTTTGTTAATGTTGCCAACATCCCACAACTACACAGTAAAATTAGTGTACGGTTTATACGTGATTAGATTGACCTCGTGCTCATTTACTCAGTAATTTACTCTCTTCATTTTCTTATATTTAACTCTTATTAATATTACATCGACTTGCGTCCAACACATTTGTGTCCACTTTGACAGAAAAACATGTATTCGCATTATTCGCGTTCCAAGAGCTTATTTTTAGCGTTACTCTGAAGACTACTAGCCAACCCAGTTTCAAGCAACTAAATAAAAGGTTCTCCATAAATTAAGCTAATATGTAATATCAAAGAAGGTAATTCTACACTTCCCACATAATAAGTATTATTATCTAACTTTGATACAGGAAAAAGTTTGACGACGAAGATAAATCCATAGATTTTCGGTTATAAAAACTGAAAAAAAAATGAGAAGTGTGAGATCCTCTCCTCATTAGTATTGTCATTCTGCTTCTTAATCTTTTCGGTCTGCCCCTTAATACTGTGCCTCTTTCTGCGGTATAAACAGAATAGAAACTGACGTTTACGTCTGATGACTTGTCCATATTTTCTTCAGAAACAACCATTATAATTTTATTTTACTTTTTTAATAAAGATGACCTATTTTGATTGTGGATTGATTTAAATATTTTACCAGTGTGCTTATTCTAGGTATGTTTATTCATGTTATGTTTATTCTAGGTGATTTGTTATTCCATGTTAAGTTCATTCCTCGTATTGAAGTACTATGCACAACTGTAATGTAAATCTTATCGTGAGACAGAGTAACTATTCCCGACGTTTTTAACAGTTTTTAAATTGTACCACCTGAAGATGACCCAAACGTTGTGTTTGGAATAAAGACTTTACGTCTGCTTCATAATGGTCGTTTCTGGAGGAAAAGGAACTGAACAGCTTCCCGTGAAGTTTTAGAGACAGTTGCAACTAGCACGTGGGACCTGAAAGTATCAAAGGCGTAATTTTATTAAAAATGCTGAATATTTTGTCATACCTGAAAATAATTTAAAACAGACAATATTTTTGTCTGATTTGCAGTCATTAGTTTGCCTTCGGGAGAGATCAATGTAAAACGTTGGAGCGCTGTCGAAGCTTACATTTTCAGAAATGATAAGGCACTTTCTGAGTTATTAGAAGCATTTATTAAATCATTTTTATCAATGAAAGTTGGTTTCTTACATTAACATTTATAACTGGGTTTATACAAGAAGTTTCATCATTTCATTACGTACGTACCAACATGTCAAGTATACATTGTTTTGACTAGTGAGTCACCTGAGTATAAAATAACGATAGAACACACACTTGACCTCACAGGACATTCCTCAGATACAAGGAGATTCTGAACTGTTTGAAACAGTTTTGTAAAATCGAACACATTTTGTCAAATATTATTACTTTCTAGGGCTATTAAGTCTTTATTTTGTAGAAGTTCATCATTCAGATGATGTACAGATAACCATCTACAAATTAAAATTCTTATTTCACCCGATTGTTTTGGGAAGTTTTGTATCCTTCCTTAATGGTCTCATTCCACGATCGTCTCATTTCAATCTACGTACGTCATGAATCTATCAATCTGAATCTAAGCGTATTAACGTATTCTCTCACAAAATAATTCCCCGTTTTGCTTGGAACACTAGGAGTGAGACAGCTCCCCGAATACGCAACGCGAAGCAAATATTCTTCTTGAAATTAGTGGATAATCATTTTGTTTCGTTTACTTTTGTCTCGTTTATAAAGTTGGTTAATTTTTTTATTTTTCAGTATAATACCTGAAGATAAAAATAATTAATTCGCAAATTTAAAAAAAACTGCTAGAAAAAATATTTAAAATATTAAGTAAATTCGAATGCAATCAAAATATTTCTATTACAATGATAAAAGAAAACTAGTCACGACAAGATTTTTCTGGAACTTTTCCATATTTAGTGATAGTCTTAGTAACTATTAATTGAAAACCGATAAATCCAAACGAAAAAATATTAATTAGTAGGATCTACTTCGTGCAAGTGGCGAATGCATTAGAAAACGAGCAAAAATTACAGGTTTATTAACTCAATTATGTATTCGTGAAAGAACATTCGTAGTAATTAGCACCATACTGCTGCAGATCGAAAATATGGAGTATTCGAAAGTCTGCACTAAGGCTAGACAAGGTTAAAATTTGGAATATTGAAAAGCGTTAAGAGGTACAAAATGACCTGATTTTCATTATGTCTGATCATGATAAATTGAAAGGCGTTTCTATGTTGCTCATTGTTTTATTGGTATAAAGCTTTTTCGGCTGCATAGCAGCCATCGTCAGTAACATACACTGAAAAATATAAATGTACATAAAATGACAATAATAAAAATAGAAACATAATATGAAAGTATACAATAATTGGGTGAAACAGTATCGAAAGAAGTGTATTTTTGGTTGTTGTTGAAATAAAGAAAGGAAAGAACAATGAAAAATGAATAAAAGAAAACAAATACAGAGTG
>NNCF01125840.1:853094-864761 GCA_002313205.1 Laupala kohalensis
CCCCTCTCATGAAACTAGCCTTCAAATTCCTNTGTTTTCTTTTATTCATTTTTCATTGTTCTTTCCTTTCTTTATTTCAACAACAACCAAAAATACACTTCTTTCGATACTGTTTCACCCAATTATTGTATACTTTCATATTATGTTTCTATTTTTATTATTGTCATTTTATGTACATTTATATTTTTCAGTGTATGTTACTGACGATGGCTGCTATGCAGCCGAAAAAGCTTTATACCAATAAAACAATGAGCAACATAGAAACGCCTTTCAATTTATCATGTTTTGATAATGTTGCTAAAGCTCCACAATTACCAAGTAATTATGTCTGATGTTTTGTTTGACCAACATTATTACATTTCTATATTTACATATCCCACCTTTGGAGAAACTTTGACGCTAGTGCAAATTCATAAATTGTCAAGAACACGCATTTAAATTTCTGTTGCTGATACATTTAATTTCTTTGTTGTAGCTGATGTAGTGATAAATTAAAAAATACTAGAACTTTTATACCTTAAGATCAATATAGGCCTGTATACATGTTTTTTTAAATTTATTGCTTTTTGTAGTCGCGTTTTATCTTACGACGTTCCGCGACTTTCTCCGTTAGGTTACATTCTTCAGATGATTATTAATTTCCATTTTCTCTCTCATGTATTTCCTTTGCTTATTTCTATCCGTTTCTGTATTCCAGAGAATACTGACTGCATCTCTCAGTCAACCGTAGGTTCTCGTCCCTAACCATGGGGAGATGGGCACAGTGTCTGCAACTATCCTTTTAAACCTGTTTTTATGTGGTGTATGCTTTCCCCAAACTCCTTGAAACATTTAAATCTCTTTTCTGTACTTACTATTTTAGGTCCTAAATGACTTACTAAAAATGTTGACTTAATTTTTCGGGTATACGGCCCAAGACGGGTACGGTATAACTTACATACATATGTATACAATCACTGCCCGCAAAATACCGCCCGCGACTGACGTCGTACCTGTTGGGAAGAGGTTCATGGAGCGATGTTGTCTTCGTTTCACCCGAGAGGGTTGAGCTTCAGATTTGGAGAGGTATTACTAACTCATTTTCTGCAAAAATTACACTTATGTCATAGTTTCCCGAAATGTGCAAAATGTATTAATGTAGTGATTGGTAGTAAGTAAGTATGTAGCCCTTGGTATTAAGGACGCACTGGAAACTAAGTTTGTCATACATCACACAAATTACATCAGTTAATGATCACAAGGATTTCAAAGTTTCTCAAGGATTGTTACTATACACTTTATTACTATATACTTCAAAGGTAGGTGTAGGTTCTTGGCTGTACATGAAAAAAAAGTAGCTAACTCTAATACACATGCAGTTCAGACGAAATTAGAAAATATTCATTGAAACCAATGATTACAGAAATATAACATATTTAAATTATTAGAAAGGATGAGGGCTTCATTGCATTGAAGAGAAAAGAAACACTAAATAAATACAGTTTTTCTGCTCTTCATCCTACTAATTTTTTTCAAAATTAACTGATCTTACAGACGTTGTCCTGTCCAAATGTCAAAGAATCAACCAAATATATCGTTCCTATCATCAATTATGATCGAGAGTGCATACAAGAATTATGATTTTTGCAGTTTGTCCAAATTTCCCGACTTTCCTTGGTAATTGTCCAGATTTTTTCCTGAACTCTTTTGCAGGACTATAACGAACAAAACAAAAAAGAATTACGTATATCCATCGTTCGAATCGTGAGGTATGGTTTTTAGTTCATACAAAACCCCCATGAAAAAGCACTTTCAGTTTTTCTCGAATTTTCCAATTTTCCGGGCAATTTTTTCAATTTTCTTTCCCTATCAACTCAAATGTTCTGACTATTACGAACATTTAAAAAAATTCGCCAAATCGGTCCAGTCGTTCTCAAGTGATACAAACGAACAGCATTTAATTTGTATTTGTATAAGTTCATATTTGTACGATTATTTCTCAATTGTGGATTTATAACGCCAAAGAATGGCCCAATATCATGTTATCATTCACCATTTTCTTGTCTTCTTCCCCTAACAATTTTTAATGCTCTAATTTACTCTTTTTTACCATCCACCTCGAACATTTAGGGTACATTTTTATTAACAACGCGATTCGCTTCTCCAGCTTTTAAAGACACGCGAACAACTCGCGGAGGGCATTTGACGTCATAAACACAATTCTCATAATATAGTGGCTTCCATTAAGGATCTCGAAGCGTGTTAAGGAGGAAATTGAAAGAAGAGAAGGGAGAGGAGCTGCTTGATGGCAATTGCGCACCCTTCGCCTCTGCAGCTCCCAACTCTACAGGCCACCCCTGCAGTTTATCGGCAGCTCGTAATAGTTTAATCGATGGTAAGTTATGTCTGATCCCCTCCCCTTCCCTACCGCCCCCGCCTACTGCACAGCGCCACTGGAGGCGGCGGCGGTGGCAGTCTCCACCAACTGCTTGAATATTCTAATTTGGACCGTTTATCCGAATCTTTCTGACATGCTCCGTGTTTTTCCTGCAGCCAGCTATCCGCGCTCTTGCGATGCAAATAGCCTCGGTCTGGGGCAGTTGCCTCTAATTTAATTATAATAATGGTGAGTCGGGTTGAAGAGGATGCCATAAAACATTATGTAGCAACTAAAGTATTTTTAATTGATTACTACTTCCATTATGGACCGCAAATCGGCCCGTACCACACACGCGCGCTCTTCATTGGACTTTGCCCCGCCGTATTAGGAGCTCGCTTCCTTCGCATAGGCGGGGGTGGGGGGTTTCCCTACCCTCGAACCCTCACCCACTTACTATGCCGTTGAGCGCTTCCGAGTTCATTCTTAAAGAAAGTTGTATAATTGGCATGCTCGGTAGATGAAGGCATTATGTGACTTTGGGTTGTCTCAACGTTGGTTCTTCCTGTTCGGCTTTTTGTGCCCCTTGCGTCACTCATTTAAAAGATGTTTACTTGCTTCAAAACCCATATTTTCGGATCTATCAAGAGAACTCTTCCTCTTTTAATATTAGGTTAGGTAACAAAAAAAATACCAGTGGGCTTTATAATCTTATAATATCACCGCGTGGATATGAATAACATCTCAAATGACCCAAGTTGTGTGATGTTTTCATCACCCTCGGATATAGCGCGTGTTCTTCCGGTGGAACTAAAAACTGCGATTGTGATTTTAAAATATGTTACTAACTTTTTTTTCTGTTTTAAGGATCACGCGAGTTTTATATTTATACACATACACAGAAAAATGAACTTTAAAAATAAATATGAAATTAGGTTCTATGAGTAATTCTTCTTTTTAACGGCATATTTTTTGATCCCTGTGATGTTATTTTACTGTGATGTTATTTTACTCGAAAAAACTAAGCATTAAAAGTAAAATCGAGGAAATCACACACAACAATGGTCATTTCAAAATGTGATAATAAGCAACATTAAGTTTCATCAATCACAAAAATTTATTGTTCATTGTTTTCATCAAATATATCTTTACCTATCTCCGTTTGCATTGCCTCACGGAGTACAGCACGGCCGAGTAGGGTAAAGGAACTTGGGTCATATCGCAATAAATTTTTGGAATTTTTGCGAATAATTAAGGCGTTCTAGGCATCAAGACATTTCCCGAAAAAGATGGTACAAATCTCTCCTTTCTACACGCACCTTCAAAACCGTAGCCAATGAGAAAAAGCTTCAAACATTATCTAAAGTTGCAGCAATAGATCTTATACTAGAAAACTAATTTACGTTATTTAAACTAAATGATCAGGAATAAATTATCATTTTAATAAAACAAACAAAATTACATTTCAGTGAAACGTGCGAATGTAAGTGCATTTTTAAGAGATTCGTAGAAAATAAATGGAATGCCAGACTTCCTTATTTTACACATGTATATAAATGTACTTACCCATTTAACTACTTTAATAAATGCGAATGAGGCAATAAATTTCCCTTGTCTTCTTTTCCATTTTTCACGGATTTTCCACGCAGATAATGAAAAACAAATATAAGAGCAAAGATATAATTAATTAGTAACATTGGTAAATGAAATTACGCAACGACATGTAATTAATTGCTTTCTCTCTATTCTTTAAAAGGTCCGAAAATTATTATCATGCAACTGAAAACAAATTATACGCATCTAACGATATCTTTGATATAAACATTATAGAGTCTTTTCTTCATAATCTTCTTTTATTAATCGTTTAGGGAAGTAATTACCCGATGACCTCAACTTTGATTCAGTTCTTGCTACGTCAAAGTCACTACGGAATCGACATTTTCATCTTTCTCCTCGTAAACGTGATCCACGTTCTTGACCACAACTTTTGTGTAATATTCTTTCCTTTAAATTAATCAGTGATGAAAAAATAAATAGCATTGAAGGACAATTAGGTTTATTCTGAAAAACTTTCGTTGGCGTGGATAAGTGATGTGAAATCCTTCACAGTGGAAGGAACAAGTGGAAGGGAGGTAAAAATTCAATCCGGAGTGTAAACATCCGGATCATGTAAACATTCACTCCTCAAACGCCTTTGAAACCCCTATTATGACGGGTTGTTCTCTAGAGTTATGTGTAAATCAACCGGGCAATTCAGTTACTAATTAATCCCATTTCGTATAAATCTATGTTTACTTCAGTTTGAGAGACCGACACGGAGATCCTGCTGTCAGTGACGCTACTTTAAGAACTTTAGTTTTAAATCTAGTACTTAATGAAAAATTTTAGTACTTCAGTATTTTTTATGGAAATTTAATACTTTTTTTCAGAGATACAATGCTGATCAAAATAGAACGTCATCTATTTATCCGACTAAAATGTAATTCATATTATGGATGAAAATATTTAAGAACAGTTAAACCGAGAACGGCAAATCTACAGATTTATAATATTAATGAACGTATCAAATTTTGGAAATGCTTTTGAAAAGAAAGAACTGTCTCAATATCAATAAATATTCTGCTCGTAGTATCTAAAGGTCTTCTGTCTCCTGGAAATATTAACATGAGAAATTAAAACATTTGCCTTCCTAAACTTTCCACTTTTCAAAATCCTTTATTGTCGAGGCAATTCTAACAAGCATTACGAGGTGAAAATGTGATTAAATATTGAATTAAAATGCGTAAAATGTGTGACAGTGATTTTTCAAGAGACATAACTTTCAAATCGTATCTAGAAACCAGAAGTGTGCCTGAACTTTGAAATAAAATTACGAGAACAGTCAAAGTATGCACGAAAGATCACCATATCCTTCTCGACCGAACATGAGTTATTTATAATAATTTGAGCTTACAAATAATCATTTCAGCTATTTTTACTGTGCATGGTGGTGTTGATTTGACTCTTGTATTTTAAAAAGGGAGATCTAATACCTATTTCATAATCTAGTACCTTTTAAGGTAAGAACATAGAACAATTTTTTTCTAGCTGGCAACACTGCGTGCTGTCCACTCTTCTTCCTCAGTATAGATACATGTGTTTCCGTCTCAAGGTCGTGCACTATACATCTTCCTAGCAGCGTTCTCCCGAGACCTTGACATTAAGTCATCGACTTCAGCAGCAGAATAAACAAGCCCGGAGCGGCAGTCGGCAACCGTCCGATCCAAGATGGATGGGATATTTATGATTTCGCGGGCGTTTTTTCTGGAGCTTGCAACTAATAAGTGTGCCTACTATTGCTCGACAGTCATTGTGCATGACGATCACAAAAAGATAAGAACGAAAAAAACAATTTTCTCATTCGCATGCTTCATTGCAAGAGGCCTCAACCGAATCCTGTCAAGGTATATTTAAGCACACATCCTCTCCTTTATGAAAAGCAGTGATAAATCTGCAATGCGAAACCATCGAAGAACTACGTACGTACTATGCGTACATTATAACTATATCATCTCCCGAAATAAAAATGAACATGTATTATTTGCATTTATAAAAAAAACATCTTCAAATAGCGTGAGTTACGTGGAATTTTTTGCAGTCTGAAAATATTTGATAAATACAGTTTAAATGGAAACAAAACACAGCATGTATTTATGCGACTAAATTAATGCGAGGGAGTGTCTGACATCGAAAACATGGTGTATGAGTCATTGTACTACATCACTAGAAGTAAAAGAAGACAGACAGTTTTATCTTTACCGAGAAGTGAAAGATTTTACATTAAATATTCCGAACGTTATACGACTTCTTATTATGAGGTTATTCCAAAAGATTAACTACACAGTAAATCAAAACATAAAGTAATTTTACTAAAACTTCGTTTTGGAAAATATCATTGGGTTTGGAAATACATTTCACAATAAAATTTAGTTTATAATGAATTGTTAAAAGTTTAGTTTACAGTAAAATTATTGAGTAATGTCAAATAATAAAGCGGGGGAGGGGGAAGACAAAATTACGGAATTAAGAACATTGGATACATAATTATGTTGAATATCATAATTGAACCTTATTAAACTTAGGAAATAAAGATTACTTTCTCAAACGCTCATGAAAGAAAACCTAGTGTTGAAATTTATCCTTGGAGTCTCCTGTGTTTCAATGAGTAAATGCGCATCATTAAACACAAACTTGGAGGAATGCCTGGCAGGTAATGCTGACCCGCCTACAACTCGCAAATAAAGTAATAAAACAACATTTCATGGATCATTTTTAGCTATATCTTGATTGCATTTGCAACATATTTCTGTCACGAGGGTATAGATTTTCATATTTTATCAATGAATATTTCTGGAGGTCACAGATTGTTTGTCATCCTTTTGTGAGCTATCTCACCATCCGTAATCAAAGAAAACTTTTACGGTTCTTAATTAAGTGTTCGAAAAAAAAATATTTTTCTCGTTTCGCATCTGGATTCTACTTTGAGGTTCAATGGGAACAACTAAATTTTCAACCGAGAGTTCCATTTCCAGAAACTCGCAAACGAAATGGAATAATTAAAAGAAAATGAAACACGCACATTAATACAACAACAATAATAATAATAATAATAATACTTTTTTCTAATAATAATAAATTTGTGTCAAGAAACAGTACAAACTGCGTGTGACCACGTGGAGGACAATAAACTAATTTACTCTCCGGAAGCAAGTAAGAGACCATCCCATCAATTCAGATCAAGGGCCCTAAGGCAGAGGCGGATTCAAAAATTTCAGCAAAAATTCCTAGATAAGATGAAAAGTTAGCTACGAGTTATAATATTAAGAGAATGTTATAATATTAAGAGAATATTATAATATTAATAGAATACAGCTCTTTATCTGTCCAGAAAAATTATACGACCATCTTGACCCTCCGCCTGCCCAAAGTGGGGTTCCTCAGCCTACAGCAACTTCTAACTCCTACAAACATTCCAAAAGAAAATCCTCAGAGCTATTGTAAATTATCCGTGGCATACTTCAAACGTTCCGTCACACCGTGAATTTACTGTCTTTCCCGTCTCAGTCCATATAGCACAATTGATATTACCTTTTCCTTATCCCCAAGCACAGCGATCTTCGTCCTCGGTAAAACTGTTCATCCATCTTATCATACAATTCGCTCCAGATGCTCGAAATATCGTACACGCCCACCTTAAGAGAACTGACCAAAAATTAAAAGAAAAGTAGATGAAAATATAGAGAATACTTATAAAAAATAACTGTGTGGACACGGTCCTATGAAGATACGCAGTTAGTGTTCTTAATTTTGTCTTTAATAATTGTGTAGTTTCATGATTTGTTTTTATTTCCTGGTACGTGCTCAAAAAGTATAAAATTCAACAAAAAATTCAACAAAAAATATAAAATGTATAAATTATTAAAGAAAAATTGCAGTTCTTTTTGAACTGAATTGTCCACAAATTCTTGTGAATTTAAGAAGACGCATGCGAAACGGAAAAGGACAGATCAAGCCCTCGTCGGGGATAATAAAACATTCCTTTTCGTGCAGAAATCACGAAAAACTGAAACACTCGTTTTGAACTGTAGAATCAAGATACTTATCGGTAGCAGAGCAAAAATTCAATACGTCTACATTTCAACTCATGACGTACCAGAATCACTGGCAATGAGCTTGAGAATCCCGGCTTTGTTCATCCGTAGAAAGCGCCTTGTCATCTGTCATAAATATTCACTGGCGAGAAATTAAGTCAGTTGCAATTTAAGGCATTCTGGCCATATTTTTGTGAGAATGTGATAAATAATATTGCAGAAATTATCTGACACCCACAATACTTAGAGGAGTGGTGGCACGGTATAGCTATCAATACCAGTCCAGTTCTATATCTCCTATCGTAGTTAGTGAACGGAACTCCAAACAAAATCCTGTCCTGGTTGCTCTGAACGTGCCGGTCGCATGATATTCTCAGCATACGCACGCGGGAGAAAATGGACAGTTATTTTTTGTCTCGTTTCCAAGATATCAGAAGGCGTCTACCTAACAAGTGTGTAACTTACATTATTTCTTTAAAATAATCGTGATAAGTTACAGAAAATATATTTACAAGAAATATTATTTTCTCAAGATTCTACAACGTGGTGTCAGGTCAATATGGGTCTTTACCCAGATGCGCTAGAGATTATTTTACCTGAAATCATAATTCTAATTACACATAATTATTAGTTTAAAATTAATTTGAAATAATTAGGATAATTTAGAAAAATAATCTCACAATCTGCTACATTTTGATTTTCACATGTTTACCCCATATAAATATATTTTAATAAATATAAATAAACAAATAATAATCGGATCAAGTAATGGCCAAGTCTAATTGATGCGCCAAATAATATGTTTGAACATAAGTGATACATTTTTTCGATTAATCGCATGAAAAAATCGATTAGTATGTTAATCACGATCCCTAATGAGAATGTTTCCACGTCTGTCCATGAAAACGTTCACTACAATGAGATCATCATCATCATCATTTCTGGAGATACGAAGGTACCGTCATCCAGCAATGCCGTCATATCCACCGACTACTCCCACGGATCCGCTGTCGTTCGACCAGAAAACAACACATCACAAGCAAAAGTGGTTCAATGCATTATTCGATCACCATATTTACCAAAGAGTTTACCATGTTAAAAAAATTTAAAACTAACTCTTACTACCCAATGATATTCCTCGTTGTACAATACATTATTACGTCATCACACACTGTTTGTTGTTCTATTTTCATAATTCTCTCTAAATTCGCTTTGTTAGAGCGCCACCCAAGTAGCAACGTAGTTTCAGATCATTGATCCTGGCATAAACTTTTCAAATGGTGAAATCCGACTGAGTTGATCGATTTCAGTTCTCCCTTCTATTCCAAGAATAGCGGGAGGTAACTGTGGAACAATGCGAATGTAAATAATATATGTCGAATCATTTCAATTTTCGGAAAAGAAAACGGATCACTCCATAAAATAAAAAAGGCTAAGAGCATTATGCTTTTCGACAGTCGTATTCTTTCATTTACGAAATAACAATATGAAACTGATAAATTGATGTTTTTCACAGTGAATATTCATTAACAATAAAATGCTTCATAAATGCATTCTTTTTCACATCGTTGTAACCAGTGATTGAAATTTAAATGACTATTCAATACAGGGTGCAGAATCGCATCGATGATCCCAGAAAAGTTATTTTTCTTAAATGCGATTTATAAAATCGTGGACCAATCCACGTTCTGCTTTCGCCTTACCCTTCCGAACTCAAGAGTTATCAAAGAGGAATTGGTCGAAATGGTCAAAGTGGTTCTACGTGAGGATCTCTACCATTGCACCATTTCCCTTCATTCTTAATCACCGTATCCGAAACCATGAAACAAAGTGTGCGATAGGGAATGGGTAATAAAGAGAAAGAAATAAAAACTATTTTCTTCTTTTCATTCATAATTTTCTGGAGGCTGCCAATGTAACTAAGCATGCCCGAAATGATACACTTTGATTGAGTGATTCAATTATTCGAAGACTCTTGCGGCTAATTACAGGCAATTACATAGTGAGGAGTTCGACCTGTTAGAAGAAGTGAACGATTTATCGGTTTCCACAAAAACTGAAAACTACAAACTCGGCAGTTCCCGCCTTCGCCAACTCCCGGATTTTTGCTTGCGTTGACTCCACCGTTATGGCTGCGGCAGGCCTGCATTCCTCCTGCGCGATTGGAGAACACAAAGGAGCAAACTATGTTCTGCAAAGCAAGCATACTTGCTGCTTTCAAGTGTCACGTGAAGCGTAAAGGTAGACGTCGTATTAAAGCGAGAGAATGTGGGGAAGGAAGATGGGAATATACTGAACACACATATCTTAAACAGTGATTAACCACACCGCGAGCTAACAGATTAATGATCTCATACTGAATGAAAATTGGAATTAATCTCCAAACAAGGAATACTCACACTCAAGTGACCCTCCAAAAAATCAAGAAAACTTATTTCTATACACCTCTCCAAATCCACAGAATTGGCACGTTTGTGCAGTCAGTGGCGTAGGTAGAAAAATATCTTCAAGGGGGCTAGAACCTCCCCTCAAAGGGCTCAAGTTTGGCAGTCCATATATTAGCCTCCTGTTTTGAAACATATGGTCAATAATGTAGTAGCATTTCAAAAATTTGTTAAAATTATAAATAGACCTATTTCACTACTTTTAATATTTTGTTTCCTTGAAAAATATATTATTTGTGTTTTGAGGAGGGGGTTTGAGCCTCCCGAGCATCACCTTGCGTACGCCTCTGGACACAATATCACTAAAGCTCCATCCCAGACCGAAATAAACATTTTCTCTTCCCACTTATCCAATTTTTTGTATATTTCAATGTCTAAAGTATGTTGAACTGTCATCACAACTGTATGTTGAACTGTAAAACTAATATTTCTTTTTTTCAGTAACAATTACAAACACCATACAACATAGTCACCATAGTTTAACAAATTCATAAAGAAGGACGAACCTACTACCACAAGATCAGGGGCGCACTGACATTTTTCATGTCAAGAATGTCAAAATTGAAACAATTGGTTAATAACTTTAACCGGTATGCCAGCACATTTAATCTTCAAAGGAGAACAACATTCATAAAGGATCGCACAAAATAATAAAATCAATCATTTTATTGACGGAATTAGATTTGAACATCTTTCATATTTGCTAGTGCTGACGGTCGTGTAAAACACTAAACTTTCGACTTGTCCGTTGAGCTTCTCGAATATTTAAAAGAAGTCGTGTGACAACAAGTGCAGTTGACTGACATATCTGAGCGAAAGTTCCCTTCATTACAGACTGGCCTGAAGATTATAGACACGCACACAATGACCGTGGAGAAGATCAGATACATTATCAGTCCAGGAACACTTTTCCTCATTGCAAATTGCTTCAATTGCCAGTTTTCTGGTGGAAAAGAAATTTCACCTGAACCGAAGTAGTCGTAAAGACAAGGAAGCTATCGTCGTAACAAACCGATTCCATTTCTTTCTTTTTTTCCTTTTATTTGGCCCCATGGAAAGAAATGGAATCAGAACAAACCGATAAATTGGAAATAGGGATTCGAATGAAGTTAGCAAATATCCGGTCTCAAAATGTTATCGCTGTATGTTCTTAGCCTTTGCTTACGTAGCGAGTACAAAAATCCCCTTCCAAAATATTCAAAAGGATCTGAACATCGGAGTAGGTTCGATATATATA
>NNCF01125840.1:864825-878941 GCA_002313205.1 Laupala kohalensis
AATATAACGTGATATCTGCCCCTTAGACAGCTCAAAGTAACCACGGTTGTAATAATCGGATACGGCAATCTAGATTCCATCTAGACAGTGTTCCCCCAAAATGTTTCACGATGTTTCTAGTGAGTAAACTCACGTAGAATTAGGCGTTACTAGCACTCGTCGTCGAGGTCCATAGTTGGCCGAAACGAGAAATACATACAGAGAGACTGGTATCTAAAATAAATAATATGATACCAGTGATTCATTAAGATTTACAGTGATACCTTATCTACATCCTTCCTCCGTAGTTTCGTTTTTAAAATCCATCAGATTCTTTGATAAGATCGAACTTTCCCAATGGCCTCGACGCGTAGATACGCTTCAATGATCTCTCCGGTGGATAACCGAGGATATACAAGGAAACAAAACGACTCATTAGCACCAAAACGCTATTCGTTCTCATGGTAACTGACCTGTCGCCGGCTCCACTCCGCCCAACGCGGCCAGCTGAATTACCAAAACGTAATACGTTATGCTGCTCTGTTCTCCGCCTTTGTGCGTTGATGCGGAGAACTGGAGGAGGTGGGGGGGGGATCAAAGAGGTGTCCGCCGTGGGAGACTGGGAGCCGTGAAGGCGAGGGAGGAGTTGGTCACTGGGCAACGACGCTACAGATATCATCCCTCGGAATGATTTCTGTATCACTTTTTCAATGAGACCAGCAACTACCTACGACAATCGAATTCGTTACAAATAGTTGTTCAATATGAAAATAATATAAACTGTGAACTCGCTTGACTCGGGAGTAAGCTGCATGGTCTGCAATTGACATAGGCATAGGTGACCTGCCAATGGCGATCGGGATGGAAATCGCAAACAAAACTTTCTTTGTTCCGAAGGACCGGTGACCTCAACAAAAATATTTTCAAAATTAATAGATTTTCGACTGAAATTATTTATTCGAAACATTCCGAAAATTATTTATTTTCGAAAATAAATTCGTTTCCTATAAGACTGGAAGCATATCATATGAATATTAAATTGTATTACCTTAAATGGCTGATAAGGGGTGTTTTAAAAGCTAAAATCGAAACGAGCTTATATGTTTGCATCCATTTTATACGTTTAAAATATTGAAATCTCTGCGTGGAAGTTCGTGAGCAGTTGGGGCCAGCCTACTCCCACGGCAGCTCCGCGAAACAGCGCGCCGAGGAGCACCAAGTAGCGCCGGGGGCCAGGGAAGAGGGCGTGGCGAAGACCTATCGGCAGATGCTCCCGTCCGAGCGAGATATCGACTGTTGATAGTGGCGATAAAACATTTGAATATGTTAACGAGCGGATGGAGGATGCTGCAGCGGATCAGTGTGGGCGGGCGAAGAGGAGATGGAGAAAGAGTCGCGCCGGAGGCGGCGGATTGGGTAGGGTGGGGGTATGCAGGTGCTCCAGCAGCGCGGGTGGCGAGGGAGGATGAGGAACTAGTTTCACGTACCTATAGAGTAGCAGCTTCAATTGGTAAAGTAATTCGTAGTTAATACGACAATTTGACCGCGCACGAAACAGGATGCGGGTGAATTTTCCACTTCCAAGAGGTTCGAACCAGAGATCACTCGAACGCGAGGGTTTGCTTCCGGTAGTCGATCTGAAAACGTCAGAGAACGTTTTACGTTTTGAAAACGGTGACCTGAATCTTTCCCTATCGTACCCATATTTCCTGAGAGATGAGATAGTATGGAATAAATAATTTTGTCACATTTGTTTAGAATGTAACGAATGAAAATATTTAGGATAAATATTATTAACATCATTAATAATAACAATGCAGTTATTGAGAGGAATTCCTATATATTTCTTAGGAGTCAATTTCAGGGGACTTTAGGGGACCATTTCCGGGACTTGGGGGATTTACAGACAACCTGAGATATAAAGAATTCTTTTGCCAGCTCACATCATCACTTCTCGTAACTCTGCGAAAATTTGGCAACACATCACTTCACCAAATGGAATACTATACATATAATTCGGAATTAATAGAAACAATACGCTAATTATGGATGTAGGTTTACTCATTACTTTAAAGTGTGTACTAATCTTAGCGACGCACCTTGAAAACAGCTTCTCAAGTACAGCATTTCTCGGTAGCTGTGACTCGATCTTTCCCAGGACATCCATGAAGTAAGACATTTCGTTGACTACTTCCAGAGGGTATTTTCTCTTGTGTTCCAGAGAAACGCCAACGGGGAAATTGACAGTTTATTAGCTGTTAAAAGATAGCGGGACCTGAAACAACATGCATTCTGCGAGTGAGCAGAGTAAAATATACAAACATAAATTGTTAAACTAAATAAATATGCATGAAAATAGTCGGAATTAAATACATAATGTATATAAAATTTAAAAAGTGGAGAAAGTACGGTCGAGAAGCACAAACCAATATCTCCATATAAAAACAACAAAAAATGTGTGAGTTAGGAAAAAATGTATGTGATATCTCAATACCAAATTAAACTGCGTGTGAAAGAGACGAAAACAATAACATTTCACCTGATGTTGATATACGATATACACAAAGGATATAACAACAGAGTGTGTAGGTGATGTAGGAGTCCATGTCGATTTTGCTTTCTTAATATTTATTCAACATTCTGAATGTGAATTCATAAAATCCTAACCTGCGGTATTAAGGCCAAAAGACAACTTGAAGTGTCAACTATAATGACAACAATATGAACTTCTGGTACTACAATATTCTGAATTAATCTTGACATTCTCCCCGATTCAGTTCATTTCGTATGCTCTTCAAAGAAGCTAAAATTGTAAGGGAGGAAATTTCGGAGGTCAGAATCGCTCCGAATATTAGTTACCTTGGTGAGGCAAATCCCGAACAGAAAAACTCACTAGTCCGGGCGTGTGGTCTTTGAGTTCGCGCTCACCGAGCCAAAGGCCAATAAGAGTCAATTTCAATTTCAATTTCAATTTCAAAAGGGCTATATTTTAACAACAACAAAAATATACAGTATATATGGCGGGGCTCAACACCCGTGCGCCTTACAGAGACCCTAGAATGTACCGTGGGCTGTGCATACTATACCCCAGTATTTACTCTCAATGAACTGAAACAGAAACTAAAATTAGAGGTATTAAAATATTTCGATTATGTGAAAGGTAAACGATATCAGTAGCGGAAAAAGAAATTAATAAATGTTAATAAGTTATAATAAGAAAAAAAATAAGAGTCTTCTCACACATTTATACGAATTAAGTCTCCTTAAAACACTTGAAAGGAGATTATTACTTTGCATACCTGCTGTTCATTAAATATTGCTCTACAGACAGAAATAAATATAAATACGAGAATGGTTAGATCAGAGTATGATATAATGATGATTTACTTTTTAACCATTATTACATACTTTCCTTTATATTTTAAAGAGATCTTGTGATAATGGTGGCGTAGTGGTAGAAATGCGTTTTCGCTTTCAATGCGCTATCGAGTGGGAGAGTGCGGGTTCGATGCCCCGATCGATGGGGTCGGGCACGACTTGCAGTCGGGGTTACGTTTACAGACTCCAGACTAAAGTCATTTCGGTCCCGAAGAAACCCACCAATGCTCTCACCCAGTTTGTGGCGTTAGGGAAAGAGCAGGCCCGAAGGATGTAGCCACATCGTAAATGAAGGTATGAAAATGTCATGACTAAACATTCACATCACGTTGGCGGACAGCAAAAGAAGTTACGACACCATTTCTGGAACTAAATAGACACACCCCAAAAAAGTATCGTATTGCTGTAGGCCCAGTAAAATGCGTAATAGTACAAAACCGTGGGAAATAATGAATTAAAATATTATGAGAATCCAAACGAGTCAATGCGTCAAGCTAAATAAATGATATTAAATTACTTATATCGTTTACTTCAGTTAGATGAACGAAAAATATTTGTAGTTTTTTTCATTTTATGAAATTCTAAATGCCATCTGAATGTGATTTCCTGCCTTTTCAAAAATGTTCATTTTGCAGAACAAAAATTAATTATTCAAATTCAATTTTTTTCATTAATTATACATTAACAGATAGTTCCAATAATCGTAATAATCTTTCCACAGATTTATTGAATTTTCTTGTCAAATTCATTTTCATTTTCTTTCTAGACAATTTAATTTCAGTGATTATGTCACTGCTTACAAAAAGTGTTCCAGTGGGCAAGTACTCACACGGTAAAATTATTTAATCCTAATTAGTATCCACGGAGAAAAGATCTTACTTTAACGCAGCAATTTCATTCAATTAACTATTAATAATTAAATAGTTACGTTTTATTTGTTATAAGCGTTCGAACGTATCATGTAAAGGTGCAAACAGAAAGGTACTTCTTCCAAAGTAAGAATATCAAATAACACATAAAACAACTACAAACATTCTTTAAAAATGTACAAAAAAACTTCAAACTACAGACTACTGAAAATATTTTCTTGGATTGTTTCACACTTGTTTCCTACAGAGTAGTTATTCCTTATATTTTATCTACCATAATCAGTTCATTTATTATATGTTCATCATTGTAACTTTTCATTATATCCTGCTGAATTTCAAGAGCTGGCGCGTTTGGGCAATTTATTTCAACATTATCATAAAATAATTTACAGATTTCCTTTGAGGCACGTGATCATTTTAGAGTCATTTTTGTACTTTTGTAACTCGTCCTGAGATATTTCCCGTTTTTTAATTAATTAAATTATATATATATATATNGTGTGTTTATGCGTGTGTTAATGAAAAAGTAGAATATAAATGCATAAAAGAATCTCTCATATCTGGAGAAACAGTTTTGGCGTCCACCTTCATTAGTCACGCTGGTGAGGGAGAAAGCCGAAACTGTTTCCTCAAATTTGAGAGATTCTTTTATGCATTTATTTTCTATTTTTTCATTAATTTTAAAACTTTAATTTATAGAAGAGAGTAGTGTCGCCATATTTTCAATATTTCCGTAATATTTTCCGTATATATTTATTTATTGTAGTGTTTATCCACGCGCCTCACGGATCGCGTAGCATTCGTGAATGTGCGAACGGCAACAAAAACAGTAGAAAAACCATGAATATCAATTCCGCAAACATATGCAGAGCAATACGCTGGAGAGTGTGCCTTCTCAGGAGCAGATGCACGTCGTAGTTGCCGACGGAAAACCAATCAGAAGTTTTTAATCCCGCACCTGCTCTTTCCTTTCCCATTTCTCTGCATCGTTCGCACAAAGCCGCGATATTCTAGGTCACTCAGAAGCATCCGCACTTCTCCATTTGTAACTGCCTAGAAGTTTCCTTATCGTAACAATGAAATATGTTTGCAGAGGTAAGAGCTAATCGCTTATCTCCCGGACATTTGTAACTCAAAGTCAGTTGTTTCAAACGATCCATTCCCATTCAGCAAACCTAAAGCAAACTCGTTTGGAGAAAATCAAAGAGAAATGAAGCGGCAAGTCGGAGGACTCATCAGACAACAATGGGTTGTCTCGTCGGTCGGGGGGCGTGCGGGCGGGCGGGTGGCACGGGCCGCAGCCAGCGACTATAGGAGACGAAGTGGAGCGGAGGGATGAAAGGAGCCGCTCGCTGCACATAAAGCAGAAGGATGCAATGCGGGGGAGTTCGCAACGTCAAAGTACGGGCGGAGTGCGGCACCGTGGCTTCCGCAGATTTAAGGAATACTGTATTAAATTGGCAACAGTGGTGTCATGGTGCGTTTTGGAATACGTTTCTTTTTTACTTTTGTACTTACACAGGGTTTATTTTAAGGTACGTTAAAAGAAAAAACAATTTGAGAAACAAATTTCTAGCTGAATACAGCAAGAGATTTGGGCTACGCATGTGAGGAAGGAGGTTGTTTTACTTTCAAAACCATATAAGTTTGGCACGAGCTCCGCAATATAGTTAAAATTGAAGGCCACGTTTTCTCATAACTACCAGCACAAAAATGTGTCAGTTTTATGGATTACAATATTATTTAAACACAGACACTGNCATATCAAAAGTAACTTATGATGAATATCCACAATTCAAAAAAGTATCAGGTTAGATAAAATATAGGCCTAAAAATAAATTTATCCTTTTTTAGGTTACAGAAATGGTGAAGTTCAAACGCTGAAAATTGACTCCAGAAGGTGATAAAATGTAAAAATTAGTGCGTCAATTTAATAAAATTTCCAGGGGGGAGCGGAAGCCCCCACTTTTGTTGGGGGAGCATGGGAAATTCAGAGTTCCGACACTATTAAATTCACCATGACTCCACTGATTGGCAACGAAGTCGAAGGGTCGTTCATTGCGCCTCGTGTCAAATCTTTCACGTGGCTGGAGGTCCTATGATAAACTGGTGTGTCGGGGCAGTCCATACTATACTCTCGTATTAGCTCTAAATGAATTTTCTTGTTCCCTATTAAAGTAATACTTGAATTTTTTGGTTTATTCAATACCTTCTCACTTTTCTTTCCCAGAATTCGCACATTTTTCCCTAACCAAACACTTTTGTCACAACCAATCTCTGTCGTGTAATTCAAAATAAAAACAAACAAACTTTCACATAGCTAAGGGTACATTATTTTGATCATTTTCAATTCTTTTTTTAAGAATTCGAATGCAAGTTCGCCATAGTTTTTATTTTAACGTGCTTCCATAATTGTGTCACATAATAATGTTCAGTGGATTGACACTTCTGATCTCTATTGGGGAGTAAGCTTCATTGTCACCATGGTGCGAGTCAAGTTCCACATCTACAAGAGAGCAACGAAGAAATTATTGTATTTATCTCACTTGAGTTTCATCAGTGTGAACTTGCAACAATCCTGAGGACGAGGAGTTCCAAATTTTAGATCAATTCATTTAATACTTTTCTTGTAGTTCGAATAGTACTCTCTCGGATAGAATGAGGGTTATTCAGTTATGGAAATAAAACTTGTTATATGTCATTCCACAATTCTTCATATTTTTTCTTATTTCTTTGTTTAAAAAACGTAATGATTGTGAATTTTATTCAATCATGAACCTTTCGAATCCCAACCTAAGTGCACTGATTCTTCCGAATCCCGTAACTATTTCTTTACAGATGATACCATTACTTCTACCGGGAAGTTCCCATTCGATCCACATCATTCTCGATTGTTGTCTTTCGTGTGAATAAATTATTTACGTAGCCATAGTGACATAACAATTGGATAACCGTTTATCTGTCCCGGGTAGATATTAAACTGCATCGTTAACAATTTAGGTCTTCTGGTGAAGTGTTAATGAGTAGAATTTTCAATACCGTCTTGCTTTTATACCCTTGCTACAAACTATTAAGGAGGAACTTGAGGATAGGTCACTATACTTCAATAAAATTACATTTTCATACCAGCCAATGTTTCGATACATTTTCTCCTTCCCCGTTCCTTCGAAGAAAAAAATAATTTTTATACAGAGTGCCATTTCATGTACTGAGTAATATACAGAGTGCCATTTAATGTACTGAGTAATATACAGAGTGCCATTTAATGTACTGAGTAATATACAGAGTGCCATTTAATGTACTGAGTAATATACAGAGTGCCATTTAATGTACTAAGTAATATACAGAGTGCCATTTAATGTACTAAGTAATATACAGAGTGCCATTTAATGTACTGAGTAATATACACAGTGCCATGTAATATACAGAGAGTCAGATTACCTTGACCAGGAAACAGTTTACAAAAACGACTAATCAAGGAAATTACACACATTACTTAGTTCCTTGTAAACAAATAACTTAAGCTTCCAATATGATTACTTTTTATGTAGGTTTATGGTTTCATTATCGGTATTATTTATAAATATTATTCATAATTTTGATTTGTTTTATGAATATACGATCTCTGGAGATATTATGGGCCATGAATACATTATGTCAGGGAGAGGTCAATATTGTAAGGTTCGTACATGCGACTGGTGAATATTATTGTACAAGCTGGCAACAATGAGGAGTGTTTGTAAACGCTTGCGTCAGAAGTTACGACATGAGTAATGGAATAAAATGGAAGTGAATGTTTATTGATGGTGGTAGAAATGAGTAGACATAAGTACATGTATTAGAGTAGTGAGGAGTATGATGTATGGTGTACGGCGTAAGGATGTACAAGGTTCGTAGATAATTTATAATAGTATGTTGGTGTAGTTTGTCACTTATCTTTTAAAACAATATTGAAATAGTATTATATTAAATAATCATGGATTTTTGTTATTCTTTTACCCCTGAGGAAGACGATACATATGTCGAAACGCCATCTGTTACAACAATGTAATTTTTTGAAGTATTGAGACCGTTTCTCTAGAAGCTCATTAATAGAATTTTAAAATTTGTAAATACTGCATTCACCATTTTTATTGATCATGAGCTACAAATCTTTCGACATGAACCTTGCAAAAGCGAGGTAATGACGATGACTTTGGTCGAGTATTTCGACATGCCGTACTCATGATTTCGACCTGACGATGGCACATACTTGGTCGAAATAGCGCTTCTCAACGAGTTACTCACAGTTTCGTATTTTTCCCGAGCACTATGTACGTAAAACAATGACCACTTACGTGTGTTCTCTCCTAAAACTTCTTAATTGAAAAAAAGATACGATCTCTGTTCTTAATACTAGTGTATACAATGGATAGAGTCGAATGATCATCAAACTCACGACGATGTCTCTGCAAAGAAAATCCGTCATCGATGCAAGTCTATACAAAACGCAGCTGTTAAACGTAAAGAAAACCAATATCTTGTTACAGGTTTATAGTTTGGGTATGGAAGAAAAAACTGGAATAAATGAAATAAACCTATGATTTTAGCACTTAGTATAATTATAAGTGGGATATTAAACTTATGAGAGAGAATGCATTGAATAGGACAACGTTTTATACAACGTGCCTAAGCTGTATCATTTATTTCATGACATGAAAGTATATTGCTGGTTTTTGAATTTAATTAATTAAATGCGATGCAAATTTAATTTATGCACAATAACTCATGTCATCTAATTAGTCAGTACCCTTTATTTCGAAAGTACCAAACAATAACAAATTTAGGTAACTCTTCAGTGTTTTGTACCTACCCTATCCAATCACAATCTGGAATGAAGCCTTTGGTTTCGACTTTGTGAGGACAGTACGATATGGTATGTGCAAATAATATTTGGCATCATATTTCCAAACGTTTTTCCATATTAATTTTATGTTCCTCGTTTATATTTTGTTTCCTCGAGGAATCATAACACAACCAACATTATCTTTCGTAACTCTTGAAACGATACCATCTTATCGGGCTACACGTTCCGTTCCTTCGGGGCAATAATAATGAACGCTTTAGCTGGTAGAATGAAATTCCGGTATTTCCTATTGATTTTTTTACATAAGAAATATATTCAAATGTATTCCGCAGTGACTCATACTTAGACAGTTAAGAAAATCACTGCCTCGAAAACGAGCTGAAAATAGGGTACACAGCATAACAAAACATCTGAATCAAAGAAGCACCTGCAAGTGCACGAATGAGGAGTGATCTCGCTGCAAAAATTACGTTTTTAATTTTGATATTAACTTCATATTAGTTTTATTCCTTATAAATAAGGATAATAAAGAAAAACATTTGCCACACATTTAAACACATCCGTCGTTTTCCAAAACAATTTCTGAACTCCTAAAAAATGTGATACATTTTAAATGAATGAGACTATTCAGAAATTGATACTTAAAATTTCAGAAAAATATTTTTGGACTATTTACAAAATTGATCAGTGGGAAAAAGAGTATCATTCAATTGCATGTCACAATGCGGTCAACCCAAACCTGTTTCAGCGAATCAAAGAAAACGAAATATTTCGAAGTCAGTGGCGAGAGAGCGCAAGCGGATGATTGGAAGAGTTTACTAAAACAAGAACTTCACAGTCCAGATCGAAATGAAAAGGGAAAGGAATTTCCACTGTTCTTTAATTACAAAACGTAAGAGTATTACGACCAAACACACAAGGGTAGATAATTATTACTTTATCGAGTAAACTCGTAATGCAATCAAAGAAATGTTTACAACTTATTCGATTAAATATTGATCCCTTCAAGCAATGCTGATTATTCTGTCAGTAAGTTCAATATTATTTTCATTTGGAAAAATGAAAGAATCCTGTATTTCAAGCTTTGTCTAAAACCCCAAAAGGGGTCATTCGCTTATAACGTCACGCAGTGCAGAGGGGAGGAGGAAGGATTCCAAAAATGGTGATAACGTACGAAATGAATTAAGTAATTGATACTCTCTAGCTTTAATATTATTTTTCTAAAAATCATAATAGGACCTTTCATGGAGTGTTTGCTCTCTTCTTGAACTTTCAAGTAATATTTTCCAGGGAAGATTCATAATTTATTTTATTTGTTAATATATTTTAATATTTTGTTTTCAATAAAAAAATGTTCTTGAATGGTAGGTATGAAAATCAATATGAGTTAGTGTGGATTCATACCACACATGCATTTCGTAAAATTTAAGCTATGATATACTCATAAGGAGGAATAGTCTCTGTAATGTAAGTCGAGCAGGAAAATTTGTATATCAAAATTCACCACTGTATGGGGAGGGGATAAGGAGTTGTTTTTCCAAAAACTAAAGTATTTTGTCTTTGGCGTTGTGACCGAATTCCTTGAATTGGCCTCTTTAAACAATATTAATATAATTATGCAACAATTTTTCATTCAATTTGAACAGAAAGTTTCGAAAAATTTGTAGAAATGATGAAAACACTTCACTGGTAGCAATAGCTACCTTATGTAATTCAAATCCGAAGTAATTCCTCAGACGTGTCGAAAGGGTGTTCGTTATGTGTTGATTAATGGAACTCATTAAGATACAATTTATTCGAGGTATTAAATGTCAGTGAACTCAAAGAAAATCAAATTTTAAAATAAGATGCAGATATTTGAGAGGATTATCCTACTGGATATTTTCTTAATTATATTTCTCCTTTTGTATCTCCGAACTTGAAAAGTTTGGAGGCATTGTTCGTCACATTACATTACACAAATACCGCTTGTAACCTTACTCGAATAGCAGGATGACGGCTTATGATGATAGATCTAATGAAATCACGTTCGCAAGCATTCACCAAAGCACGACTATCGACCCATTAACATGAGGCGTCGAGCCCTAAATACGCGAGTCTGATGATCGAGTGAAACGGCGGCATCGTTAACAACTAATGTATACGAAGAAAAAACGGAGCTCATTATTTCAGTACTCTAACATAAAATTTATAAGGCCAGTAACTCTTTAATTTAGAACAACCCTGATAAAAGGATCAAACAACGTGCTACTTTCTTAATTTGAAATTTATTTTACGTTGAGTGGATGAAATCCATAAGAAAATAATAAAATTTGTTGAATATTTCTTGTTTCTGAAGATGATGTAGCTATCAGAGAAGCTAACGTTCAATGTTATTTACGCTATCACAATATGAGTCAGTTTCCCGCAAAATCCGTACCGGGTCGATGCAGGGGAGATCTTCGTAGTTAAGTGGTTAGTGACTGGGCGCCGTGATGAGAGGTAGGAGACCACCCAGCGGTAGAGGTTAGCCGACCGCCCCCTCCCCTCTCTTCATGGATTCTCCCCTCCCCTCCCCGCCCCCGACCGCTCGTCTACACGTCGTTTACATTCGACAGAAAGACCACGAATTAATTGAGACATTAAAATACATCATAAAGCGACGGGGTCCCAAAAATTGGAGGAGAAATTAATTTCGTTAAACGATTGCGGCGAGCAGGAAAACAATTCAAATAAACCGGTAGACTACTATTACGAAATTAAGCCTAGGATATAAATCTCCATAAAGGATGAGCTGCTCAAAGTGGCGTGGCAAGGCGCGCGTTCCTTCAACCTGGGCACACGGCCACGCACTGCTCGCGCGCGTTAACATTTCGCTGTCTCCTGACAGGCGCAGGTGGACGTCTCACTCGACGCGCTTCTTCAACGCGCGGTGGAAACGCTCTGATGTCTCGCAGTTGTATTGCTGAGGTTTCCCATCACGAGATCATTATCGAACGTAGTTCTCATCAACACTTCTGCGGAAGAATCGACAATTTTTGCAGTAATTCTGATTCGTCCGTTTTTCAGGTTCTGCTCGAAGGCGTATGCCCGATTGATAGAGGTCAACGTCCCTCATTTTAAGACATACTCAAATCTGTATATTCCGTGGAAATTTATTGATATGTTTATGGAAACAGATAAGACCAAAGGAATCCTCGGAAGAAATTATTATTTAAAGGGTGCCATCTGCCCACCAGCGGTTCGCAGCTATATCGAGCTACTACTATTAAGCACTGTAGAAACTCTTTTCCACATACAATATAATGATAAAATTTGATTGTATCCATAAGTACAATTTTAAAGGTACAAAGAAACAATTATATTAATAATATACAACCATATTACCTATTACAATGGACCTTTGACAATAGTGTTAGGGATGTTGTTTTTGCTAAATAAAACAAAGGAGAATTTATTAAATCATGCTCCCTCAGCGTAAAAAATTTGGTATTCGTAGTAGGTAGTGGTCCAAGTTGATTTGTAACATGTGTACAATTTTGGAGTTTGGAATGGGTGGATGTTTTTAATGTATATTTAAGTAGATAACTTAGCTCTGATGATGACCAGAATAAAGGGAGAAATGTCGGCATGAGTTTAAAAAATTCTTTTTTTGTTTTATTTGATCTCAATGCAAAAAAGAACATCTCTATTGATAAATATGGCCAATAACTCTCACTTACAGACTAACTTATTTCGAATCGAGATCACGGGTTCGTTATACAAAAGAACGATTGAATCAACTATAAATTTAAAAACCCATATTAATACGAGTTAAAATCGACGAGGCAAAAATGAGGCAACACTTTTGAGAATAATGACATATTAACAAGACATTATTTTTAAATTATGTAGATCCCTCATGCAGAAAGACATTTTTAAAGATTTAGTTCGAGACTATCGCCACAGACCACCAAACTCTATTTATCTTGCATATGGAAAGAATTCCTGGAGACATTTCAGCAATAATATATTTATAATTAATTTCTTATCAAAAGACAGTTAAAACTGTGTATGACCACAGGGAGTGCAATGAACAAATTTACTCTCCGCAAGCAAACAAGGGACCATTCCATCAACTCCAGTCAAGGGCCCTAAGGCATTGGCGCATTTACCATTCTTGCGCCCCAAGGCAAAATCATGGAATGTGCCCCCTAAAGTAAGAATAAAAATAGTAAGCTTCTTGTTATGATAACTACAGAATATACACAAATTTATATTTATCACAAAAATTATTTAACAAACACGAACTATTATTATAATAGTAAATTATTCCGAAAATATTGGTAATAAATTGTAAATATTACAATAACTCAAAATTCGAGATAAGTAATAACAGTATTAATGAATCGACCGCCCCTATGGCTATGGACTAGGGAACCAATGTATAACATCCACCTTCACCCGAAGGAAAACCGGAGAAGTACCCGGAACATGATAGAGTTACACGACTACTGAGTTAATGTGCACAACCGTGCCAAGGTTGAGAATAGGTCATAAACGTTTCCTCTCTCAAATTTTCAGAACTGCTATTTAAAAAATATTTAAGACAATTAGCGCAGCAAACTCGTATATTCTTTTCAGTCACATTTATAAACATTCTCTTTCTGAATTACGTTTGGGTATTGACTAATCTTCGCATTTTTAATGAGTACTAATTTTTCGGGATAACTAGATAAGAGAGTCATTTTACAAAGAGGGAAAATAACAGAAACTATCCTGACGTATTGTTCACAACAATTCATTATCACCCTCAATTGCTTATGTTTAATTGACGGCCATGAAATAATAACGCGAGCTCAACTTCTACTGAAAATATGACGAAACAAAGAAATTAGCAAAAAGTGAAAGAACTGTGTCCCTCTTTCGACCAAATGAGAAATCTCAGAAAAAATTAGGGTTGCAACAAAATAATCCTTGGGAAACGGACTATCGCGAAAAAAATGGGACATTTTATCTTGCGGATATGTCAACAATGATTTCGGATCCAATCTGAAGATACTTACGTCTTTAAATACAAGTTAGT
>NNCF01125840.1:878946-901545 GCA_002313205.1 Laupala kohalensis
GGGGGGGGGGGGGGGATTTAGGGCTCGTCAACGGCAAAGTCAGATTCCCATTGTTGTTGTAGTTCTTATTGGTTGAAATATTCCTGGAGCTTCCTCCCAAACTCGTTTATCCCAAATAAGGATGACAACAGTTTTCGAAGTGATTACTCATTTGGTTGAGACAATACTGTATTATATGTAAGAGGAATTGGCCATATTTTGTTTTTTGCTTTTAGGTGAAATAAAACAAATTATGCCGACGTTTCGACCTTTAATTTTGGTCTAAATCAACAACTTGAAAGAAACACATTCCACGATCCAAAATCGTACACATTTTTAATCAAATTTGGACCACTAAGGTGTACTGCCAAATTTGATCGCATGGGTGCACTCATGTCGGGGCAGTGAGTGAAGTACAGCCAGTCCAACGTATTATATCAGTCTTCTTATAGTTTCATTTGTTTAAAAATATATTTTAACGTCAACTTCACCCCTGCTTTTAACATATATGGGAAATAAAGTGTGACGTAAAAAGGTTTGTGTGTCGTTGTGGCCTCGCTAACTAAAGGACAAATCCGTTAGTAAAATTATAATCGAGAATAATATTTCAAGAGATTCATAAAACATTGTTACTTAACAGCTCAATAGGTGTTTTCGAAAACTTCAAGGTACTAGGGTTCTCTCAAGTGTTCAATAAGCACATTGCTTAAAAATAAAAATATCGAAAAAATCTTTTTGAGATTGCAAAGAAAGCTGTATTTTGGTAATTGGAATTGGAAAGAAAACTGTATTAGGGTAATCCGTCGCTCTCACGAATCCAGAAAATAGGGAGTCATTAAAACAACAAAGATAACTCATCATACAAACATAATTCAAAAGGAGAAGGTACTCGTCTATAAATAGTTTTTCGAGGGAAGAAGCAGATGAAGAGAACACACTAACTGTTTTAAATATATTTAAATATCTGTTTTAAATGTGTCAGAGAGGAAACGATGTAAATGAAGTGTCCATAGGGATTGTCTCCCATAGAATCTCATTCGTGTCCTTCCCCTATTGATATTCCATTGCGTCTGTAGCCATTATTTTTACAATGGCGTCTGTAAATAATTTTTGAAGTAAACCATAGTCCTTCCGGGCGACTGACCTCCCATTGCTTCTGAGGCGAGTTAACACTCGGCACCGCCTTCCGCCCACAAGCACAAAAACAGTCGCTGGGGATCACTCACTGAGCGCTTACAAGCGTAATTAAAGTCTATTAGATCATCACAGACGTGAAAACACTTACGCGCGCTCAAAAACACAATCTTCAGTTAATTTCGAAAATACATCAGAAGAGCCTGACGTACACTTTTCTCAGAAGATAATGGTAGCTTAATTATGGTATTGAATTAATATCTCGAGAGGAACGCAAAATGTAATTTTAAGTGGTAGTGTTACGTTGCGAAATTATTAAATAATTATTGAGTAATGGATCAGGAAATTATTACATCATAATTTTACATGAAACTTTTAAGTTTGAGGAACAGTCGTTTAACACCTATTGAAAGCTCAGCTGAGCAGCTTAGTACGACTACATAGTTGACCCATTGTTTTCCTTTTCCGGTCAAACGTTTAGAATCATTATTTTCATATCAATTAAAGATAATTATTACTTCGAATTAAACATCAAAACGTTTCTGAATGCAGGCATTGAGAAATCGCTTCCCATCAGAAAGATAAAGAGCTTTCACAGAATATGAAACACAATAAGAGAAAAAACCAGTACAGCGTATTTAAATTTTTTTTAACTGTTGAAATTAGTGAGCAGAAAATACTGTGTAGAGGCAACTGGCATCGGTCAAATAACCTGAACATCTCGTATTTCGAGTAACCGATTAAAAAAATGCAACAGTAACAATATCAATTAATACACTGAGAACAATTATGGCGTGTCCCATTTTATTACGATGATAATATGTTAAAAATCACAATCTCCAATTTTGACTGAAAATTTGTTCAATATTAATTTAATTAGAACCGTAAAAATGTTATGGCATTCAACGTAATGTACATTGTGACCAATATATTTGCAACTGCATATATCCATAGACTGATCTCTCGTAGTTATGTTCCTTGAAAAAAATCACAGAAGAATATTCTAGGGAACATCCTAATGCCATCCACTCCATCAAATTAATACCACGACAGTTCAAGTAGAATACATCGAGCACTCCACACAATGAACCTTTTATATCTTTGATTTAAATGAGCAACAAGCATTCAGTTCTTAAATAATTAGAAATATATGTTCTTAACTAAACGGTTTCAAAAATGCTTAGAAATATAGCGAAGACAATTAAGTTGGGCGCGCAAAATACAACTATGACTAGCCGTACAGTAGAATTAATGTACGAGTATAAATTTGTCATGTACTTTAAAAGAAGAGTTTTTAAAGGACAATTCTGTGCTATCCTTTCCTATGTAGGAGTTTCAAATAATTTAATTATGAAGCTATATTTTTGTGATCAGAGACTGAACCGGAAACAGAATATATTCTATGGAACCAGAAACATCAAAGTACAGGGAGATCAGTTCTATAGCGAATTTTTGGTAAAAAAAAAGACCTTTCAGAAATGGATTGTATATTCTTTAATTATCAATGAAACCAAGTATATCTCTTTAAATTTACGAAGATGATAATCTCGTTAAAGTGCAGAAAGAGTAATGTAATTGTATCATTTCTACATATTGCCGACGCATAAATGAATCATTTTATAACAAAGTATGTCAAACATTCTGTGCTACAGAAAAACTGATAACACATTCGCCCAATTGCAGTCAACAGAATCATCGTGCATTCGCATTTGCTTTCTTCTATTAACTAAGGCAGTAGGAATGACCTGGCGAAAAGATCCAATAAGATTTTGACCTTACCCGGGGCTAATGTTTGAATAAAACTATTTTTAAGTTGTCCGGGCTCTTACGGTTAAAGCCTCTCAAGGATCGGATTTAAATGTAATTTCCAACGGAATCTATGTAAATCAACTGTCACTCATGCCAGAAATTTAATAAAGAATAGTGAAAAAATATCCCAGCGTTACGGGACAATTGGAAATGTTATTCAATAAAAACTAACAAAATGCAGCGGAATTGGAATTTGGCAGCCCTTGTTATTCCGTAACCAATAGTCAGTATTCAACTGAGGACTGGTGGTCATACTAGAGACCACTCTTTTACATACTTTGTTTCAATTTAAACGGTAAAATTAATGATTCAGTTTTGAATACACCTTTGTTCACGAATCAATGTTATAATGACTAATTTTGAAATATACAGAATAAGTAACATTATTGAAAGTTGTATAAATGGTTATGCGCTTACACTAGAGCATGGTTCGCACATACTACCTTAACACGAGTCTCTATTAGTTCTCGGGACAAAAGTTATTTAGAGAAAATATTGCTACAATGTTACGGAATTGTACTTGACTTCACAACGTTGGCGCAGTAGATAAGTTGCGTCAGACTGTTCTACTCCAACATGAATTTGAAAATATGAAAGAAAAATCTTTACGAGGCAGCGTGAGATGGCCTTCAGGCCTCCGTGATCTTGAGTGATCTATGAGTTTCAGAATGCTCGCGACATCTCCAGCGACGCAAGGAACTTTTCTACAGCAGTCTAATCATTTCACTCTCCTAACCAAAGAGAACGATGAATGGTTCGAAAGAGTAACCATGATATACATTTAATTACATTCTTCCAGAAATATTTAAAAAGAACGAATGGCACGTTTTACGCTTCTTTTATATAATAAAATACAGGAAACATAAAAGAAATTACATGGGCAGGCCCCTAAATAAAATACACGAATTTTCTTGTTACGATTCTGTAACTTTAAAAAGAGGTAGTCTTGTAGTAACACGAATACAGCGAAGAGTCTATTAATTTAACATATTAATTTCTCTTTATCATAAAATATTACACTTCTACCTCAATTTCTTAACTTCCAAGTCAAAACTCTGCTTTGAGCTAAGAATTAGGGGAAAGAACCAACTCCAAGGACTAGATTTTATAAACTCTTTTAACAAAATAAACAATCTTTAACACGCCATTTCTGCTGAGACATCAATAGAAGATGTATTCAAATGAAAACAATATCTCGACGTATCGTCTCAGTTTAATTTATTTAGAGTGAGTGAGAGCTCTTTCGATGGGATATCCATCAATGTCAGGCCCTGAATACAGAATTATTCTATTCCTCATCTAATTCATGGTATTTAATTATTACTATCACTATCGCATATTGTATATCTATCCACAATTATGTAATTTAGAAATTTTATTCGCAGTTATTCATAATTTCATATTCCGTATGTATTATAAAGTAATGTTTTTTTTCAAACACAGTTAATTAAATGAGAAATGGTATGGTGTTCACAGGCTTCATTAATAATAAGAAATTAATCATGGTTGTGTTCTTAGTTTTGATTTCGTCAAAAAAGTATAACCTATGCGCGGACATTGATATCTACATAGTCCCTTCCGGAAATATATGTAACTACATGGGAAGAAAGCTTAAGAGCACCTTTTACTGTCAACGACTAAATTTTCTACACTACGTTGCGAGAGTATGAACCAACTTTCTTTTTACAAGAAAACTTTTTTCAAAAGCTTTTCTTTGTGACAGGTTTGCTAACAAATGCTATTTGTGCAAGAACATGATGAAATAAAAAAATCTTGGTTATGAACGCAAGTACTTCAATTAAAAATTTCGTCTAACCCCCCAAAACCGAATTATTTTCTTATCAACGTATGACGTGTACTTATGGCGATATTCATGTTTAATCTGCACAAAACTCTTCAATATGAGCAGTACGAATTTAGTCTGAAAATTGAAACGCAATGAATCATTTTTTGTCTTTCACTTTAGGTTAATACTATGTGATATTTGAGCAACTGTTTGACAGCCACATAACCTTTGAGATACCTACCTTAATGATGGCGATGTATAATGTATACGTCGGAAATTTGATCGGATGAATGGCACCTCAGGTGGTCTTCGGAAGGCAATCATCCACGGTGAAAATATAGGGCTGACGCAACCAAAATCATTTAAACGGCAATGTTTACCGCCTGTCGTATTAATGTCTGAACTTAAGAGCCATTTAAGAGTTTTTCAACACAGAAAATAATTAAACCAATCTTCTCAATCGGACCAAGGAAGTGGAGTTAAGTCACTCATTTATACTGAACATGAAATATAAAAAAAGTAATTAAAATAATATATAGTGTGATGTAACAGCACAAGCTTCAATTTCTAAGATTTTGAAAAAAAAGTAAAATTGTAACTTGGAACATTTTTAATTTATTTTGTCAGTGGGGGACCAGCAATGAAATTTAGCGAGTTTGCCATATGCTGTGGTGATGCCATACTCCCAGAACGATCTTTAAATCTCAGTCCAGTATTCTTTCATCGATTATCCAAACTGCGGACGAGGAGTAGTCTGTCTATTTGAGACATGACGCGAAGACAACACCATTTCCGCCGTGATGTGTACGATACCCGCTCCTGATTGCCCGCAATTGGAGCGCCTACTTCGACAAGAGCACTACGCTGCGACGAGCCCCGGATTAGCTGTTAACAAAGAAGAATTAGAAAGTGGTGTCTTTATTCTTAATTAAAGCAACGAAGCAAAAATGTCCTTGAGTCGTTAATGACTCGTTCTCTGTTCGAGCGTTATTGGCGAGCTGATTGGGCAGATAAGAAGGGTGATTGGAGTGGGGCGCGGCGCCGACGCCGTGGGAGCGACAAGCTGCCACTCTCCCTCCCCTCTCTTCGGTCTTCTTCACCCCCCCCACTACAAGCACCTTGCGCCCCGGAACACGAGGGTTTGTCACTTCTGAAAAATGGATTTCAAAACCTCGCTTAAGAAGTGAGCCGAGACGAAAACAATATTTCTCAATAAATGCGGATGTTCTACTCGAGTTCGTTTACATTGATGATGAACTCGTGTACATTATAAAATATTCTACTTCTGATTTTCTCTTAACTTCTTTAATCCCCCATCGCTTTAATATAGAAAAAAGGAAAACAACATTTTACGATTACTGTACTTCGTATAACTATCTTACCTCAATTTAGATATCCTGAAAATATTCAAATAATTTCCCCCAAAAAATCGGTTAAAATTGTACAAGATGTCTTTCAGAGTCAACGTTTCCAACCAGGTACTCCAAATAATAGGTTTTTGTGCAACAAATAATTAATTACTATATCGTGAAATAAGAGTTTTTCAAAACAGAAATAAAATTCAACGAATCTTCGTAGCAGTCTAAGATGGGAAAACTTACCCTTCGCACTTCCGAAGGATTTTTTCTTACTGTGTATTTTAAAATCGCCTTCGAAGGGCAATAGGTCCGTGTCGCATCGTCGCATCCACGTCATTGTGACGTTCATGTGCGGAATAGGAAGAAGATTCTAGTTGAACAAAATGATGTTTGCATCACTAACTTTACTGCGAAGCAGTTTGTATAAGAATCTTCGAAATTCGTGAAGCAAATTAAGTTCCTATGTACGTACAAATAACAATTAGCCCCTGTTCTGAGAAATCTTTTCATTTCTACAAATAATGCGTCGCGAACGAGTTAACCGCTGTAGTCAGAACATAATCTTTCATTCTTTACTTCTAGTGTAACAAGTTTTCAAATATCCGCGGGGGAAATTCCCCCTCTTCCGGACTCATTACGACGCAAACATGTGTTAAGTCGACTGGAAATGTATACGAACACTTGCAGTTAACAGTACATCACGCCGTTGAGAAAGCGGCCACCTGTCGCAACGAATCTCCTAAGCGGTTGCACTAATGATGACAGCGAAGCTGTCGATAGTTGCAGGAAAGAAAATTAATGATGTTGGCGAGTTAAGCGTGTTTGATATTATTTGTCACGTCAGGAATTTCACTTGTCCTATACATCACGTTTTTTCGCTCTCCAGTGTTCCAGCTCACACTCTATAAAGTATTATCGCTGATAACATCACGAAGGTGTGTCATTTTGAAATTAGATTTTAAATGGATCCTAACCTTTCTCCTTTCACGTCCTCGTATTGTTGGTACATCACGAGTTTTCAGATTTCTACACTTCGTGTGGATATTAAAGAAACGGTCGCAATAAGGAATGAATTGAAGGTATTTCACCCGAAGAATATACACCACAGAAAATAATTGATGTTCACCTCATGTTCCACAAATCAGGAAGTGCATGATTCCAAAGGTGAAAACAGATATAATTCTTAAATATTAATAATTCGTGATAACACCTTAAATAAAGGTAGATTAATACACTGTTTTTCAGTGTTCTCTTCTTAATATGATAAAATTGTAATAAGGCAAATATTCTGATTAGAAACTATGTGCTTTGCAATACATTTGAAACTACGTTGGTAGATTGAAAAAGCTATTAACTGAATTTAATGAATATAATTCTATAACTTCTAGGTACGATTTTTAATAAATACCTATTAAATCTGTTTGAAATAACTTATTTTTAATAGGAGTTAATACCAATTAAGTAAACTTAACAGAAGACTAAAAGTTGTAATGAAAATTCTTTTTTATTCCTGATGATATAATGTGAATGTTATAGTTCAATAAAGCAAATAAAGGAAGTGTCACAAATATTCTGATTTCCATCCATTAAATTGCAGGAAATTGCTCGCATTAAAAAATTTATATTCTTTTCGTTCGTAATGGCATGCTTAGGTCGTGCCTTGAATTCTTTAGTTTGGAAGCTTTTGATTTAACATTGTATCTTATATATATTTCTGTTTAATTTTATAACGTTTGGTAAACTATGATGGATGACCAGATAACCTGGTTGGGAAATGTATCGAAACTTTTGGTCGAAAAATAGTTCCGTCAAGCACTCGTTAGGGTAAGCCCCCACATATGTTACGAAACTGCCCTTCAAAATTTTCAAAGTCAAAGCAATTGTACAATTTAAATCGACCCAACTAGAAACAATTCGATTTCAAATTCTTCTGTTTCGTTCAATGTAAGATTGAAAGACCTAGATCTATAAAATACATTTTGGTTGTTAATTCATACTATTTTTTGGAAGAACTGGTACCGTGTCCCTCGATCACCAAACACAAAAAAAATTGTTTGGAACCGACAACAATAATTTGTTCTGCGCTCCACTTCGTAGCGTCGTGAAGTGTGATTTCGGAGCAAAACCTTTGGTGGATTAAATCAGCTAGTTTCCTTCCATAGGTGCGAGACGAGGCCAGTCGGAGTCCTCACTCCCCGTCGTCCGCAGGGCGCCGTCGTGGCGACTCGCTAGGGTCATCGAGCGCCGCTCAGCGCACCAACGCAGAGACAGATTTCTTTGAGGGCGCCCAACCCCTGCAAGACGGGAGCAGGAAAGGGGCATTTGGCGGAAGCGAAAGCGCACTGCGTCGAGGAAAGGGGTCGGGGTGCTGTCCACTACTCGATCATCGGCCGAGGACGCCACCGCCGCTGCAGCGAGGCACCTACGGTGGCCCGAGCCGAGCCACAGCGAGCGACTCGGCGGCAATTTGTCCGACGCTTGCTTCGGACAAGACAAACTAGCCGCCGGCGAAACAAATTATAAGATGCGAGTGTGTGCGAGCAGCGCCAAGGCGCAGAAAAAGACCCACGAGGAGGCGCGGGGACGCAGGTCGGAAGGACGGACGGAGACACTGTTGACAGTCTAACAGATGAAAGGCGCCCTCCCGCAGGTTCAATATGGCGCCGTTGGCGCTCGCGGAGCCGGCGGTAAAGCTAATCAGTTCCGTATTTAAGTGTATTTGTTTTTCCCCAGTTCGCCATGCTCTTCTTTTCCCCTGCGTCGGCGCCTGTCTCCGAGACGAAGATGGCCGTGCTCCGCCCCCGCTCCCCGCTCGCGCCGTCCGCTCCGCCACCTCGTATTTGCCTCTCAGCTCGCTACGCGCGCCATCATCAAGATTAACTTTCTTTAAAATAAATAATGAAAAGAACGAACGGCGGACGTTTCGCATGGCGGATTAAGTCCCCAAGCGCTGCTTCCAGCGAACTCTTCTCGCAGGGGATGTACGCTGCGTGTCGCCAGATCACTTCCTTTTTCACACGGAGATAATATTTTGCCTACTATGTCGAGGAATTCCCCGAGCAAACAAATCAAAACGATTATTTGGAGATAAGGAGCTTTGATATATAATTTTATAATTGAATACGTTTATTTGTTTAAAAATTAGTATTGTATTGAGGTATGACGAGAATCTTTGCCAACAAAACGTGTTCTTTCAACTCTTGCCGAACTAATCCAAAATCGTAACCAATCTGAATACTTAACTCCCTTTATGGCAACTCCTAGTGAATTCTTCCTCTTTTAAATAGTTTATTTCTGGTAAATATCTTCACGATGTGATTGGCTTTACAGGTTCACAGCATAGGAGAGCTGGCAAAACAGGATGATGATACCGGGTACACTTCTTTCGTCGATATTAGCCCCGGAAAGTTTCTAAGAACACATACTATTACGAGGAACCTACGTCAACAGACAGAGGAGTTCCTGATCTGAGTACGCAAGGTTTGTACATAATGAATTGCTGAAGTAAACTTAATACATTCTTTAGTATATTGTATATTGAACCAGAACAGGAAATATTGAAATGAATTTATTGAAGAACAACTTACGAAATATTGAAGAGAAATGATCAATAAAGATCGTCGAGGGAAACAGCTGCGAACCAAATGCGCATATTTGACGAGGAGATGCGGGAGGATTTATTACAATGAGATTTCGATTTGACACGGCTCCTTTTCGTGCTTGTGTGACTCAGTACGCTGGCGAGGAATGAGGACAGTAAGGCAAGCAGCCCGAGCCTCGTGATCATGTGGCTTTTTCTATAATCAATCCATCGAATGAATTTGCGGCAAGTAATTGACGTAGTATACAAACAGATAGCAACCGAAGAAGATGTGAATAATTATCCCAACAATTATGCCTCCAGAATCTACTAGAGTCTGATAACCGTAGAAGATGCGAGATAAATGTTGCATTGTTTTCTTTTCTTCGGAAAGTGTGATACATTCGAATCGTAAATGAAAGGATACCTGGGCTACCTAGTGAGATATGAATTTACGGAGTAAGGCATATCCCGATTGCTGGCTACGACCACTTGACGAAACCGGTGTGCGCCGACTGTTGGGCCAAGCTCCCGAGACACAACAGTGAGGCTATCACCCACGGTCACTCCAGTCGACACGTGGGGCCGACGAAGCGGATGGTGGTGGAGTGCCGCAGATAAATCCGTGCTCGTGCAAGTGTCACGGCAACGCTACCAAATTCGCTGCACGTTCCCCGCTCATCAATTTGTCAGGTTTCCACGAGCAAGCAAGCAAGTATCGGTGGTGGTGGGTGGTGCGGGGGCAGGGAATGGCGAGTCCCGAGCCGCCAGGGACCGCCTCGGGCGGAAGGTCGCCCGTCAGAGGTCAGCACGCCCAACTCGCCGCCGCCGCGGGCAGCTGCAACCAGCACCTGCTAGCAGACAAGCACCTGCATCACCCCCGCTGCCACTCTCATCTCTGCGCTCACCCCCGATCCAGAGACTTCTGCCGGCCGCACCCGCCGGCAGCTCTGGCGCACCCGCGGGCAATCAGCCCACAAATTAATTCGTCCGCCTGTCTCTCTGTCCGTCCGTCCGTCACTCGAGGGCTGGTTAGGGCGTGGGCAGCGGCGAGGTCAAGCACCGCTGATGCGGGTGCGGCCGACCTCCCAATCCGCCTTCCAGTCTTGTTGTGGGCACTTGAGAAAAGGTGATATCTTATATCCCGACTTCAGCTTCCTCAACCATGTGCAGTAGAACTCGAATTATTCGGATCAACTGGGATCGGACACGGTCCGGAAAACCAACTATCCGGATAATTGTTTTGATTCCAAAAATGGTATTTTTAAAGCAAAATGTCCCAGAAATATATTGTTAAGGAAAAAACCTAACTCACGATATGAGTAAAAGAAACAATTTAATGATATCACTGACAGCGTTCGCGTGAACAATGTAGCTGGAGAGAGGGATCAAATTCAAAGAATTCGTAAGCTCTACAGCTACACTATTTCCGGAGTAGGATGGGTATCATACTGTTCACGATCATTAAATACTTCGCAATCCCAACTAATTTCTTTCAAATCTACCATTTCTTTATCCCGCCGATCCGGATAATTGGCAATCCGGTTGATTAGAGTTCGGATAATTGCTGTCCTACTGTACGAGAATAGCTTATAATCAGACATAGATCCTCATTTACTCCAAGTAATGTTTCGTAAGTACAATTCCCTACGGAAAACTCAAAGAGGTGTGCGCAAATACATGACAAACACATTAAGTTGTTTGATAACGTTTTTTATACACTGAAATAATTCTGAAAACAATATTTTATGTTAGCATAACTCGACAAAGTCGGCATAGGCATATTTGAAAGAAGTAATATTTCCGGTCTATAAAATATGAAAAAATGTACACCATATTTACAACTATGGATTAATAAAAGTACTCAATTCACCAATATAACTGCCACAAAATAATTCAACCCCTTCTAAGTAGGACGATGATGTTTCGATCGCAAATTAATTTTCATCGCATCGCATTATAAATGCAAGATTCTCAGATTTCTGCTACGCAAATTAATGACATATATTAAAATTTAGAATTTTTTATTTGCATATTTCATACAAGGTTATTCAGAATAGAGGATGATTTGTTTTATTTCAGGAAGATGATAAATCATCTGTGCCTGAGAATGTGAACAGTATTCTTTCCAACAAGAAAAATAATCCAACTTGGAAGATACGATTTTAAAGAATACTTTCAGGGAAAGGAAGCTTTGTGAGTAAAGATGTAACTAGCTTCATGTGTTCATAGCAAGTGACAAATAATGAACTGTTTGCACATTAAACGGTAATTGCACATATTTAAGGGAGTAAACATACACCTCCAAATATAATTTTCAAAAGTGTTCAATTTTGTGTTTATGTAACTTGAAAAATTCACTTTTAAATAAAATTTTTATAAAAATAATAACTTTTATAATTAAAATAATTTGTCAGATTTGTCGTGAAATAAATATTGATTGTTCACTTATTAAAATATTTTTGCTTAAAAAGAAGTTAACAATTCACGTATAAACACTTTTACGTTTATGTGTCACTAATGAGATGTAACATATTGGAGGTAATTCTCAGTTTCAAACGTATGCCAATATGTACTATCAACATAATGTGAAAATGAACCTAATCCAAAAAGGACATTTTATTAGAAAAATAGATTCTTGGGATTATCTAGAAATTTCAAATTAATTATCAAGAAACGACTATTATCAGATATTGATAAAGAGAACCAAGAACAAACTGAGTAAAAAATTTAATTGAATTGTCACGAAGGAAAATGAGTATAAGCATGATTGAACCTAGAATTTTATAGTTCTCTGAGAAACGGTAAGTGGCGAAACGTTTGATACGATAATAATAAAAGCAATGAAAAATGACTTCGTGTTTAAGTTATTTCATTGCAAAACAATTGCTTCGTTGATTACTTCAGAGCGCAATAAAATGTCGCGAGATCTCGACATTATTAGAGGAATAGATAAACAACCTTCTAACCTTTTGGAACAATATTCGAAAGCATTTATTGCTTTTATAAGTATACATTTCAATGTGATTTGTGAGAGAATTTCCGAAGGAAGAAAATAATATGAACATAACTTGAGTTGTTAAGTTCTTGATATATTTTTCGTTGTACTCAGAATATTATGGCGAAAGCACTTTTCGTGTAGTCAGGTAAAACGAAATTCGAATGATGCTTTCGCCGAAGGAACTACGCGTCTCCTAAAACTAACAAGTAACGTGGACATCGGCATTTTAAGACATCAAAATATAATTTCCTCTCAGATCAAATGATGAAGAACCAGGTGTAGTATTGGTATTATTAATATTATTAATTAAAATTTTTATTTGAATTTGTTCCTTGGGTTATTTGTGTGGTATCTTGAGGCTACAAATTAAAATAATATAATTTACATAAATTAGCAATATCGGAATTTGAAGCCTAAGGATGTCGCAACAAAATAAATAACGGAAATAAATGGCGGAAATGAGCTACGTTTTTAAATACGAACTATAACCTGATGTGCCAAAATAGTATCAGTTATTTCCGGAAGTTAATCTGCCTAACGAATATTTCAATTAAAATGGAATATTATCTTCGAACTTCACTCCAAGTGAACTCGAAGTTCTTCCGATATACGTACTACATTTTTCTAAAGAATTTTTTAATTATTTTTTTCTGAGAATAAAAGAGGTCAGGGGGAAATACTATTTCTCGTTTTGGAGAATTCAATTAACTCGTAGAACGAGGAATTGTGGATTACGCGACCACGACACAGTAAACGTTGACGAAGTGTGATGCAATAAAACCAAACAGAAAAACTCTCTCGGACACCGAAGAGCAACCACTTCTGCCCGTGTGAGTGATAGCACGTGATTTACGCCGTGTGAGAATCCCTCATTTGAATGTGTTGAGGCTGGAGCCGGTCGGCGCTGCTCCTGGTACACCGGAAGCCGCGTGCGTGACTGCGGGGCACAGATTTCGAAGACAATTCGGCCTCAAAACACCGGACGAGACGCGCCTTCCGAGAAGCTTCCTAATGATAATGCTCGGCTCCCGCGATTGCTCGTTCCATCGTCAGCCCGCTCTGGAATGCCTCGGAAGGAGGCGGCGTCGCAGCGGCGGAGGTGGGCGTGGGGCATGAGAGGATGAGATACGGATTTGCAATCAACGCTAACTGATCCCACGATATCAACTACTCCTATATTTCAGGAATATTTAGAGGAAATGTGGAATATCAAAGATGGGATGAAACTTTAGACAGCAGAAGTAAGCACGCTTATTTATATTTACAGATGGTTTATAAAGATTATTTACGTGACTGATGAGGTGCGAATTGAAACTGTTTCTTCAAATGTGGGTTTTTTTTCTATTTCTTATCAACTTTAAAACTTTATATATATATAGATAGATAGATAGATAGATAGATAGATAGATAGATAGATAGATAGATAGATAGATAGATAGATAGATAGATAGATAGATAGATAGATAGATAGATAGATAGATAGATAGATAGATAGATAGATAGATAGATAGATAGATAGATAGATAGATAGATAGATAGATAGATAGATAGATAGATAGATAGATAGATAGATAGATAGATAGATAGATAGATAGATAGATAGATAGATAGATAGATAGATAGATAGATAGATAGATAGATAGATAGATAGATAGATAGATAGATAGATAGATAGATAGATAGATAGATAGATAGATAGATAGATAGATAGATAGATAGATAGATAGATAGATAGATAGATAGATAGATAGATAGATAGATAGATAGNTACTAATAATGTTGAAAGTTGAAACGACCTTATATTGCAGAAAATTTTCTTCACTTTTTACATGTGCATACCAGAAACCCTTGTCGAAGATTTAAAAACCTACGATAAACACATTAATACATATACATAAAATCGCAACGTTTCGCCTCGTGTGAGACTTCATCAGGTGACTAAACTATTAAGGACAATTAATTGTACATTGTTAAAGTTTTCTAATGTTTCAAATCTTTGACAAATGTCGCTGGTATGCACATGTAAGACGTGAACAAGAATAAATTGTCTGCAATATAAGGTCGATAAAACGCATAAGAGTCACTCACATATTGGACGGAACAGTTTCGGCTTCCAGCCTTCGTCAGTCACGTAGGAAAACCTTTTTTTCTTTTTTTCGTTCNGTCTTTTGTGTGTTTTGTTTCTATTTTTCATTAATCTTAAAACTTTTTAATCTATAGAAGACAGTAATGTTGCTCTATTTTCAATTATGATAAATTAGACGTCGTTTGTTTGTTGCTCATAGTTTTAATGTTATAAAACCTTTTCGACTGCATAGCAGTCATCGTAAAAGCTTTATAACATTAAAACTACGAGCAACAAACAAACGACGTTTAATTATCATTCTTTGATAATATTGCAAATACTCCACAATTACGAAGTCTATTTATATAAACGACCTGAGGAGAATAAGATACGAAAGACACATGACACATGGTAAGGAGAAAAGTTTGCTATGAGAAAAGATATTTTCGTAGAATGTGGCATGATAAAGACACGGTAAGAAAAGAGTATCTATGCTAAAGCATAAGTCTGGTATTACACGGTCATATTTCTGTATCATATGTCTATTATCAAAGATATATGTTAAAACATATGATTTAGGTTCTCTGAACGAGAACATATGTCTTAGGTATATGATCATTGCTCAACGATAATAAAAAGTTGTGCCTAACACGAACATATGTTTCATCTAAATTCTTTGATAATAGAGATATGACATAAATATGATCGTGCAATACCGGCCTGAGACCTATCCCCAACCATTTGGTAATGGTTCCAAATGGACAAGTCTGCAAAGGAACACAAAAGAGGTTGTATTTGTCTCCTAAAAGGAGAAGCCGATGGCAAATCCCTACCTGTGGTTCAGGACACGAGAGTTAAAGAATAGAAGGTAAGGCATCTCTCGTCGATGAAGTGAGGCTTCACTGCTCTTGAAGATTGATGGGTAACTGAAAATATTCCTAAAGTCAAATCATTATTTCGAAAATTTGAATCATATTGTAAAGTTCGTGTAACATTATATATTATGGAATTAACAAGCAATTAAGGATATCGTTAACAAAATATACTCGTGTTCATCTGAGGTCAGAATCAGTTAATTCTGGTTTCTAGGGCTACACATAATTGTACACATATTTTTCTCTATTAGAGTTATTAACTCAGGCTGTAGTGCCTTCATAATTGCTTTATTTGCGTTTTAGTTCTTGTATAAAAAGTTTCAATTGTAGTATATAAAGACTGTAAAAATGTAAGGTATAATTGCAGGAGCACTGAGTTATATCGCGTTTTCATCCTTGATGTTTCAGTTTCTTTGAAAACTTTTATGGTTATCATTTGTCCGTCAGATTTTGCTCATTTCATAGCACCTGCTCGTACTTTCAAGGTATTCTGCGCAAAGCGAGAAGAATATTTTTCAAGAGCGCCAGTGCATTTCGTATTTTAACATGAATTAGCAAATAATCTATTATTTAAGGTATCTTTAAAAATTTTATTATAGTGTTGAAGTATTGAAACTTCGTATTATGTCTAAAGAAGGACAAAAGCTATTTCCAATGTGTTTCATAGGAGAGTTTATAGCCTTTACTTTAAAGGCGTGCTTGAAGTTTTTATGTATCCTACTTTAAGAAGGTATGTATTCAATATTATAATCGTATTCGAATGTTCACCGAACCAGAAATTAAATAATAAAAAATTAAAAGAAATGTTTATCCAAAATTTTAAAATAAATTGGTGGAACAAAATGCTCCAGTTGAAGCTCACCCATTCAAAACTTCGCGAAGAGCATGAAAAATTATATTATCCCGAAGAAAGTTTTCTGAATGAATGATACACATGTAATGAAATTCAAATAATTTCTAGATTATCAAAGCGAAATATACGTATTATGCCAAAAATAATATTAATTACAATAAATATATTGAAATTTTTATATAAAACTAGTTAATGCATTTAGTTTTAATAAGGTAAAAATCTTAACACCTTTTGTGTCATAAGAGGAAAGAAGAAAAAGCTATATAAAATTGAATCACATATTCGAAAAAACCATGTCTAGATTTTGCAAAATTATGTATTTTGCTAAAGCTATTACATATTTATCGAATAATGTATTTTGTTTGAACATGAAACTCCGCAAGACGAATAGTGTACGGTTGTGTAGTAGGATATATAGTTTTTTATTTATGAATCCCCTCTTGTCCAGGACGTGTGGAATTTCAACAATAAACCACCTGTTAGACATTATAAACAATCAGCTGCTGATTTGTGAACATTCCTCATTCGGATACATGTGCTAATATGTTGACAATAGATGTTTATGTGGCGAAACGAAGCGAAAGAAGGGATTAAAACAAGTCGATTATAAATGCTTGGTGATCGAAAGCCTAAGTGTAGGGTGTAGAATATCGTAATTAGCAGCAATATTTTGTCCAGAAGCTGTTATATTTTAGTGTACGCTGTACAATGAAGGTAAATGTGATTCGAGAAGGCGTGATGGAGTTTGCTTCCAATAGTGAAGTTTGAAAAATACACATTGGTAAAACTGTGAAGCAACTCTTAAGGAGCAGTGAAAGAATGATTGTGCCGCCTGAACTAAAAACACTGTAGTGGGAATGTGATTTGGCTTGGTAATTGAAGTTGGTACACCTGTACTATCTAATCATCGGCTACTCATTCATGACATGTGGCTCGTATTTCGACACAATAAATCGAAAATTGCGTAAAACATACGGTGAAATGATAGTTTTTTCAACTGGACATCAAATATTCAATGTCACCATGATTGAATATGATGACATTATTCACTAGAAATCTTGGTGGCCCAAGTATATTAAAAAGAAGACATTGTATCTTGAAACGCTGGGTTTGCTAATTGTGAGAGAAGGCAAAGTTGTTAAGTATTTTACATATAAGAAAGTAAATATCGGGTGACAAAGGCCAGAACTTTTATTTATGGATATTTATACTTTTCACCCATTGATTTCCTGACAGTTTTCTTTCTTACACTGCAAAGGCATATCCGGAAGGATGTAAATATCTTCCCGATGATCCTGAGATAGCGCAGTTCTATCAAAATATATTCAATACGCCAACAAAGGTTGATAAGTTAAGTAAGCTGGACCAGAAAGGTCCTTTATTCAAACCTTATCTAAACTGTTGCATATACTGTTTCTAGAGTGTGTTTCGCCAATAAGCAATGCTTCGGGGCGAATATAGGACCAATGCCGTAAGAGATCGTGTCACATATCACCAGTGATCATTCCCTCGTCACGAATCACCTGCACCTTAATGAGCTCACAAGGGTGAAGAAGAGACCGAGAACGGGGACCGTCTGCCAGATGATATCACGGCAAAAAACATTTTATATGGTAGGCAAGAAATCGTGGTATGCATGTCATTTCTGAAATATATTCAGAATGGTTTGATACCACGAAAATAGTAAACGAAATGTTTCTACTTCCTACTCAACGTACCAAAAATTGAAAAAAGTTTCGCTCAATACGTTGCAAAAAACTTTAGGGACTAGAAGGTGTTCACATTAGGAAGAAACGGAGGATTTTCATTAGCGGAAGGAAAGGAGCACGATTAAATTGACGATGTGGATTAAGAATCACACAATCGAAAGGAGGTAACCAGATAGAAAACACAACAAACAATACCAGAGTCGAGTGCAAATAGTCCCGGGTGAGTTTACCTAGTGAGCAGGATCCTCGCCCAAAGACGACGAATGAAAGAGGACATGAAGGAAGTGGAGGAAGCCAGAGTCGCCGTGTCGCTATGCGTACCAACGTGAATCCACGACGCGTAGCATTTTTCTCAGTGACTAATCTCGACCCGCATCCATCCAGCTTTGCTAACAGCTAACGACGCTGCAGCAGAGACACATGCGTCAGAGGCAGTGCGGCGGTAATTCGTTTATGTACACCAGTTTTTCTCTTCACTAATATAACGACTCATCATTACAGAGAAAAGATTTCATGGCGGTGTGGAAGCTTTAGGCTTTTACGTCACATTTTTTTAACCTTTTATCCGCGCCAACGACCGGTTATTAAGGAGAAGAGAAACATAAAGGACAGTCGGAGAAAAGGAGCGGGGGGAGGAAGGGAATGAACAAAAGGACGATGAACGAAATTTTTTAAAGATTGTGACACAGAGGAAGGATATATAATGCTAAACCACGGGAAATTGTGACAAATGCGAGGAAAAAAGTTCGGAGAAACCTGCGCGCGGAGATTGTGTGTGCGTACAGAACATACGGATACATTAAAGCGAAGGGTGAAAGAGAATGGAACACAATTGCAGCTTTAGAGTGAGCCCTCTCGTGTCAGCCCTCGCGCCAATTTCGGGAAGAGGAAATGCACATCGGGGACATGGCGGAGTCGCGTTTACAAGAAGAGGGGGACGCGAATGATTCCATCCGAAGTGGGTGAGCGGCGTTGAAAAGGAGGAGCTTAAAAGGACGGAAGAGGGTCGTAACGGCGAGGGGAAGGACGGCGCAAGACGAAGCGGCTCTCGCGAACAGCGTGACACGGCCGAACGCCAAGACAAATAAGGGATGAGGCAAAGTGGTCCGATTTTTCAATTCCTGATTTTCCCCTCTCCGTAATGTGATGGTTGTTAACGGAGAGCGAGGGAGGAGAGCGGAGGTCAGCAGCACTTGTGGTGAGCTCCTCTGGATTGCGTATTACACGCGAACTATATTAGTCGTTTCCGAAATATTGTTCTGATAACGTTTTCATTTTTTTTCACTGTAGTATTTGTAAATGAGAAATTGGGCGCTATTGAAGCTAATCTACATGGAACGATAGGAGGTAGGACGTGGGTGGGCGGTTAGCTGGTTTACCAACAACTTGGTCCACGTGCAGGTGTTAGTAGGTGTAGTTAGTAACATTAAGAGTTAGTGATACTAGGAGAAGTAGGAGGTGGACAGATAAAGGAGAGTTCGCTTTTCAATTGTCACAGCAATATATAAGGACATTAAGTGAAAAGCGATTTTTTTCTGGTCCCGTCGGGAATTGAAACCGAGTGGCTCAATGGCAAGGAAGAATTCTAGTCTTGAGCTACAAGAAGGGATGTTTTACATTTGAATCTTTATTAGAAATATATTATTTGGAATTGGGATTGACTGAGTGGGAAGTGTTTGAGCTCTCTCACCGCCTTGCTCTGCCAGTGCATTTGCTTTCTCATTTGTTTCCAATGTGAATACACATGGCGAAACTCATCCTGGACTCCACACTTCAAGGAGTCACCAATGAGGAAAACGTTTGGACGTCGCAATTCGATTGTAAGAACAGATTAAAACGCCATAAAGTGCGTAGGGATACTTTTAGACTTCAAACTAACTTGAAAGGCGCACAAAAATGCATTAACGGTTAAGAAAAAAATATCAAAATTATACCCATTACTGAATCGAAACATATCTCTCAGAACATACACAGCCTTATTCCAAACCATCATACAACCATCAATGACTTATGCCTGTCCAATATGAAGAGGGACAGCCAAAACCTCTTTCAAAAAACAAGTCATCCGAATCAAAACTTTATGATGTGCACTAAAGGCTCCTTGGATCTTATCCAATGAGCAGATCCATAGAGAATTAAACTTTAAACCGAGATATCATATTAGTAAATTGGCCATAACATTCTATTCGTCTTCCAAACTCCCCTCCTTCACAGACATTTAATGAAGGAAACTCTGTTAGAGAAGATAATAGAATTAAATCGCGATATTCTAAAGACACTTTCAAGCCTCCCGAACTTACAAAAGTAAAACCTACGTAAAATTAAGATTATTAGTTTAAATTATTATTAAGATTATCAGTAGTAGTCACATTAGATGTTCTTACTGTTCACACAAATGTTCTGTTTTATGTATTCTTGTTAAATGTATTTTAATTTTACATATACCATATTAATTTCAAATAAAATTTCTTATATTTATTTTATTGTGTGATCTTGCATTTATTACATACTTTCAGAAATCTTGTTAAGACGATCCACTTTTTCAGAATAAAAAATAAATTAAAACGCGAGAATAATGACAATATCTATTCGTAGCTCGTCCGATCGTCATTTAAAAGAAAAAATATATCTATCTTGCAGCAGGGGAATTACAGAGGAAGTTAAAATTACAATTCTGAACGTATTTACTTATTTCTCTCATTGAACTATTCTTTGTTTCCAAGTTCCTTTTATTTACAAGAAAAATTTTGATACCTTTTCGAGTAATGTATCATATTTTCCAAAATAAGAATTTTGGATAATGAATTTGTGCTACTGTAGCTGGACCCCAACACTTCGTGATTATTATTTGCAATTTTCGGTTATATTTCCAAAAATTTCCATCCAAAAATTTCCAGAAGATTCTTCAGACTACCATTTGCTCCATTCCGAAATGTGTTAAGGGGACTTGCAGTCCAGATTTCTAGGGGTTTCCAGTTTAATATTTTCGAGAAAAAGTTGGTCACATTCTTTGTAGAACAGTACCATGCTTTCGTTCGATTCAGATTATACTGATAACATGTGCAATATTCGCGAAGTGTCTTGAATTACATTTCGCTTGCAAATGGACCTAGATTCTTGGCAGTTATTCGTATGAAAATGGCTTCTCATTATGAGCACATTCAAATGCTGCCTAGTAAACAAAATTTTAAGACTCACTTTACAGTAATAATGCTTGTTTACTTGCTTCATTTTATGGGAATCATCAACAGAGTCTTACACTACTTGTTTCCAGGTTCATTTGTCTTATGGAATACGATAGTATATTCCATTCGTAGAAACAGTTTGCTCTTTTCGGGTGGGTTATGACGGGTGTGTGTTGTGCGGTGAGTTCTGTCGTCGGCGACCACTCTGTCGATAATTATCATGGTGAATCGCCAGTCTGCAGTATTTACGTTATAGAAAATAACTGTCACCATCATATAAAATATATATTAATTTTCATTAGATCGTTCATTTTAAGTTTGATTTCGACTATTGCCATGCTTAAAAAACTGTTTGCATTCATAAATAGGCGTAATAGCAATACGTAATTAGACATCACAAAGCTAACTCTTTCATCCTCTCAAAATAAACCAAGCATGAACGTCATATGTTCAACAGTATGCTATGATCTAAAACATAATAGAACAATTTTCTCCGCCAAATATCCCAAAATACGGAGGATTGAGTATTAAATATGATTCACAGTATGTTTGATGTCTCACAAGAAAGATATATTTTTGAACAGTTTAAACTAAGATAGTTTGATATGTTGTCTTGCCATCACATCTCACGCACAATCATCTCGATGCATATCGTTGCTCTCCGTTCTCTGATACTAAATCTCAATAGAAGTCCCTTTGAGCTCGTTAATACTGCTATTGGATAAAATATATGGTTTAACTTTTGCACTGCAGGGGTTGGCGCGTTCGCTTACCACATTTGGAGACGGTGCTTGAAACCCTGGCTAATCCTAATGGAACTTTTCTTGATGGACAAAGCAGGTCTGCAGCAGGTTTTCCCGGGGTTCATCCATTTCTCCTGTCATTTCCCATCCTCCATTTCAACCCTTCGAACTCCCTTCGCGGCCGGAGACCTGTAAACGCGAGGTTGCAATGGAGAAAATGGTTGAGCAACAAAGCCATAGTGCAATTCCCCACACTGCAAGGAATATATTTACTCCACATTCTCCCATTTGAGGCGATATTGCATATTTTTGTGGTATGTGTCGTTGAATCTAAGTTATTGAAAGAAAGTTATTGCAACACCACGGTATAAAAATTAATAATAATAATAAATTTAAATTTATTGTCAAAAAAACAGTACAAACTGCGTATGACCACGTGGAGGACAATAAACTAAATTACTCTCCGGAAGCAAGCAAGGGACCATCCCATCAATTCCGATCAAGGGCCCTAAGGAAGAGGCG
>NNCF01125840.1:902209-977840 GCA_002313205.1 Laupala kohalensis
TGAACGAGACTGTTTCGTATAAAGCAAGGGTGGCACTTCAGTAATTCGGTCTTAACAAACAAGACCGTTTCATAAATATAAATGCAGGGAAGTGTTAAGATATTTAATTCCTTGAATAAAGGTTTACAAGAGTTTACATTCTTAACTGTCTTTTCTTTTTTTTTTGTGATTAATGGTAACATATACTCGGGTATTTTTGCAAGGGTGTTATATTTTTAAAATATCCCAAGGGAAGAAACAAAAATGGGCGGAAACACTTATGACAAACCTTAAGATTCCTTGCAAAACATGCGAACAAGACAAAAGAAAACGTCCTTCATGAGCTTGAAGCCACTCTGAAAAGATAACGGAAGGAAGGTAGGTCAGGAGCGAACGTGGAAAGCAAAAAGCGTGTACCGGAGGAGAAAGGAGAGCTCTCTTTGGCGAGTTCACATCCCCGTCAACTCAGAATACGCGACGTGTTGGACACAAGCGAAGAGAAGCATAGGCGCAACTTCGGGACGGAAGAAAAGATGACAAAAACGCAGCCGTGTAAAAGGACGGAGTCACGAAGTTTCATGGCACAGAAGCGAGACAAAGGGGGAAAACAGGAAAGCAGCGGTAGCGGCAGATAAAGAGATAAAAGGATGCCACGAGATTGCAGGCATGTAAATTAAATTTTCATCAGACGAAAAGACATGAACTCGTCCTGGAAGTCGCTGAAATAGTATTCGCGAGAGAAAAATTCCGAAGTTCGAACGAGTATCATCAAAGGATTCATGATAAAGGTTTTGTTCGTGACGTAATTCTAACATGAGGATTAAAGCCAAGTTATCAAAACATACCAGGAAACCATTAAGATATTTTTGTCACGGAGCTTGAAAAAGCAGCTTAACGCACAAAATCTCAGGTACATAAATCGTTAAAGACTTCTAGTTTAGAATATTGAAATTTCACTCACACCAAATGTGTTAATACCTTGAAATTTTGTTCCGTGGCGAAAATACCTATTTTAACGCGAGTGCCTCTCTTTTCTTAATTCTTTGAAATCCTACAATTTCAGCAAAACGGCATTCTAACCAAAAACAAAAACCGAAGCACATTTTGCTTCAAACGTAAATACGCTCAATAAATTCAGTAAGTGAGGTGTGACTTTACGTGAATAAGGATTAGTTACTATGTTGGACACACACAGGCTGTAGTTTTGCCAAAAGTTACAAAGAATGTATAAATGGAATCTCCAGAAACGTGCTTCGGCCAACCACTGCTTTAAAACCATTCCTGCAGAGGCATCTATATCATATTTTGGGACAAATCGAAATTTACAGACGCACAAAGACTTAGAAATACTGAGTGAACAAGTGCTTATAATTCATACACAATTTGACCTCCCGCTAAACCTCCTGCCTTCGCAACAGCCTCCGGGAACTACAAGTTGCCCTAGAGATCAAAAAAGTTACTAATGCTTGACAATATGGGTATCACCCAAAATGATCTAAGTAAATATTATATTTGATGCTTATTTTGGTAGAAAAATTACAAGAATTCGAAAAGGGAAAGTGGTGAGTTCTTCATCTGATACCTTTTTTATAAGTATTCCTAATTTTTTTTATTATTGTTATACGTGATCCTTAGTCTCAGAAGTGATTTTATGACCAAAAGTCATTCTGAACCTGTTGCATTATCTATGGCATTTGCACAAACTATACCATTCTCATGCTGAAGAACAAATAAATTTGTTTGCATGGAAAACTTAATCGTGGAAAAAAATTCAGCAAAGATCCTCTCAGCTAAACCAAGTCGCAATAATATTCTTTCATCGAATGAAGTTAAAAATAGAAATTTCACTGTCTAAACACGACTTTTAACCTGTGCGTGGTATGATGTGAGAAAGACCAAGCGATGCAACGCGTGAGGGAAGTTACGCTAAGACCGAAATCGTGAATGGCGTGAAGATAGCCGCAGAGGGTAAGAAGCGTTGCATAATCCTCCGGAGCAGAAGTGAAGCGAGGGAGCAGGAGAGCGGGGCTCAGTCAATAGGAGCGCCAGTGGCGTGGACAGTCCATGAGCCGCCGGAGGCTGCGCCGGACGGACGAAGAGGGGAAGGCGAGCGACCCGCCGCGGGCGGCAGCGCGTCGAATGGACCCAGCGGGGAGAATCTTCTGTTTCTTGACGCGAGCAGAGCGGGAGGCGACCTTGAAGCCCCGGCCGCCTGCGCAAGCCCCTCATTCCGAGCCGCCGGCCCACGGATGCTACTGCCTTCAAATTTAAAATTGGTTTTTCGTGCATATAATGAGCGGCCTGGAAGAACTCCACGGAGAAGCTGATGGTTTTAACATCATTCACGGCTGGCGTGCTCGTCCCGCCACTGTCCGTCCGTTGGTTCCCGGCCCCACCCTCGCTCGCCGAAGAGGCGCGACTGACGGGAAGCGAGCGAGTGGCCCTCGCGAGTGGCCGGTAGCAGGGCTCTCATTTGCCTAAGACACGTGAAGGCTCGCTTAAGGTAACGGGCCCTGTACCTAGCGATTACCCCGATCTGCCTCCACCGGCGCGGATGAAGACCGGCGGGTCGCCGCAGGGCTTCCAACGCCCCCGGAGCTCTCTACCCCGCGTCGCTGCCGCTGCACACGACTCATACGCTCGAACGAAACACTCGAGATCGGCTCAGCTGCTCGTTAACTGGTTCATCGCGATGGAATCATCGATTCTTTTATTCAAAGAATAGGGAACTCTCAAAACTTGCCACGTAGTGAATTTTTACTTTCCAACTATTCCAGTATTAATTGTGTTATGTTGTATAAGAATGGGAGGCAGGACCGAGATTCGAACTTAGGACTTTCAGTTTAGCGTGCTGATAAATAATCTGTTACAAGGCGGCATGGTTCACCGCTATTTAAGTGATATCTGTACGTGTACAAGTAATCTATGAGGAAACTATTGTAATCGTGCAAAAAAAAAAAAAAAAATAGAGATCTCGTCAGATCTTGGGACGAGGAGAGTCATTTCTCAATTTTTTCCAATTGTGTCCAATGTCGTATGTATATGTTTGAATGAATTTTTCCCTCGATAACTCCCGAAAAAATTGATGTTACAAAACTCGAACTTGAGAAGTGATTTTGACAATTTTTGGAGCAGATCTATTTCTGAGCAGCTCATTCCGACTTTTTGGGGGTGCCTAATTTGAATTTAGCCAATAAGGGAATTGTAAAGAATTCAGAATGGAAGACAAGAAGTCAGGCATATTGGAATATCTTTGCAGAGCAGACGACTTACCAAACTCTATGCCTTACCAAACAATGGCGCGCCACGAAAGTACTCAGTTTAGGAACCACTGCTCCACTCGAAAGATAAAATCTCATTAAGACTCAAAGTACTTCTTTGGACATCTTGTTTGACTGTAAGATCGAAATGAAATCGTACTTAACGAAAGCAACGATAAGAAAAGTAAAATTATATGTCACGAAAAAACGGGAAGAGAGTCATTTAAGTTTTGCTCGTATTCAGAAAGTAATTGTCATCATTAGGTCGTTATTATTAGATTCCCTCGTGATAAACAGAGTCCCCAATTTTCTAAATTTCATATATATGGACTGAACAAATGTCGTGTTGCAAGTATTCCTGTTTGATTTTCATGCATGTTGATTTTGCTCCTAATGCTAATAATTTCTACCAGTACACAACCTTGGAAGGGTTGTGTATATTAACTCTGTAACCCCGTGGCCCGGGTTCTACTCCGATTTTCCCCCGGGTAGTAGTGGATTTTCCTGGGGCGGGAATGTTATTAATACTTTTGTTTTATTAATCTCGAATTTTTACTGCACTAATATCTACAATTTATTTTGAATAAGTAATCGATAACAGTACGTAATTATTAAATAATTTCTCTTGTGAACTGCCCATGGGCCCGTGATCGGAATTGATGGGGTGGTCCCTTGATTGTTTCCGGAGAGTAACTTACTTTATTGCTACCCCCCCCCACGTGGTCATAAGCAGTTTGCGACTGCCTTTTTTGACAATAAAGTTTACAAAAATCTTTTGAGCAGAAATTAAAAATTATGACTTTTTGAATTTTAATCAATTATTTCGAGAAGTAACTCTGCATTGCCGTAAAACTGTATGTACCATTCACTTTAAAATTGTTGAATTCAAATTACTCTCGTAAATATTAATACGAACGTAACAATATTCAATGGAATTTTTAAAACCAACATTTCAATTTAAAAACATAGGTCACTTATGTCCAGAAGACTGTGCAGCGCCGGTTCCACATCAGAAATGTACTTTTTCTTTTGATGATCATGCATTAATTCCTTACTTCTCGAGAGAACAGATGAAAAATTCGTTCTCTACGACGCCGCTTGGGGGAAACGGACCAAAATGTCATATTTATTAAAAATAATAATTCATTAATTATTGACCCAAGCCATGCAAGAACAAGACAATTTTGAATTGGGGAAGGGGTGACCATGTACTGACCTAATAGGGGATGAAGTAGATACGTCTCATCTCTGGGACAAGCGCGCGGAAACGTTATCCAAACCCCTAACAATTGCATTGTATGAGGACGTGACCCTCATACAAAGATTCGAATGTCGAACCGAGCGTGCAGAGCGGATGTTTACAAATAAGTCTAACCTCACTTCACCCATATTTTCACCGCCAATCCATTGTTCTGATATAGGGTACCGATAGCAAGGGGTTACGGCGTTCAGAGGAGCTGTAACTGTCACCATCCTACACCAATCTGTAATAGATGAAATAATATGAAGATGTATTGACAACTTACAGAAATACCCATGAATTCATAATGAATCTGACCCAAAATAAGATTCCGCAGTACATTTCTATGCAATAAACTAATGGCCGAAATAGGGTCAAACATACTAACATTTAATTCCCTTTCCCAATTTATATCAGTGATCATTTTTTTTATTTTCCCCAGTTATTGTGTGGATGTAGTGTAACAGAAATGAATAGCGACCAGAAAATACACAAATTCAACAGAATCAGAGTTTTTCCATTTGATCAAAACATTTTTACACTTTTTTTTATTTTTCATTTTTCAGATATCAAAATTTTACCAAAAGTAAAATCGTACATTTACATGATTTTGTTTCACAGGAAAAAATATTATAGATGTGTACATGTCACTTTTTTACTTGAAAAGAAAAAAGTAAATTAAACCTATATTCACATTAATTGGTCTAGTGTAAGATGACCAGAAGTCCCGCTTTTGACGGGACAGTCCCGATTTTTAACATTTGTCCGGCGTCCCGCGGCGTTTTAAAAACGTCGCGATATTTTGAAAGAATGCACGAGAAGCTAGGGAACGGAGGATGAACGGGAAGGGAATATACGGTTTACGGCGGACATGTGGCTATTTCGCCAGGATATGAGTTTTATATTATTTTTGTTAATTTTATAATGTTAAACTTTAATAATAACAAATAATTGTTGAGAACTGATCATCGAGAACTGCTTATCAAAGTTCGCATTGTTGATGAGTTGTTAGAATTTGACCACCATTGTTTGGACTTAATGAACAGTGGCATTTTTTGGCATTGGCAACGACGGAAAGATTTTGTAACTGTCTCTGAGACGATGCACATCGTACTGCAAGCTAGCGCTAGTTAAACAAGTGATGACAACAAATCAGCTATTCAGATAATTTAGGTAGGTAATTTATTTATTTATTTCATAAATGCATAAATGCATAAATGTTCTTGAATTTAGCAGACAGTACTCGTTTTATTTATATTTTATAGTGGCGGCGAAAAGTCTAGCGCCAGCCTTGAAAGTGACACAACTTACGTTACGGCAAATTCAGAGGAAAAACAATACAAGTTAGTATTGTTATTATTTAAAAAGAAATAGAGGATTAAAATTAAAATAATTTTTAAAATATAGTTACTTTATAACAATCAAATTAATTTAATTTATAAACTAACGATAAAGTATATTCATGTAATTATGTACCTACTTACTGTGTTTTTAAGCAATATGTATATAATAATTTATAATATAATTTTAAATTATTTTTTAAAGATTTTTAACATAATGAGTAAGAAAAAAGATGCAAATTCAACGATAAAAAAGTGAATTTCCTTTTATTAAAAAAACCAATAGCGATTACATGGTGAAATGTGAAAAATGTAATGGTGAATTTTGTATTTGGCACAGCGGGAAGAATGATATTTCAAAGCACTTGGAGACACAGAAACATAAAAGATATTTAAATACTGCTGCATCTTCCTCCAAAATACAGGAATTTTTTCGGAAAACAACATGGAGACGATGAAAAGAAATTAGCACTAGCAGAAGGGCTTATGTCTTTTCATGCTATTAATCACAATCATTTCTTCAGATCTATGGACTGCACATCACAAGTTGTCAAAAAGTTAATGAACAAAAAATTGCCTCTACTAGAACAAAATCCGAGGCAATTGTGTGTAATGTGCTTTCCCCATATGTATTTTCAGAATTAAACAAAAATCTAGAAAAAATTAATTTTAAATCCATATATTCTGACGCAACTAATCATAAGAATATATAGTTATTTCCAACCATTATTAGATTTTTTGATTCAGAAACTGGAATAAAAATTAGAATTTTAGATTTCGTTTCTTTACCCGGCGAAACTTCTGAAATAATTTTCAGTTCCATTATTAATATTTTCGAAAAAAAACAATTTAAAACATAATGATTGCATATTGTGCAGACAACACGAACACAAATTTTGGAGGAAAAGTGAGAAGAGGTACAAATAATTTTTGTTATAAATTAAACAAAAACCTTAATCAAAACAATATTGATGTTGGTTGTGCAGCGCACATAATACATAACGCCATTCAAAGAGCTGCTGACTTGTTGCCAGAAGATGTGGAAAATGTTATTAAAATATATTCTTATTTCTATACATACACTGTGCGCGTTGAAATGCTTAAATAATTTTGTGAAACTGCGGAAGTCGAATATCAGAAAATACTTGGATACAGTAAAACGCGCTGGTTAGCTCTTTTGGCAGCTGTCGAAAGAATTTTGAAAATATATGATCCTTTGAAATCCTACTTTCTATCACAGGATAAATGTCCTAGAATTTTAGAAGAGTTTTTTGAAAAAGAACCTTCAAAAATTTGGCTAGAGTTTGTACACAATCAAGTTGTTCTTTCTCAAAATGCTATAAAACTTATTGAAGGTGACAAAATTTCGGTGATCGAAGTAGAAAATGAAGTTAATAATTTAAAATTTCAGTGTCAAGAGCGGTTAGAAAATAATTTTCTTCCGTTAACTATCAGTAATAGTATAAGCCAGCAAGAACAACAAAGTGCAATAAAACGTGCAGAAATCATGAATCACGTTAGAAAGTTATATAGTAACTGCATAGATTATTTAGAAGAGTGGACGGTACATTACAATGATATTGAACATTTTCATTGGGTTACATTAAAACAAGAACTTCATTGGAATGATGTGCAAAAATCATTCGATCATATTACTCAAAATTTCCCATAAAGTAATATTTCCAAAAATGATCTTTTTAATGAGGTATCATTATTAAAAAAATATATATTGTTAAGGAAAATATTAAATCTTGGGCATCAGCAAAAATCACAATAGAGAACAAATGGTTAGAAATATTTCATCATTTTGAAGAAAACCATGTTCCATACAATAATGCACTAAAAATTGAGGAACACGCGCTGTCCTTACCAGGAACTAATGCGACTGAACGCGTTTTTTCTACGGTAAATAAAGAGAGGACATCAGAAAAATCACAATTAAGTGTTGAGACTTTGAAAGCCATTTTATGTGTGAAATATAATTTATCAAATTCTTATGAAAAATTTCATGACCTTTTAAACAACGACAGCAATCTACTAAAAAAATTAACTAAAATGAGAAATATTCCAAATAATAAAATAATACTACACATAATTTTTTAATGTATTATAGTTGAAATTGTACTTATGTTGAAATTAAAAAAAATATATTACAATACTATTTTTGCGTTCTATGAAAATGTTTGTTGCTCCATATAGACCAAATTTTTAATAAAAAATGGTGTCCCTCTCTACCAATATTAAAATCTGGTCACCTTAGTCCAGGGGGATTGTTTGTTACAATTTGTAACATCTGAAGAAGGCCCCACACCCAAGTTTGAACCGAAACGTTAAGAAAACTAACACAACAAATATTGTGAAGTGTACAATTGTGGTCGTAAGATATATTTAATTATTCTGGGAAACATAATTGCTTTATTACTTCAGTTATACATCGTTAGTCTCCTCCGTGGCTTCGGTGTCAGCGTGATCGCTCGCCACCAAGTCATCCCGGGTTCAATTCCCAGGTGGGGTAAGATCAAATTTGTAGCCTTTCATTTCCATGTCTCAGTCTAAATAGCTGTGATGTGTAAAAAGTTCACCCTCTGCGACTAACAACCGCAATTGTAATACTCGGATACAGCAATCTAGGACTTATCTAGACGCTGTTCCTCCGATTTCGGTAAAATTCACGTTGTGTCTAGTGAGTAAACTCACAAAAACTGAGCCTTACTGGCACTCGTCATTTGTGGTCCTTAGCTGGCCGAAACGAGATACAATGCATCATTAGTGGTTGAGAAAGAAAATGAATCAATGTGAACCAGTGCTGTTGATAGGCACGCCTGGGAAAGCGAAAGTGCGATGACGCGTGCATGACTGCGATGGAGCGCCGAGGAAGGACTTTCCCGCGAGTGCCCTTCAGCCTTCGACTCCCGAAGAAGACGAATGGAGCATGGAGCACAGCGGCGGATTCGTTCCGGCTATTGGCGGCCCATTGAGCCTCCCGCGTCTACCCTCGACCCTTTGCGCACGAGGAGGCTCTCCTCAGCCAGAAATATTGCGACTTATTTCACCATCGGAGTGTATATTATTACGATCCATAAATAAATCCATAAATAACTGTCAGTGCCACCGACCACAGTGGCACTCCTATGGCAAGCTACTCTTCACGAAGGTTTCTGTAAATTTCCTTGTCTTCCGCAGCGAAAAGCAAAGTGACCAAAGAATATGTACAGTAATCGAATTAAATTAATCATTCTTCTCACTATAATCAATATTAATTGTAAAGATTAATAATAGTGGCTTAATGTAATGTTGAAAGTATGACATAAATCCATTTAAAAATACGTAAAAGTGCCAATACCTGTGCAGATAAAAAATTACAAATTATTTGAATAGGTCAGCACGATTAACTTTGTGTTACGACGTACCTTAGAGAAAACCGCACTTTTATATCGTAAATCGTAAGTCTTAGTGAAAACTGTGCTCGATATTTACGAGTCATTTGAGAGGTTCATTCATTTTGAATCACTGTATAATATTTAATAATACAGTACTGACGTGCTGTATTGTTATATATTTCAATACACAGCGAAAAATATAAAGGACTATTATGAATTTTATAAATTATTATAATGTTGAAATGCGTTTTGTCATTTTCACTCACCCTCAAAATGGAGAAAGAACTTAGTACAATTTTTATAACAGAATGCAAGTTCGAAAAGTCTTAATATTGTAACCACAACGACAACGATTTGAAAAATGATTTACATTACTTGAACATGAATCAATGAATACATGGATAATACGAAAATGATATATACCTAATAAACTATTCCTTCCTGATTATATTTCCCTATATGAACTTAGAGTTTGTAATGCATGTTAATTATGTTCATTACTTTTCTTATTTCGACTGGAAATGCACACTTGGTATGCGCACAATATTTATGGCGAATCAGTTTATTCAGGACAATAGTCAAGTGACTCTGTTGAGTCGCGACACCAGCAAATCGATGTAGGTATCTCACCGTGTTCCCTAATTTGAGATCAAAGATCTAAAACCACAGTCATTCAGTTCAGCTGCTATTTATCTCGCTTTCTTCTTATAATGTCGATAGTAATGATGTTTCCATTCCTCTCTTCTCTCCACTTCATTTTCTTCTATACACCTCATTATTGCCAGAGAAACAAAAAGACTACAGCGGTACAAATTAAAGTACGTATGTAAACATATCGACGGCGGGTGTTAGGCACGAACTGACGGTTTCGTGATATGCCTGCGCCTCTCGCCTACAAGATACTTAATGTCGAGAGAGTCGAAGGATCTCCTATTTTTCTTCTTTATACCAAAGCATTTAAGGAAGACTCATGTGATAATGAGGATGCCTCCTTATTGACTCGCATCAAACGAGCGAGTGGGCCGCGCTTCTCGGGCGAGGGCTGCACCCGCAGAGAGGTTTGCTTCGGTGTAATGTGTTGCACACGCTTCACGACATGCACGAGGATGAAGACCCTTCCGCAGCCCTCGGGTCTGGCGTTATTGGTTATCGAGATGCAAAATAGATGAGTTTGTAAGTAAATAAATTAATGCAGTCATTCAGAGGACATGAATGCTGATGAAATCTTAAGCTGAGACCTTCCACGGAAAGGGTGGAGAAATTTTCCACAATAAAATATTTCAAAAGATAAATCTCCTGGGTGCACAAGGTTTAAATGGACGAATGAATCTACATAATAAGAATCGAAGTGAATTAAACTGAGAGAGGAATTGACGGTTCGAAGACTGATTCTTGTCGAGACCGAACTCTTTACTCAAAAGAAACCAAAATGACAGAAAGTGCTCCTCGGAACGAAACATTTTTACCCTCCGACGGGTGCGCTGCTACACTGAATGCGGCAAAAGCTTTCAACCTATGATCGAGAGGTCCAGAAACAGGTTTGCTTTTACTCCACTTGCCCATGATTTTGAGATGGTTCTGGTAACTTGATAGAATGCCCCATCTAATTATATTTCGTTGACTGTGTCACCGCTATGTGGCGCCAAATAAGAGACGATTTGCTTCAACTGTCAGTTGTCTATTGACATTTGAAAAGTGGGTCTCGAGCAATGCCGCACTCGATGCAGCACCAGTTTTTATAGTATTGCTTGAGATTTACTTAATGGTTTCATTATTTTTGCTAAAAAATGTAAAAATAATGTTTTGAACGAACAAAACTGGAGCAGTTTACAATACTTTAATTTTTCATAGCTATGTAAAAAACTCTTGTTTTCGATTTTCATTTCTATAGGTATTCGCAGTCAATGTGTTTTGAAAATTTGCTAGGAAACGACATAGCACTGCATGACACAACTCATGTTTCTGATATCTATTTAATTTTTTTTGTTCTTTTTTCGACAAAAAGGGAAGGTTCGATTTCCCCATCTCCCAAATCTGAGGAGCCTCTGAGTACCACGGTAAAAAGTTTTCTATTTCTCCCTTTTCCAACGCAGTAGTTAATGACAACATGCTATGCCCACGTGTATGAATCAAAACAGCGAATCCACAAGGTAAAATTATGTTAGTGATAAATATTAGATCTGACGTACTCTAAACTCTTGAAAAATTATCTCAAGATACTTCCGAACAATTAGAAGTTGTATCTTCTGGGATACGATATCGATTTCCTCTTTGCGTAACTTGAAATCTCCGGATCCTCTCATTTTCGAAGAATCATCTTCTTTGGGGGAAAGTGAAGACGTCAGTGTTATCCGTAACACTTTCGTCGGCGAGGAATTCATCAACGGCCAATTAATTCGTGTCTCATTATCTACAAGCAAATGCTTCATTGCTCCTAGTGGCTGGATGCTCTTAGTCCCCTTTCACGCCCTGCGCTGCGTCAGTGGGCGAGAGTTTAGCGGATTCGTGTTATAAAGCTGTGAATGAAAGCGCCATTCATTCTTTTCCATCCGCCGTATCAAAACTGTTTCGCTACGTTGTGGAAGGCAGGCGATCATCTGTATTTCAAATGAACGGACCTTCACACGCCTTCAAAACACGAGGGAGAGAAAAAACGATACATCCTCTGATTGAAAGGCTATCCGCGTCGTGTTTCACTACCGACTTTTCTGTCAGATATTCATCCCCGAGAGTGGTGAAAATGACATGAACGTGTGGCCTTAAGAAGCTATTCCTGTCGTTAGAGAGCGGACAGCCGGTGCCAGACACTGAGTACTGGATCCGCTCCTCGGGAATGGGGTACTCTGTCAGCAGGTACGTGTTTCGAGGCGGTAGCAGCCGGTGGTTGGGTGGTGACGGCGAGTGGGCAGACGAGGTGGGTGGGGTGGTGGGTTCTGTCGAATGAGTCGGCGTAAAGCGTGGACCCCGAGCGGCGAGCCACTCAACTCGGCGGCGGCCAGCACAGTGCTTGACATTTTCTTAATGGAAAATGATTACGATGGTAATGATAAAGTTGCGTGTTTAAGACAAAAGACGCCAGCACCTTCTCAAAGAACGCGACAAGAAGAAAGGTAAAAAAATCCAGAGACATCCGACAAGTAAAGCAAATAAAAATACAATTAAATAACTCGGTAATAAATTATGTTTGGAAAATGACGGTGCAAAAATGCTCTAATATTTGTGGCTCGCTTATCCGGGTGCTGTGTGCCCACACAGATGTCGTTCAAGTTGCGAAAGTCGTCGTCTCGTATTCGAAATCTATATTTCATCTTTCTAAGTGATGTCATTCACGCCCAGTGGTCCCCGTACTTCCCCTTCGAATTTCTTAATGGCCCTCGGCCACAGAGGAACAATTTCGTGGTGCGCTGCTTTCTTATTTTAAGAGACAAATTAGGTGTCGGAGATGCACCGATGGGTTCTCTTCCAGAACCAACAACCACAATGAATTTAGTGAATGGCCACGGGGAACACTCAGCTCGGAACTGACAGTGGTTCTGTCTTCGTCCATGTACGATCAGTTTCAGGAGATTCTAGACGAACATTCTCTTTTTATATTGACACTATTCTCGTCTACAATCTTACTTATATTGATATAAAACCGACCTTTCTCTGTAGACAATTTGTATTATTTCACTACTTTTCAGCAAAGAAGCCTGCCATCGTCAGGTGAATGTATTTTTTGATTATACAAACAAATTTTGTATATCTCGGTAACAAGTTGAAAAAATTTAAATACAATATACAAATAAAACAACGACATAGAAAAATAAATAACTTTAAAAAACAAACCATCAAATAACATAATAACAAATCTTGATATTTCATTGAGAACATTTCTGCAATTTCAAAGATTAAGCGTATTTTGATAGTATCCGTCCTGTTTTATGAAACACAGCGTCTCGTTAATGTTATTGAAGTCATAATCAGAGCGCATTTCGAATTGAAGCTAAAGCAAGTAATTAAGTCAACTTCTGATTAATGATAAAAACTTTCCCCATTTCATAATTATATTACACAATAACTTAACAAATATGGGAAATGAGACAAGAGAGACTTATTGCACCCCACTTTCATGGTTTCCCAACCATATAATTACTCATTTTGTTAGGTTTTTGTCCAAATCCGAGAGAAAGGGTGTTCGATTGCTTGTAAAATTTAACACATTGTTTTTCTATTGGTATTTTCTGTTTGTGATAAACTTGAGTACTGTCCCGAAACCTAATTGTTTCATCTCACAATACTTCCGATTCTAACATTTTGAGATTTTAATTTATTGGTATTTTATGGAATTATGCAGAAACTTGTCGAAACAGATGTTCGAGAAATATCATAGTTGATGAATTTTTGTTTTCAATCGCTGATGTACAATGACACATCAAAGCCATATTACTCTTTTGCATTGGTTTTACCGCACAGAGAAGTAGTCGTTTTAAAACATGTGTTGTGTTAAAGGAAGTTAATAGTGACACGAGGAGAAAATATCATCCACGACGTGATCTCGCGGAGACTCACTTCGTCCTACACGACTTCACCTCACGTTCCTTTTCACCTCACGCATAGCACCAAGATGCAAGCTCATATTAATTTAAATTACACAGCGGCCAACCTTTAACGTAATTAATCTTCGGCAACGACCGGTCGAACTCGCGCACTGGGCGTACAAACCGGCGTGGCCGTGACTGGCGTCCGCCATTCGAAGTCTGTGGCAACCGTCCCACAGCATGGCGCGAGTTTTGAATCACTCATGCACACTAGATAAATGTATTGACCCCATGTAGCACAAAGAAATGAAATAATAATATTGACAACAAGGAATAATAATATACGAGATTTAGGATTAGCAATATGCTTTTGTAACTGTAATGACTGATATGGATTTTTTATCCACTTTTTCGGCAATATTTACACTAAATGTTCGAGAATAATCCTGATAATTTAAATAATATTCACTCTTGATTAACCTATTTACAATATACATTATGTGGACAATGAATTTACATAGTACACTATTACCAATATTTCAAGGTTTTCTGGTGTCAGCTTTCCGGGTACGGTATGTTTCTACAGCTCTTAGCTGAGAACAGCCTTTTATAGTTTTCTAATAATGCGAATAAACATAAAATGATGAAGAAAGTTCCGAATTTACATCCGGTAAGATTTACTCTTTTCACACACGTAAAGACTCGATCATTTCTCATCACGAATTTGAGCACCCTACCCAAATTCTATAAAATATTTCTTTCAATATCGCCTAACATAGAACATTTTCAAAACAATTGTTGAAGTCTCGTAAAAGAGTGCACCCCACGTTTCCGAAAATTTATTTTCAATACCTATATGAAAATGCTTGTAAATAAAATCAAAGTTTTGAAACTGTTCTCAATTCGGAAATTCGTTCCATGTACACTCGCAGTCTAATTCTCTTGTAGATCTGTAAATACTCGTTTCCTTGCTCTAAGTTATTTTGATAGCAGAAATAACAAATAACACACAGCAAGTTTCAATATCACCTTGTACAAAGTATTAGAGCGTCATTTGTTCATCCCGTCAATTGCGATTCCTCGTGTGGCCAACTTGACAAAAGTAATACACTTTCCCAAAACTCTTTGCAAAAGAATGAGTCAAACTCAAGTATTGCAGTGCTTAACTTATTTGTATTATTCCAATTTAAATAAGTTACAATACTACTACCATTGCCTCCTCCGTGGCTACGGTGGCAGCGTGCTCGCTCGTCACCAAGTCATGTCGGGTTCAATTCCCGGTGGGTTTTTTTCAATACTATGTCTGTTCATATAGCTGTGGCGTTTGAAAAGTTCACCATCTTCGGTTAACAACCGCAGTTGTAATACTCGGATACAGCTGTCTAGATTCTATCTAGACGCTGTTCCCCCAAAAATTCACGATGTGTCTAGTAAGTAAACTCTCACAGAACTGAGCCTTACGTTATCGTGGTCCTTAGTTGACCCATTCGAGACTACACTCACTACTAACATTATTATGAATTAATGCATATAAAATATTAAAAACGATATAATAAATGAACGTATCCTAATACAAAAACGAAGATACCTGAAAGTAATTATGATGAATGTCAATGAAACAAGTAATATCCGCAGTTTAAATCAAATCTTCATTCGTGTTCACCGTGTTTTCCCTTAAATTTCAGTCATATGCTGTACGAGTATTACAAAGCATAAGCCACCTGCAGAGTGGTTGTCCACAGTCTACTAATGAAATCAATTTGGAATTTAATGACATTCTAGCATGCGTTTGGTTCGTGTGTAGGAATACATGGACAGGTTGAAATAAATGCAGCGATGTCAGCAATACCCAAGCATTAGGATGATGCTGATTCTAATCACTAAAAAAAAATAGTGTGTCTACTGTATCTTGATGACTTTCGAGAATACTGATTTCAGGGAATTTAGTAATCTCTGAAAAATATATTTCCTCTACAAGGGAAACGTTATAAGTATGGCAAGAAAAACACTAATTAATACAGAGTATTGCAAGAGAGGTGTTATTTGTCCTGAACACAATTTTGTTCCGTAACACGCATCTTCATATTAGAATTTTCAAAGAGATTTTACAATACGAAATAGGGCTGTATCATTTTGCATGAGCAGGAAAAATATTTCGTCCCTGTACAACAGCATTCATCCATTGGTTCAATAATAAGGTAATGAATACAACATGGATTTCAGAGTAACTTACCAAACACATCGAACTTATAATCTAGTTAAGGACTATGAAATGAGAGCACAAATTCTACACGGTAAACGAAAACTAGCAAAAGTTAATTTAAGTACAACACCGAAATCAAATTCTGGAAAAAGTTTTTCATCAGTTTTTCAGATAGGCCTATGAAAATAAATGTTTAACACAATTGGTGCAATTAAGTTTTAATTTTTTGTTTAAAAATACCTAGAATAATTGAGGGTTTTCAACTCCTTTCCTCAACAGTGATTCCAATAGACATCAAATGGACACATTAGATACAATTTACCAATTTTCATTAAAATACTTGGAGTGTTTCGAACAGTAGTAACTTCGAACCATTCGAGGCGTCTAACCATTCATTCACTTGCCCGAACAGTGAAAAAAGCCTAAGATTTGGAGCGACATGCTTCATACATATTTATGGAAAACTCACTTCCCAAATTTAGACCAATTAAAATAGCCATTTTCGTTGTTTTTCTCTGAAAACTGTATCCATTACACGATATTTGAAAACGCCGTCCATTTGTCCCTGTGATCACCGCGTCACCAGCAGCGTGTGTGTCCGTCGACGCAATCAACATCGCCACTTCCGCCAACATCTCCAGCTCCATCGCCGGAGGCCAGTGTCTTCACCGCCGCCGCCGCTACCGCAGCCCAAGGCCGGAATTAGGCTGCGCTCCACCAACACCAACTCCGTCTGCCACGTTCTTATTTTCTTTTTGTTATATTTTTTCACGCTTTCCATCACTTTTTCCCAGGGTGTCTTCTTCACGTCGACCTTCAGGGCGTATTCCATTGATTCGTTGGCGCGCAGCCGGGTGAGAAGTGAGAGGTGACGAGCGGAGGAAGGGAAGCAAACGCGCGGGACGGAGGGGGAGAGAGAAAAAAGCAGATTGAGGGGGAGGCACTCACACCACGCGCTCCGGATTCTGAATACTAAACACTGAGTCAAAATCTTGCCTATAATTATTATTATTAGAAATATTCCGAACGCACAAAACAGCCACACGCGTATTTTTAAATGCGATCTCGTAAATACCTTCGCTCATAAAACGAGAAAAAAGGCTGAAAGAGAGGTTTCATTCAGACGGACGCATCGAAATCTGGAGCGAGGAGAGGACAGACGTACAAAAAAGGGACCAAAAAATCTGTTAGACTCAAAGAGAGCTTGTTACATTTTTCAACGCACTTTTTTAACAACTTCTAGAAAATTGTTAAGCGGTCCAAAATTTTCACTATATGTATAACACATCTATTTCCATTTTTACAGTCATTGTTAAAGTAATTGTGTTGTATTATCAATTAATTAAGGTATCCATTTTATAGATACGTTATAGTTTAAGTGTGAACAGATCGGAAACACACAAAAGTCATTCTAATACTGAAGATTTTGGTTACACAGGAGAAAAACGGTGAGAAACTATCATAATATGAATACGAATACAGTATATATACTAAACAAAATGTTAAACTATTAATACTCAGTCGCGATGAAAGTATAGTTACTTCGTATAAAGTGAAAAACGGTCAACTAAACCTAATAAATTTATTACACTGAATGTCAACTTACTGAATTTCATTACAACGCAAAAAAATTGTTACACAATTAAACTTAAAATTGCCTGAAAAGTATCATCCGTTGTATAATGGTGTATTAAATTGAAACTCATTAGAAGAAATTTGACTGCTTCAGTTGGGCATTTTCAATTTCATATAACCTGCACGCAGAAGCAATGTGTAATTATAATTACTTCATGTTTTCGACTTTTATCAAAAGTTTTATTTCCATTTCTTTAAAAAATTATTCCTTCATACCGTTGATTTTGTGATTTCAACGTACTGCGAATTTTATCGCAAAGCAGTCGACAGAAGGAGAAATTTGGGACAACATTTTAGAGAAAGTAGATATTTTGTTTCTATTCAAGAAACTCATCATCTATGAATCAACATTGATTTATAGCCCAGGAATTTTTTGCTCCTGATCGGACGTGGATAAATTGGCAATACGATATAATGATTTAGGATGAGGTCAAGTGTTTCAAAGATGGTCATTAATCTACATAATAAGAAGCTCGATTGCCCAATTACATTACAGTCAATTTTGTTGCATTTTTATCACTCGGTAAACCCATCGATTTTAATTCTTTTGCCGATGGAAATTGTCTTCCACGTGATTTGGAATTATATTCATTTTTTGACTTTACAGAAGACGGAAAAAATAAGACTACAATAAAAATTAAGATACACGAAGTTTGTTTAAATTTACGACATTACGGCGAATTACGTGTCGGAAGGAGCATTTTCATGCCCTATTTATTTCTGTAATATCCTCCTTAAACATGTTTTTCGAACTAAAAATATTTTTTTCTTTCCCTCATGGTGAGCCGGATTCCCGGGATAATGATAGCTGAATCATCCCGCTCTTCCATCCAATTAATAAACCCCATAACAACGAAGGAGTCCTCAGTACGTGACGATACCACCGCAGGTATTGTAGTCCATTTGGACGGCAGGCTATCCATCACTCCGCCACACCGACTTTTTCTCTATGAATCCAGAATTCCAAATCGACAGGCAATGGCAGTGACGAGCGGAAGCCAGTGAGCTGCAATGACGACGGAAAGCGGATGTCCGCCGGGACGCCATGTGAGCCAGCGACTGCACTCGCCCGAGCAGAAAGACGGGATTGCACGCAACGCACGCCTCCATCCTCGCAAGAATGTGGAAAACTTGAAGCACGGCTGCCTGTCATCCTCTGCACCAGACAGGCCGAGAAGCGAGGACTCGATCCTTTCATGAGATTAATCAAGTACTTTCAGGACGATTATTTTGTGCATCGATTCAATTTTACGACTACTTTCTAAGATTAAAATACATTTTATTTATATTATTAATATATTTATATTCACAAAAAAATTATTATCAAAATATCTCTTTACTATATTTACAACAATTTTTTTTCAGTTACTTGTTGTTAACATTTGAAAATAAAAATACAGCCGACTGCGTATTTTTCTAAATAATAATAATTTTGAAAAATTCCAGTTAAGTAATTATTACTTGCTTTCAGAATTATGACTTTATATAAAGTAAAATGTAGCGATTCTGGGCACAGAAATCCCACTATCTATGAATATCAATCGTACAAAGAAATAAAGCGATTACCGATTTTCCAAAGAAATTTTAATAATCGCCCAACTTGCATGTCACTTCGAGAGATCTTCAATGCCGGAATAGAAATTTATGTCACGAAATAATTTTTTATAAATTAAAGAAACATCAGATTTTATTCATAATGATTTTCCTTTGCTCTTTTCCCTACTTCCGCTCGATTCGGCTGGATGACTAATTCTTTGACTGTAGTCAATATAGTTCTAGGAAGACATAAATGGTGTTGATGAGTAGGTAAACATTGAAATGAAATTGTAAAACGGTAGCTATTATCATAGTCAGAAGGTAATGAAATTACGCAGAGAAAAAATAATTCTAAAAAAACATTTGAATTCTACATGATTTTATTTCAACTTGACTATCTCCTTTTCTTTAGCTTTAAACTATACTTTATTAATTTGTTTGTATCACTACTAATGTAACAATATTTATTAAAACAAAGAAACTTGTAAAATAAAAAACTGAAGTAGATAGGACATCAGTCATGAGTCGTACGTGATACCGTGCAGAAAAACAAGCAATGAAGTATATGGACGGTAGGTGCCATATCTTGCCATCGCCAACAAAAAGGAACTTCACAACTTTGTCACATTTTTAACTTTTTACGATGTACGCGTCGTACCAACATGCACCGATAACCAACATACATTACTAAATCTCGGTGACTAAATTGATGGACATTTACAACTACCCATTTACGACAAAAAGCAACTTTTTTTACAATATGCAGTTCCCACGAAACATATATAACACACAAAGAGATCATAACAAACCTTTGGGAACTGCTCCTGTACACCGAGATGGAGGTTAAAACCACATAAATACAAAAACATACGATATGGATCAAAAATGCCAACTTCACATTATCACTAAATACAGTTTACGGCTACATGATTATATTCCCTCAAATAAAAGTAAAGTTTTCATTATACGGACACAAGTGTAAATTCAGATAACGATTCCCACAAATTAGGAAAATATTTCTCTTGTTGTTCTTTCACAGACTGTAATATTGTAATATTTTCATATTCTTGCACGCAACAGAGTACAAATATTAATGTTGTAGTAAGATATAAATGAGATAATTGTAAGACCACATTTGTATCTTTGTTTTATGGGTACTTTCGTTTGCTTTTTCATGATTTACCATAAGACTTCTAGTTCTTACAAGATATTTTATTAACACGCATTTTCGGCTGCATTTCAGGTATCATAAACAATACCATGTGTATGATGAGATTTTCGGAAGTACACCTTTCAGTATAAATTATTTTTTTAATGTTCAGTAATTATAATGCAGTAATTACAATTATAAAAGAAAGGCAACGGGCAAGCTACACAAAGTTGCATTACAATCACCCCTATCCTCATTATTCCCAAGTATCGTACCTCACAGCTGCGTTTGAGGTTAGCCAATCGCTCTTCGACATGGTTTAAACCTGCCATCGTACTGTAGACCAAAAGAAGAATAAAACAGTAGTGCTTCGTATTTTGTTGACTTCAGTTATCGCCAGTTTAAGTTTTCGTGGATTTTTTCTCCGAAAAAAATTAAGTATTAATCCCTATTTTAAAAAATTTGTATATTATTGGAGCGTCTAGAACAAATTAATGGAATTTAAATTAATTCACAATCAACTCATTGTCTCGTCTTCCGTAGGTTTAGTAATCCTCCTATTTTATTTTTGGATGGATTTCCAACGAAAACAGAGTTACTTCATTATATTACCAAGAAATCATTTGTAACAAGGTATTTTGAGTTCGATTGAAATCAAAACCATGACACAAAATGATTACTCATTTCTTCTGAAATATGCAATTATTTGAAATGAATAAAATTGCAGAACTTTTGTTCCATGGTTCATTTTCTACTCAGTAATTTCCGTAAAGTGGAACTATAAACAGTAATAAATAATAATTACAGTCATTCCCATAATGAACACGAGATTTCCTCTTCATTAATAATAATATTAAATTTTAGATGTAACCACTGTTCTTCAAGTCAATTCAATATATCTGCAAAAGTTGATTTTATGAGGTGAAAATGTTTATATACCTGAAATATTTTATTAACTATCCATCGCACTCAGGGTTTTCAAGTCATTAAAACCTTATTAATTATTTAAGAAATTGCCATGAACAACACGGGCACACCTTAGGACCTGTAGTTGGATAGTTTGACCTCAAGTATCAGGAATATCTTCTTCTTCCGCTTCAAGAGAGATTACTTCACCACATTTCTCAGAAGATTTAACGAGTAGGGTCATTTTAATTTCAATGTATTTATTTCTATGCCTTCGATGAACTATATTTCCAGACATAATTTCACAGAAATTACCCGCATCAGATCCAGGAAAAAAATAAGCTTTTCCGTTCCAGGGAATACGAAACGCGCAAAACCAGCTCCACTCTCGTCATGCGATCCAGTATTCATACGCGATACAAAAGAGTGCGCTCGCCTTTTTTTCCGATGCATTTAGAAAATGTCGCGTTTAGCGGAGTGAAGCTCGTGGGACGTACACCGGACGCAGAGGCCTCCGCTCAGACACTCACGGCCGCGGAAATTGGGTGACGTAAGCTTTTCCTGTTTTCACACAACCACCAGAAATATTCCAAGCGAGTCGTCTGAGCGTGTCATAATCATTATTATCGTTATTATATTCATTAAAATATGAAGCGGAGGTCGCCAATGGGTCTCCCATCTGTCACGGTCGACGCTCCCGCTGCCCTTCCGAGGGAGAACCCGCCACCCCCGCAGCTTCTGTCGTCCACATTCTCACTTACTCGCCCACCCGATCATAGCTAATGTCGCTTTACTTCACACCGAACCCGAGGCTCCGAAATGACATAATGAGTTTCTTCCCCTTCCGCAGCGGCGGACTCGCCCTCCCACCACTCTCCCCAGCGCTTCCAGGAACGTCACATTTTTACATTTCATAACCTATACTCAGTTTATCATTACAGGTACAGTCGCGTGCGTTGCGGCTGGCGGAGGCGCGGGTGCGCGGCCGCGGCGGTACGAGAGGCGTCCGGCGACGTCTTCGCGACGACGCACTCGCGCGACGGCCATCTCGGGTAATGACACACATCAAAGGGAGATGAGAGGCAAGCGCGCGCTGCCCACCCGCTGTCCACGCACGCGACGACCCCAAATGCGATCACACACGCACCTGCGTCACGAAGAAATGATCGACGCTCCGCTCCAAAGGATCTCAATCTCGGAAAATCGTTCAAGCAACCTAGACAAGATGTTCAAGTCCCTAAAATGTTTCTAAGGGAGGTGTACATAGTTACACCAGGAATTCGAATGGACCACATAAACCTGTTCTTCTCAGTACATAATTGTAGGACAAAAAAATTCGCTGTAGGTATCTTCAATGTTTCAGTACAGCGAACAAAGAACTGACAGACATGGTGACATTTTTTAAAACATGTTCCGTTGGAAACAATAAATTTGGCATTATTATTGAATCCACATTTTGAAACATTTGCGTCAGCCATACTGCCAGGTCATGTGAAATTGGTCCTCTATGCAGTTGAGTTGGCCACATAATGGTTCCAGATGTCACCGAAAGTACGACAACGCTGTATCAACAAAGCGGTGGACTGATGGTTGATTAGTTTATTGGTCATCTCTATGATGACCTTCATCTTCGATCTTTTTCTTTAATTATGAAAATCGAAAAATACGTGATCTCCTGGGCAACAGACTTGATCAACATGAGCAGCATGTCGTCCGGTTGGTGGCGTATCCGTACTCGTCACCAGTACAGTCGCTGCCACGAACCTGCTTCTCCGCCGCCGCCAACGCCGCCGCTGCGAGGTGATTAGCACTCGAAAGACAGAGCCGCCGCCGCCGTCATCGCCACACTCGTTCCTCGCGCCCGCCGCCCCCGCTAATGACCTGGGGTGCCCCCCTCGGGCCCTCCATCCCTCCAACAGTTCCACCGTCGCCGCGCCTCGGTAATGACAAGGGGGAAGCGATTTTTACCGCTGCGGTTAAGCCAAATTAGTGTGCGTCGCGGGATGGAGGCGGCAGCGAGCGCTGTTCCGTCGCCATGCCCATGTGGGAACGATGGTCGATGCTTAATGTGTTTATATACATTGTAACTGTGTCAATAGTTATCAACGCGTTCCGTCGTACACGATGTCGCGTCCGTGTCTGAGAGCTACTCGCTTACTCTGTTTGGGGAATGGAAGTCGATAATTATCGATAGCATGGGATGGATACATACCAGTTCCCGTAAACAAAGAATCCTGGCCGGCGTTCATCACTCCGTGTGACGTGTAGATTTTGCCTGGATCTGAGAGAACAAAATAAAAGTGAAACATTAATAATTATTTGGGACAGGGCGATAGTAGTGAAAATCCCTGTCTGTGAATCTCGAAAATGAAAACTAATCTTCATTTCCCCGTACTGCGACTTACGACATCCTACAACAAGTACCTTGGTACATTTTGTTGTAAAATATCAAGGGATGTGGGACATTTCATTACGTTTACAAGACTTGTTGTAGTATTTAGTCATGTTAACATTGCAAACGCATTTGACCGCATTAATGAAATTGTCTCGGAAGCTCCCTTTTCTTCAACCTCAGCAATAAGAAATTTAACAACGAAAATACATTTCTACTCCATTATTTAAATTTCTTACAATACATGTGTTGCAACAATCATATCTGAGTCTGCGTTTACAATAGTTGAAACAAAAACCAATAACACTCAAATGTATGACATTCTTTACCATTAAGTTGGATTCTTCTCGATGAATTTTTAAGGAGGTGACATTTATCTACAAACACCTTCAATGCAGGGTGGCAGAAATACTTATTGCTCAATAGTAAATGAATCGACATTGAAACACCTGAGAACGAAATTCAAGGGAATTGCTTCCGTAATGACCATTGATTTTTGAGGATTTTAATACAGAATCATTATTGAAAGTAAGAAACTACTGTTGATAAATGTAAGGAAAATACATAAGGGTAGTACTACACGCCAATATTTCAAATTGAAGAAAACGAACTTTTTGTTAAAAATTGCTGATATTATACTCTTAAAAGGTTATATAAAAGAAAATAGAAATTATATCAATTTTATGGTATGAAATGAAATTATTTTCTAAGCTAAGAATTTAAATTGTTCCTGCAGAATTCAAAGATAACATTATTTTAATTTCTCGAAATACGAACTCTTCTGAAAAAGAACATGGTATTTCGCGCTTCAGCTCGCAATGTAAAGATGTTGAGACAAAAACGTCACGGAAGTTCTCATTGTTCTCAAGGTTTAATCGCACAGTGAAAAGTCGAGTATAGTTCAAAACAGAAGATTGAGGATTTTATTCTATTTTTGTTGGTGGTGGGAGAGCAGATAATCTCCGGGAGGTCCGAAGGAACGGACAATTTGAAATGATTGGAGAAAAAATGATGCGGTTATATGACAATTTACAACTCCGTATGAGTGTACTCCCCAACGCTATTAATAGGACCCAAACAGTATTTAACGAAACACAACAGAAATATCATCGGTTTCTTGGTTTGCTAAAGAGGGGGTTTGAGCGGAAGGACTCCCTACATTCGTTACTGGTTCAAAATAGCACTGCTATGATAAGACATTATATAAGAGTTTAACAGTCTAAACCTTATAAGTAACCAGCAAACAAGAATTAGATAAAAATATTTATAGAAAACGGAGAATAACTTTCTTACTTACTTTTTATTTACTATGTACAAAGCCCGTAATACGCAAAGGGCACAAGAAAGGTGCACTGGCGAAACGTCCCGCAATACACGATCAACATTCATCTTAAAAATAGTGAATAAGGAAACTAAACCCCGGAAGACCTGAGACACATCCCCATACAGGAGATAAGTGAACCAGGCGGCACACTATGCTGTGTGCACTTTATTACCGTTTTCACACCTTCCTACGTGTTAAGGTTCGTTATGTTCATATTTCTTCCGTGAATTCTACACATGGAGAGGATGTGTGATAACTTTCGTTGGGAAGGAACGTGAGAAACCTGTAATAAAGTGCCCACAGCATAGTGTGCCGCCTGGTTCACTTATCTCCTGTATGGGGATGTGTCTCAGGTCTTCCGGGGTTAAGTCTGGGTGGAAGTGGTGTACAGTTGTGGAAGGCGAACGGGTGGTGTAGTGGTTAACACCCCTGCGATCAATACAGGAGTTGCGGGTTAGATTCCCGCCTCGTCGCCATTTTCACCTGACAGAAAGTTATCGCAAATATGTTGTTGAATGTTAATAAAACAAGGGTGTAATTATTCCTCCGGTCCCTAGATTGACGGATCTTGGATTTCAGGAAAGATTTTGGCGTAAGAAGGATTTTCAGCCGTTAACCACGTCAGTGGTTTTCTTTCCTTAAGCCTCATTGATTGTTGCCTGAAATGGTTGGTGAGTCGATATATCCAGGAGTGCGTAAAATTCCCAGGATCACAGGAGAACTCGAATCCCGGCCGTCCAATTGTTCATTCCACCGTGTCACAACAGTCCCAAGCAAATAAATAGACCCTCCATTTGGGAGTGAGAGTTGCGGAAAGATGGAATCCTCCATCGAAGCAGTGGACTATCGCTCTCTGGCAGAACGTTTTGCGAGCTCTAGAGCGCGTCTCGCAGACCATGAGCTGCACCACGCGTGAGCGGAGGACGACGAGCACTCTGTACATTAGACTCAGGAATACATAAGCTGTAACTGAAATGAGAAGTTGTGTTTCGCATTATATAGTTTGTAAGAGATGAGTGTTTCACATTTGCTTCTTTGATGTTTTCAGTCATACTCGACGTCAAGTACTTATCGTAACTCCCTGTTATCGACGTGTTGATTATCAGATTATAGATATGTTACATGACATGGACGTTTTATTTTCAGTGTAAGCTCACTAGTCCATTGGTGTCCTACTGACTGTGTAGAGTGAATGGGGTAAAATAATTCTTAAACAGAACTACGAACAACAATTTCGAAGAATGCAACGACAGTGTCGAAGGCAGATGGAAGGGGGATGTTCAACAGGGTCAACGGATGCTTTGGAAGTTTTGTCAGGAATTTTGCCAGTGGACCAATATATTAACAAATTGGCATTTAAAATACGGATACGGAAAAGTGAATCCATAGGAATTAATGGGGAGCTGACGCAAGGAACAAGAAAAAGAACGAACGAAAAGATTACTTCAGGAAATATTACGTAGGTGGCAGATTCGTTGAGAACGAAGTCAGCAGGAAAGAGAAACGTTTCTATACATCAGAAATGTTAAATATATTAACAAAAAACATCTCAGAATTCTTTTCTTAAGCTTTACTCATTAAAATGTTAAAAAACCGCACAAAATTCATCGCGCTTCGAAAAAACGTTTTTTGTCAGAAAGAATTCAACACGTCTAATGATCTTTACTTTATTTAAAGATAAGTATGTGTAAGCTATTTTCAAAGTACCACTAAGGAATACACAAAGACCACTGCACACCAAGCTAAAAAATCCTTTAACCACAAAAAATGTCAAAATTCATTGCGATCCCGCCTCATAAATAAATGAGACCACCGATCCCTTCACTCATTTTGTGCATGCCACCGTTTTTGAATCAAAATGCACGGAGTGAATTTGATGAAAGAATGCAAACGTCGGTGAGATTTAGCTCACGGCTCTCGCAAACAAGCGAGGCGCATTACGTGACCCGCAGTGCTAAGGAAGTTGACACTACCATAACGGATGAACCTAAAGGCGACCCTCTCGTTGCGGCAGCTGGGGATGCGGAGCTGCCGAATCGCAACCCACCTGGATACTGGTGCTGCAGCACGTGGATTGGGGAAAAAGAACATTTGCTATGCGGCTGAGAGCAGGAGAAGACTGTTCGGGGTGGGACAAGCGAGGGGTGCAACCTTGTAGAAGTCAATCAGACTGATGCTGTCTGATCACTATTTTCACCCAAGACTGTGTCGGCGACGGTCTTTCGAATTAAATGCTAGCACTTCCAAGGAATAAATAAGCTTTCTCGCTTTGACCATCCCGTCCATATACCCAACAATTTCCATCACGTAAGCTGATTGGTAGCCATATTCTCTCGCCTTGTTTTACAGGAATATGCATTGGCACCCTATCACTATCCCCAGAAGGTCAAAAAATTATGGGAAAGACTCATAATATTTTTATGAAAGCAATTATGACAAAAAGTGTTTGTGAAAAGATATTTTTTCAAATTGCCCAACAAATTCTGAATAATTCCTCTAAAAATTTCTTCTTCGTGGAGCAGAAATTCTGGATATCCTCTAGAGTAGTTACGATCATGAACAATTGAGACAAACTGAGAGGGTACTTACATTATTTACTCAAATCCAAAGAAATCGCTGTGTTAGAAAGAATGTCCAGCATATTCGATCGATTTTAACAATGGAATCAAATGTAAAGACGGTCATAATACTACAATTTCATCGATGTCTGTGACACGGGACATTCGGGAGAGCATGATAAACACACTAGTAAGTATTAAACCTGAATTATTGATTTGACACACAAAGAAGTAAATATCATTCGCTCAAATAGAAGCAGAGACAATTGCCCTTAAATTCAAAATACCTACGAGAGAATTGAATCACGCTCTCCCTCACCACGCTCCATGTACATCAGCTATTTAGATAAATATGCTACAATTCTATCCATTTCGTTCCAGACGAACAGTTACACGTCTTATGCTTTGCGCTACGTTGAGGTCGGTATTACACGGTCATATTTCTGTGTCATATCAAAGATATATGATCATAGTTGAACTATGATCAAAGTTTGTTCATAACACGGTCATATTTTTGTTCATATATATTTCATCATTGATATATCCCGTAGAAATACGTCTGTGTAATACCGACCTGAGGAACAATTGGTTTTTGAAGCAGACTCATGTTTGGTGTCATTTCACTTACATAAAGATCTTTATTGTGAAGAGCAGTGTAGTGAGGTGAATGGAGACTAAGGGTATAGAAAATGCTCAGAGCGAATAGAATTGCAGTACAATGTTGTGAAGTGTATTGTATTGTTTTGTAGTGTAGTGTAGTGTAGTGTAGTGATGTGAAGTGTGCGTGACTGTTCACAGCAATCCTGTTTTAGCGTTATTTTTTATAGTTATTAATTTCTTTTAATTATATTATAGCAATTATTTTTACATTAAGTTTATGGAAGGAGTAATGGCATATGTCTGTATATTGAAGCGTGCTTGTACGTATGAGTGTGTGTCTGTACCTGTTTGTAAGTGAATGTGTGTTTCTGTACGTATGTAAATATACACACATATGGTCCTATTTTAATCTTTTAATTTCTTAGATGTATTATCTTTCTCGCTTCTTGTGTAGTAATTTTCTAAGCATTTTATTCCGTGTGTGTATATTTCATAGATATTTGGGCGAAGATTTTGTTTTAATTTCACATTATTGTATTACGTATATTCTTATTATATCAATTATGTTTTCTATCTGCCACCGAGTATTGCTCACTTGCATATTATTAAATTATTATTATTAAGAATAATATATTTTATTAGTTACAGCGTAATGATTCATGTTTTAAAAATAAGTTCTAATTATTATAAGAATGATTTGTATCATATTTTTCTATACCGAGGGTACCAGAATAACTGATAATCCGACTCCTTTATAGGTCCAGATAATCTGGTTACTCCAAAACAACCTTAAAAATCGTGATGTAAGTTCGATGATTGTCCATTGAACATTTGCAAGATTTGTTCTCTTTTTAAGGAACTCCTTTAAAAATCTTTTCAATGTGGAGAATATAAATGATATCACAAAATTAATTTTGACTGGTTTTTGAATGGTTACTCATATTGGCGTCACAACTGTGTGCGATTAATGGACCCTGGAGGCTTTGTCTAACGGTGTGATTGGTCCGCAGCTGAGGAACTCCAAGGATTCCGTTGAAAGGAAAAGCAGCTCAGCAGGAGATCTCCGCTACACTTTGGAATTGTGTCGCTTTCCTCCTTCCATTGCTGTCACAATCGCACAGTTGTCATCGTCTGAAGGGAAATGAAGGAAGAAGAAACAAGACGTGTAGGAATCCTACCGAGGACGCGGGAGAAAGAATACCAAGAGAGACTACGCGATAAATAAGGAGCGAAGAGAAAATGAGGTGTATGTGGTTGGCGATATTCAATCCACACGGACGGATTCATAGTTTTATCTCAGATGAATTCATTGCTGGTTTAACGTTTACTATTTTACAATTAACGACTTTTTTTTCAATTTTTAGGAATGAATTGTTCATGGCTAAGCACTGATTTTACTTTTGTGTATACGAGAATTTGAATATGGAAAATTTCACGAGATTACCGATGTGTTGCCACAATTGACCTTAAGACGCAAGGGAGTGACTTTGTTGGAATCCAACAAACGTAAAAAAATAATTCCCTTCCACGAACATAAAACATTTTATACATCCCAACATCCATTACTATTTTATCACCAGAAATAAAAAAGCAACTTATAATTCACTAAAATTGCAAGGTACGAGTATAATGGGAATAATGTTTTTGCCGGTCATTGTAATGCAAGTGTTTCATACTTCCACGACGTTCCAATCATCTGACTCCAAGGCAGGATTATGGGGTATACCCCAAAATACGGGTTTTCAATTTCACTACAAATATGGAGAATTTGTTTTGCTTTTCGACCTGGAACAATACCATTCATTAAATATCTGAAGTGAATTGTGTCTTCTCTGGGTGAAACAAATATCATCATAGAACTATCACCGAATATTGTAAATACATGAATTGGTCAAGCATTGTCACGATATATTATCCAGATATAAGACAATTAGTTAAAAGCCTCGCTTTAAAAAACTGATTTATCATTGAAGAGTAAGTAATGATATTTGGTCAGTAGTCATATTGTTACTGTTACAGTACCATTTACTGGTTTCGGCCCAAATGCGCAGAAAGACTTTCCCGCACCCCAGCCAATAAAGAAGTATTTTCCTCCAATTGTCCAAATGTTTCGGTGCTCTCACCGCCGTTAAATTGGATCTGACACTGACAATAGTTGGTGGGCGTGGGCGAGTGGTGCGTCAAGCGAAGGGTCGCAGCTGATCGCCGCTGCAACGCCCGCCAACTCGCATCGCCTGTCCAGCGACCGCTCGCGATTTATCTCGCTCCCCTCGCCGCCACTCGCACCCTCGGATCGCCGGCGTCGGGAACGGGGTCGCGCGCGCGTTGGGTGCTGGCGCCGGCTCCTCTCGCTCTGCCTTCCTCCCCTCGAGTGGACATGGAGGTCGCGGTCGCAAACACTTCTTGTTGGGCTTTCGTCGGATCAGCGAGCGCGGAGCCGGAATCGGAGCAGCGGGCCGGGACGAGCGCTAAGAGGCGAGGGTCGGACAGGCGGAGGATCAACCTTTGGGGAGGTCAGAGGAAAGCGACGCAGAAAATACACGGGCGACGTGAACACTATAAGGCGAGTATTGAGAACGGACGACTTTTCAAATGAGAACGACGGACAAGAAACGGAGCTTGCGATAGAATCTCGGGTTATAGCTAAATTATTGATGGCTATGTTTATTATGAGCCAGGAAAACAGTTAGGGTAAGAAAAAGAAAGTTCTTCAACCTTGAGTGATTAACAAATGAATAATATATGAATACAGAAAAATCAGAAAGAGGTTACACGGAAACATGGTACGACAATCAAGTGTTCATGTGAAATCTAAATATATCATTGAAAATGTCAAACATATACTATAATAGTTCTTAAAATATTTTTATTTTTTATTTCAACTATTCGAAAATGGACAGGCTGTGAAAAGTGGAAGACTATTAATTTATTAGAAAGGTGAAATTATATTTATTATGTTGTTTCATCCCCACAAAAATTATTGATCATTTTTTACGTTCGTAAATGCTGCTGTTGTATGTGGCTAGGAAAGAACACATCTGAAAGGTGTTGGGCTTCACCTCCTTACCGCTCCAAGTTATTGCTAATAACTCACTGAACATTTATCTTACGGTTGAGTATATTGAGCTCAGAACCCTTATTACTACTGAGAATTGAGGCCCCACAGTCCGCTAATGAAGAGATACTTGTACTTCTACATCACCTTTTCCATTTTGTAGGAGTGTCAGAAAGTGGTATTAATACTCACAAAAACTAATATTTTCTCTCCTTCGATCGTTCCTCACAATTTTGCGTGCGATGAAACTGGTGTTCTTCTCAGCACACATTTGTAGCTCGTATATGATCCTGAAAACATTGTTGAGACGTCTTCAGTCCCATGACTAGTCTAATCGATCTCCATGTTCCATCCAGAGTACCATTTGATCTCTCTTTTTTTCGAATTTTCTTCCTTTTCCATTGCCATTAGGTTATCAGGGTTGCAATTTCTTTACTCCATTTGTTTGATTCATATTTGTTTTTGGTTCTCCAAATGTATTGTCATGGTATAACTCTTCCATTACTTCTCCTCTGAAATATTCATTTAACCTTGATCTTCAACTTTCTTCACATCTCTGCCTTGATTTAAAGTGTTTTCTTCTCCATCCAAACTTACCTACACTCATACAGTAATCACAATTCTTCCGTTTGCTCATTCAACATCAGCCTTGCTGCTAACGCCTCTGCTGGTAATCCATTTGATTCTGAAGAACTGTCTTCAACGAATATTGATAAGGGTGAGCGAGTGGTACCAAGTGGCTCGTGGGGGTGTGTTAAATGAGACTCACGCGGTGCCTTACGAAAGAAGAAGAGAGAGAACTGAGGTACCAGGTCATACCGCAGTGAAGAAAAGAGATCAATGAGAGAAAGAAAAATCGCGGGGACAGGTGAGATAAAGAGGGAGAAACAGAAGGAAGTCATGAGGGGAGGAAGTTGCTTTCCGAGGCGTGGGCGACCTTCGCGTCCGTTCGCCCGACCGAGGAGGGTGTTCGCCCCCGCGCGCTTTCCCGCCGTGACGGACGTCGTCACCCATTAACGCTTTCTTCTGAAGCTAGCGGGTTGCTTTCGTCGCGCGGCTCCTTGTGATCGGTTGCGCGCCAGAATTTGCGGTAATGATCCGTTCACAATCGAGAGCAGTCGTCCGAGCGACCGAAGAATGTTGGAAACAGGAGCGAGCTCTCCTTCGGTCCTCTTCCAGAAAAGATTGCGGATTCTTTTCGTGTTCGGTAACCTAATAAATTTACGAAAGATTATTTTTTCCATGATGATGCTTAGTTTCGAAAGCAAAGACATAAATTCAGCAAATTGTGCATCTTTGCCAATAAGAATTCTATATCACTTTTAAATTAATAGATATCTCATGTACATCAAGAAACAAACAAATCTAACTGGCAAAATTCCAAGTATATTTGTATACACCTTCATGGTTCTGCTAAAGAATTCAATGTCTCTTAGTCACCTAAATTTAAAACAATTATAAAAAAGATATTTAATACCTAATAAATAATTAAACTTCAATTATGCAATACTACGTAGATAAATACAATTACATTTTAACACTCATCTAATTACAGTGGTCACAACGTATACCCTCATATGACATTTCGGGTGATTCATATTATATCAAATAAATTGCAAAGTCAGTCAAATATAATGAAAGAGGATTCCCGAAAACGGTCTACCATGATTGCGGAATAATGCTCATGTTCATTGAACAGATAATGAACGTACGAACTATTCTAAAATAAGTGACTCTTCAGTGGTTTTCTTGCACAAGTATGTACAATTTTAAAACTCCCGTATTAAAAGCATTGCACTATTTGGGTAAAGGAATATTATGACACATCTGCAGAGAAAATTCCTATATTTCATTGAAACTTTTTATTGCAAAGGAACATGTGAATGACACCACTACCTGAACCGTATCTTTGGAATAACTTTAAAATTTTTTTCCCCTTTTGAACTCGTTCGCGTTATGGCTCGACGTTGATAATTCGGATGATGTGACGATGATAGATTCGGTTCAATTTTACGGCCTCTAGGCATCACGCTGTCGCATCCCTCATATCACAGCGATGATGAATGATGAGGACGAATGAATGATGAATCACACTCATAGACGTCAACGTCTCCTTCACATTCTTCACCATCCACGACTCCAACCCACGACCTTCGGTTCAAAGAATCACTATCAACTTGCCAAATTCACCGAAAATGTTTCGATTTTCTGTAAAATAACGTTTCCTACTATACACTTATGCCGACCATGTCGTTTTCGTTCCTGTGAATTCAGTGATAAACTGAAGTTATAAAGAAATATATTTTACTTTAAAACTCCCTCTGATTAAGGTAGAACTTCAGAAACTAGCCAAATAATCGACCATAAAATCAATCATACATTATTGATGAAAATACTGAAGAATATTAGAATTTGTAAAATGATATTTATTATTATTTCCAATATCAAAATGAAGTTTTAATATTAAAGATGGATAATTCGTGTTGATTATGGGTATTATTATGACTTTTTCAAGATATGATGTGGATAGCAATATGATATATTCGTTCAAATTTGGCTTCTTTTTCAGTGACGAAAATTATAATAAAAATAGAAAGAAATAAACTCAAATATATCATGATTATTACAAATCTTTTGATTTCCCGCGCTAATGGTTAATGCCTCAATAAAAGCAGAGTTTCAACATTCAAATTACGATTAACAATTTTTGTATACATATAACAATTTACCATCCTTGAAATGTTTGATATGATTGTACTTGATCTAAGCGGAAGTTGCAATCTTTATTTTTTTCTTTATGCTTGGCAAAACATACTTTTTTCATACTTGTATTCTTCATTACATTTGTGGCAATAATTTTATTCGTTTTATCCTACATAGTTATTTCGAAATATTTCATCACATTTTCCATAAAATTGCATGTTAATTAAAATTGTCATTCAAATTTGGTACTGTAAAAGTCAATTTTTTCTTCAACCCTGTCAAAGAAAAGTCTTCTTTCTTTCGTTATGAAATAGAATTGAGCACTTAACCGGGGTCTTCGGAGCAACCAATCATATTTGAATGGATGAAAAGTGTTCCCATGAATATTACGAAAACTGATTCCTCCTATTTCTTTTTCATTATCTCCAGTCATTGATTTTCTTTCACCATCAGCTACTCATTATACTTCAGAAGTGCTTTCGTTCTCTAAATTAACCTGAGAACGATACATGTTTTGTCTCAGCGGGACAGTGGATGAGGAATGGAATAATACAAATTAGTCTTCTTAATAAAGAATTCATTTGCCACATCCATACAAACGAAATTACGAGTACATGAGTAAATATCGCCTGGCGAGAGAACGAGCTACGAAGCTACTAAGTAATTTAGTAGAAAAGACATTCCATTGCGTCGTATGTCATGTTTAACGTCCATTCATGACGCTCCCTCATAAATAACTTCTGAACGTAACGGGATTGTCGTGAGTGTTTAATTAATAGTGTCAATACTATCATTTATCTCCGGAATTCCTGAGAAAAAATTTTGCGTAAAGAATAAATACACACATGCATAGTTTTACATTGAGAATGTTTGAATCATATTTTTAAAATATTGACTAACGTAGCGAGATATGTTTTGCGGAACTTTTGCCAACATCTATAAATCTCCCTATAGTGAGAAGTTACGCAGAAATTTTTACTGAAAATAACGTTTAAGTAGGTATGTTGTATCGTCATTCTAACTAATAAATAAGAAACTATTTTATATTAGTATCATTAGAAGAGTGTTGTCTAAATCGTGGCAAATAATACAAGAATATGTTATAAAAACCATTAATCAGTAAATTTTCATCTCACTTTCATTACACTATTCGCTCCCGCCCTGCATCGGTTGCGGCAGCGACACTGAAAAGAGCGGAAAATGAACGAAGTTACAAACAATATATACATTATTTTATACCCAAATCAGAGCGAATACGCCTTTTACCATCTTGCATTGAAAGTTACAGAAAGGTTCCTGGATAACAGTTACAGATAGGGAGAATTGGCAATTCTATACTAGTCGCTCCAACATGCGAGCTATATTCCTGTCGAATGTCATTACATCTCTGTAGATCAGTAATTCTGTAGCTGTGATCCCCAAATAACTCTCCACTCACGATAGTCCGTATATTAATTGTTGGAATACAGCTAATTAAAAGTCAATAATACAAAACAACCATTTCAAATGAAAAAAATCAAGCGTTGATGAGTAAGTTTGCCTAAAAAGGCGTATTAAAGCGTAAATTAGAACGATTAATACAATTTCCTGTAAATGAAAATTTTACCAAGAATTTGACGAAATGAAAGCGATCGCTCAGTGCACTATGATACAGAGATCCAACCTTAGCCAGCTTTTCCCAGGGGAATCGGGGATCACCCCCCTCCCCCCGCCACTCATCCTTGCCGTGCGAGAGGAGCTGATCAGCGCGAGAGTCCTCGACGGCATGCGTGCGACGGCAAAGCTGCCTTCCCCGCACGCGCGTCTTCTAAGCGCTGCGTCCCCTTTTTTCATTCGCGTCCTCAGCCGAACGTATCGCTTAATTATTATCAATCTAATTTTCTTCCATTTAAAACGCAGCTCGCCATTGAGACAATTAGCCGCGCCGCCGCGGAGGCGTCGCCGGCTCAGCTCCCACGGCCCCGGGGGTCCCCCGGCGACGCTCCCGCGACCCGGTCGCTTCGCAGCGCAGTCTTCGGTGCCTCGCGCATGCGCACTTCGAGTTTATGTTGCGCTGATGCATGTTTGGCTAGAGTTCATGTTTGTTATGGACTCGCTGAACCCAATTATCACTCAATAAACGCGCGTATCTCTTTCCCTTATCGGTATTTATAAAATCATTCCTTATAACCGATTACATTTTTGTCTCACGCCAGATGTTCTTTTACTCCAGAGAAGGGTGTAAATAAATGTTAAAGCGGCTTGACTCTCCATTATCTACGAATGATGACATCATCCCGACTTGTTTAGTATAAGACAACAAATTAGGATTTTAACCTAAAATATTTTTAATGCTAATAAGATATATATTTGACCTGTGTCTGTCGCGTGATATATATTCGGGTGTAATAAGTAATACTACACTCGCAGTTATAGGAACGTCGTTCAAACTTGGTATTTTTTACTGAGACATGACGAAAAAGCTTTCCTTATCGGTAAGAGAAGGTCATTTATGTGCTGTGGAGGATATCACACTTTTGCAGCACTATCTTCAAAAAGAAGTTAGATCTTCGGTACATGCATCTCCTTCCGAACTGAATGAAGGTCGGAAGGTATCCACTTCAATTTCCTGAGTTTGTCGCCCTCGAGAGAACTGCGGTCTCTCTCAATCATTTCAGCCGCCGCACGCCGCGACGTTTCAAGCTACTACAACCGCATTTCTTTCTTCATTTCTTCCCACTTTTCTTTCGCTTATACAACAAACTTCCAACCTTCCTCATTTGAAGATTCGCCAGCTGTGAAGTTTGCAGATCGCACTCACCAAATGTTTTTATGTTAAGAAGAAAATGTTGCTTTCGGATGTCTCCATTTCGTGCATGAAGGAAAAAAAGTTTACCTGTATTTCCAGATATGCTAAGATAGTTAAGGTTTGTACTTGGATGCATACATGAATGACATTTGGTTTTCATTCAAAAATGAAATCGCAGTGATCTAATATGTGTGCTTACTTTAAAGAATGAATACTAAATAATTAGTATTGGTTTCTTGAATTTTACCTAGAAGTTCATTTCTTCCCTTAACCCTTCAAATCAGAAGTGCACAAACGTTTTTGACCCACGGTTCCTTGACCACTAATCATTTTAGACGACACTCCGATTTTATCCATTCATTGCACAGTAAATTAATGTGTTAACTATATTTATAACTAACTTTCTTTTCACGTGACAGTACATCTATGAATACGAAGTGTGAAATAATAAGAATATACAACTGATGGTATGCGTCAACAGCGTTATTCTAAAAAAACGCACATAAACATACATTTTTAAATTACTCTTTTCATTGCTTTTATAATACTCATTGTCAAAAGACATACGAGTTTAAGATCTCCGTATGCCTTGAAAAGACATTTCCATGAGAAAAATTACTTTCAATAACAAAATTAAATGTTGTTAAATTTTCTTGGCGCAAATGGAAACAAATACTTGAAACTTTTCATAAATTAATCCTATGCTTTTAAAGATATTAATATTTAAAAAACGATTCCATAAATATTTCGTAGTTAGATAATACATGTCGAGAGAATGGATGAGTTAAATGCCGATAACATTTAGGTAAGGAGTAGAATGAATTCAAAATTATTTTTGTCACAAGAAAAAACGCTCAGCGATTTTACCATATTTTATGGCACTTTCGTCATATTCAGTGATTTTAAATACAATCTTGTTTAATTCTCCTCTAAAAAGAAGCTATTTACTACGTCAAGGTGCGTACTTAAAAATGGCGAAGATCCGGAGAACGTAGGGAAGAATAAAAAGATAAAGGACGGCTCTTATAAAAATCCGACCTCGAACCTTCCTCCATTAACACATTTATATCAGTCCCTCCAGAATGTCGTTTTGCAAGGGTCGGACTCGCCATCCTTTATATTTCCACCGTATCTTAATTCCTGTTAATTCATTTATTTCCGCGACGGTCATCTTTGCGACGTCTCCTGCGCTCCCTCGTCTGTATCAGCATCTGATGGAGTGGGGGACTTGGAGGCCGGACGCCGAGGTCGCTGCTCCGCCGTGCATCATGTCTTATCTCCGCGGAAACGCCAAGGCAAGTGGACTCCGCTGGACCCTAGGGTTCGGAGCGGCGCGCTGCCAGGAGACTGCCAGGGGTCTTCAAGGCGAGGAGAATAAAGAGCGCCTTCTGCGACTTGAGGTCATTTGATGTCGAGGGGAGAGGGAGGAGGCAGCGGATGCGCGACAATGGGTCGACGGAATCCAAATTCACTTACCCCTTCCTTAAACATGCCGTGAGAAGAATTCTTTTCCTCATTATGATAAATTTAATACGATAAAACTAGTTTTTGATGGTAAACTCTTTAATGATGAAATTAGTTTTTGTCCACGTCGGCGTCGATTTGCCAGTGTTGCACCAAATTTACTCATTTGCATTGACAACTATTTTCAATTTTGTTGTCAGTTTTTGTCGCTTGTTGGGTTTGAAATTTCTTCTAGACTGTACAATATTTTAAAATAGATGAGTTTCGAATGTAGGAACGTAATTGACATTATTCTATGTAATTGTTTATTTGTATATGTGGTTAATTTTTTAACTACCTATTACCAAGATAAATCAAACACATTTGTTTATATGTTCAAACACATACGTTTACCTGACGATGGCAGCAATCTACTGCTGAAACGTTGTGGCACATAATAATAAATAATTGTCTACACAAGAGGTCGGTTTAATAATTTCACTTTACATTTTGTAATTCTGATGATTTTTCGATTGGAAACGATTTGTTGGTTTATGAAAATGTACGAGTCAAAATTCAGGGACGCGTCAATTTTTTATTCTCCAATTGTTTCCGAGGTCCTCAAACAACTTTTGGAAGCGTTTGTCGGCGTCGTGCAATTTGTCAGCCAGTGAGTGTCACGATCAGATTAATGTACATTAGATACAGAGGATAAATGATTGACCCAATAACAATTGTTTCTTGAAAAAAAGGCTCCGGTCAGTTACTAATCCTGCACAATTGCCAGTGTTAATTCCAGCATGAGCAAACAAAATTGAAGTAAAGTCCTTAGGTTTTTTGGATTCTATCGTACAATGAGGCAAAGATAAAAACTCCACTAAATAATAGGTGTCGAATTGACCTAGTTGTTTTGATACGAGTGCGGCTCCCATGGGTTACTGCTGAAACGGGAAGTATTTATGACAAAAGATAGTTTTTCGGCAACAGTGACCTTACAACTTCTTTTTCGACCGAAACTGCCACCGAAAATTTTCACCATTACAATATTTTACCTTACCATTATTTTGACAGTTTTACTTTTACATCACTAAACATTTCATTTCAAGAAAATGGACAGCCTAAAACCCATTGTTTCAAGAATAAGTGTATAAAGAACTGAAAGTGGGAGAGATAGTTAATATGAATTGTCATGAGGCCGGAATTCTTAGAGATAATATCACAAAATAAGTTAACTCCACTTCATTGATGTACTACAAAAAGCAATTTAATATTTTTATTTCCAAGTAACTTGCTAATTATGAAATAAAATATTGATTTCAACGCGCGATTTCTTTTATAACTGCACCTCCTTGGTCGAAATAAATTAGCTCATTTTGCAACCCACTTGAACAGTTTTCAGAAGAGAATCTAAATGTAAGAGATGCGTACAGTGATGAATAATAATAAATTAATTGCCAAAAAGCAGTTACAAACTGCATATGACCACGTGGAGGGCGACGAACTGATCTAGTCTCCTGAAGCGAGCAAGGGACCATCCCATCAAAGATCAGGTTTAACTATTTGTTACACTGTGAGAAAATGGTATCGTTGTATAAGAATTCCCGTGAATTCTAGATCATGATAAATTTTGAAAAGTGTTTGACTTAAAATTTGTAACAATAGTGAACCTTTATATACATATCTCGTGATTATCAGCCCATGCACAAAATCAGCATCTTAAATAGTAGTCATATGCGGGTTGTCATTAAGCTTCAATAGCACCATAAAGAAATCTAAAGGAGATAGAAATAAAGAACAGTCAGGAATAGAGTGTTTAGCAAAAAGTGTGTAAAAATAAAAGCTCAAAGATAGAAACATCTCAAACTTTGAAACCAACGTGATGGAACAATGCAAATGAAAGCATTTGTTGACTACAAGCACATAAAACTAGAAATTATAGATTTCCTCTTTAAATGTGCTGTAGTAGTGTTTGGTTATTTGTATGATCATGGTTCATGTCATGAGACTCGCTTTTCCGCGATAACGAAATTTTCGATGCTTTCCATAAATGATATACAAATAATACAAAATATAAAAATACAATGTAATACTAAATATTACAAGAATAAAGTTAACCCTATACTGTCTTATAATTCATATTTCTTGTACAAACGATTTTACCACCCTTTGCTCCTTCTCCTTACAGGGCTTCATGCGAACATAAATTCAAAAGAAAGAAAAATACCTTTTTATTATTTTTTCTTGGCGTTTTCGTTTATTTTGTTTAGTTCCTCGACTATTAACACAATAAGCTATCAGAAACTAGGTTCTAATCAATTGATGTTAAGACAGTTGTATATAATGAAGAGGGGGGAACAGTGAAGATGGAGATAAATGAAATATAATAAAATACTAACACTCTGACTCTACTATCGAATCTTTTTTTCCAGTCATGTGACTATATCATCATTCCATGTGTGTTTACCATTTATAACCCTTATTAACATTTCATTAAACATAGAATACAGTGGGTTTCAAAACACATCGCAATGCTATGTACTCCGTAACTAGTTAAATCTATACTGATAAATATGAATTCTATGGAATATCTGTTGTATGGTAATCGGAAAAAGTAATCAATGAAATTATTTGAAAGCTCAGAGGACACTTCTTAAGTGTCATTGCAATTAAAATGCAAAGTATGGTTAATACTGATGATTTATTAGAGCATAAAATCGATTTAAATTGGCTGCTAATCAGTACATGGGAATCTTCACTCTTATGACTATTGCGTTACGCGAGGCGAAGAATCCACTGAACGTATAATCTGCGTGACCACCAACCAAAGAATTCAAAGTTCATAGTTAAGACCTTTCTTTATCAAGCTTTCTGTGTAAAGTGTATTTTCAGTCTGCCTGCATTTCAAAATAATTCGTAAATACGCACACATGAGTATACAACACTGAAAACTGTACATCTTTGCAGGTTTTCTTCGTGACGAAAGTAGGGAAATGTGAAAAGTAACAAATAAATGTAGAATATTATATAAGAACCCCGGGCAACGCCGGGAAAAATGAATTTAAAAAGTCCAGAATAACTTTCTTGTAATTTGGTTTAAGAATAGAAATCAATATTAGTTACGGTTTGTTTGTGAATTGTTTTAAAATTTTGGGTGTCCAATAATGATCGTTTTAAGTTTCTTTTCAAACCCCAGGCAACGCTGGGTAGCTCTACTAGTCTGTTCCCCTTTCCCCAAAATGTCTGGGGACTACTGGGCTGGCACTGAAACCCTGGCTTTGGGAGTCACTGCTTGAGCCCTGGGCCGCTTCATTACCCCAACTCGTTGACTCAATGGCGCTCGCAATGCCCCGCGGTGGCGACCAGCTCCTCGTGGGGAAGTGGCTCTCGTAGCCGCCGTGCCGCCACGTCGCGCCGCCAGCCCGAAGGTAATCCGCGCACCTGGGGATCGGCCGACAAGTGACAAACGCACAAGGGGAAAAAATTCGCGCGCCAAATGACAGCGAGGCCATTTGCGCTACCGTTCCCTCTCCTTCTGCGGTCCGCCTCGCCTCCGCGCCGCGGTCCAGCCGCGCAGCCTCCACCATCTGGTCCGTGGCCACATTATGGAATTATTATTTTGTCCCTTCGCCGCCGGGGAAAAAACGGGTGCGATTCTCGGGTAACCGTTTATACGGGAGCAATTGGATCACGGATTGTCAATCATGCCTAAGCCTGCGAGGGTGGCAAAGACGAGTCGATAGGATTTGCCTCTTCCCTGTCCAGAGTGGCGCTCTTCCACGACCTATTTGCTTCGGTCATTATAATCCTCGCGGGGATCAATTCCAGGATTCTGCACGGAAGTTGAAACAGGAAAGCGGGAACAAACAATACTAATACTTGTCTTTAATGCGGACGCACGTACATTTTTCCCGACAAAAACGTCTCGGAAAAACACGCGTGTTGCCAAATTTTAAGTCCAAAATTGTTTAATGCTCGCTTTATGTGTTTTTTTTCAGAATTCGAATACTAATGGGTAGAGTGGTATGTCGAGAGCCGTGGGTTCTGTCGCTCTGTAGAAATATTTTGTTTAGGAACATCTCCGCTTCTTCTTTATACATCCCTGTCATTTTATCTCCACCTTCTCAGAAAGCGAGGGACGTCATGCGTACCGGATTCATTCCACAAATTGATTCAGAAAACTACGAAAACGTTCAGTCAGATTAGTCGGATGGCGAAATAGAATTCTCCAGAAACGCAAAAATTACTCTCGCTCAGACAAGATATTTGTAGCTATCAGGCAACGAGCATACCAAAGGGTCAATGTTGGCCCTTTCAATTTACTAATTTGGGTGATAAGAGAACACTAGTGATATTGGAGAGGAGATTATTATAAATAACAGTATCCGAAACTAGTAATTATCCTTCATTTTGAACATCTTAAATCCTAGGATTTCACGATTTTACTCACAAACGTCACAAATATGTTAATGCATGCCTATTGATTGAAATGTACTTGTGTCAAACGTTCAAGATATTATTCGGATTACGAAGAGAAAAAATCAAAAGAAAAACTGCACCTTGAACGCTTAATATACAGAATATGAGTTCCTGTCATTAATAATTCCAAGGGTAGTAACCACACTCTAAATTATCATGCTATCTATGGGGTTTACACCCTCGAAAAGTATTTGAAATCAATTCACATTAGTTTATGTAAATAGATGAGGTAAAGTTTGCTTATTAAACACAAAATAACGCAGATGTTCGGAACACTTACGAGTGTACGCGTGGGAAAAGATGCGTGGAAATAAAACAAGAAAAAGAAAGGCAACAAATTTGCCATTAGTGGTAATGTTAATTTCTTTTAGGTAACGTTTCCATTTATTCTGATTGCACCGGGTGAGAGTTCTCTCGATGGTATCCATCATCATCGAAATGTTATATTACAGTTATATACAATTATGAATAAGTTTACAATTTAAAATAGACTGACAGTAACTAATAGATGAATTACAAACAGAAAAAAAAGCATTTTTGTTACATAAAATAACATAAGAGGGCAGATAAAATATGAATGAATTTATTTAAAACAAACACGCACTATATATATACTGTCTCTTATACACATCTAGATGTGTATAAGAGACAGAGAATCCACTGAACGTATAATCTGCGTGACCACCAACCAAAGAATTCAAAGTTCATANTGGAAGGCGATAGGAGTAGTATGATATTGTTGATTGTAAGGAGAGAAATGGCATTCTGCGCCGTTTTTCGTATTCTGTACTCTAAGCAATCACAATAAACGGAGACGATACGTCAAAACAATTATTTTTTTCGAACACAAAATATGGCGAAGACTTGTTTTAAGGGTAAAATTTCTGAAGTCTTGTCAGATCGACTCCGCTTGAGTGACACTTCGTTCACGCATTGAGTAACGAGATCCAGGCTGCTGAAAGTCGTAATGCGAAGGTTGTCGCAGACGGCGTGCGAAGGTGGCGACATCGCTGATGGAATTTCTGCCGTCGGAGCGGTTTCTCTCAGCGGAAGGAAAAGTGTGAATGAACATTAAATTATTATCTCCGTTTGACCTCCGGACAAATTGTCATGAATCACGTCGAGGCAACTACGGACAGCATTCATATAAAATTAAACACTTGCTTACTGTTACATAAAGTAACTATCTGCGGCACTACACCGCTTCAAGGAGAATGAAAATGAGACATAATTTGATGCATTATATTAAACGTGGAGCGATCACACGAGTAAAATTACAGGAAATAATCGCTTCATCTTCAGAAAAAAATCCATTAATGAAAATGATACAGTCTTAATGATCACTTGACAGAGAGAGTCAAAGTTTTACACTTATTTGATTCTTCAGACCGCTAAATACACGAGAAATTAATTGTAATACGAGATATTATCATAAATAAATGATATGAATGTAAATGAGATCTCTCTATACAATCTTGATTTATAATTGAATGTTGTAACAAATACTATTAAGCTCATAATGAAACAAATATATAACTGACACGTTTGAGTTGTTTATGGAACAGAAGAGAAAACATTGTAGTATGATACATTCAAAACAATTACATCTCGCTGCGAGACTGATGCAAAATATTGTTCAGATTACTATTAATTTACATTCCTAAGAAATCCAAAGGAATAAAAATTTCAAAATAGATATAAACATCACTGAAGGGATATCATAATTTAGTCCATTATTTTTGTACACAGAAAGCGAAACATGTTCAGTTTTCATTATATTTTTGACGATGACGCTCATAAAATTTGACACTTATTAATTCGCTAACCTTTTGGATTTACTGTAATTATCTGTCATCAGGAGATAGTTTGTATAACAATTTACCATTATACAAGTACATTACATCAACCAATATTCAATGAAATGCAGTCCCCTACACCGAAATTTTTGTACATTGTTATGACAGTATTTTTATCCGTGTACAGTACCGCTAAATATCATTGGTCACGCGAAAGAAACAATTAAACAAGTTTGAAATATTGTAATGGCAAATGCAAAGCCAATATCAATAAGTATTTGACAAGAATCCTCCCGACCCAAGTAAAACGAAATTTCTGGCTACGGACGTATATGTGAAGTATGTGACCCCTCAAAAGATGTCTCGCGAAATTCTACGTTTGTGAAACGCAGACATAACATTTTAAGCAGTTCCCTCATTTTAAAGATTGAAACTTCCAGGAATAATTTCCCGTACATGTGTCTTTCTTCCCTTTGTCATGCCGGTGACTGTTTTAGGGCATCGTTTCACTTAGCGCTGAGACTCTCATACATAAAGTAATAATATTATTTCCTCCACAATACTAAATGCTTCAAAAATGTATCCGGGAGAGAACAGTAAATTTTCAAAAAAATTCTTTAAAGTTAATTTTCATTCATTTGGTAGTGCGATCAATTTCTTTTAGACGAATGAAAGTTTTATGCATTTTCGAACTACTTAAGAAAATAAAATGAAAATTCTGCCATCATAAGCAAATAATTAATTTGCGAAAGATAGAATTGATCCGGAAAAACAATTTTAATTAATATTTTGAAAATTAAAAATTTATCGAGAAGGCGCGAGGGAAGATTATTAGTTTCTGCGGATACATAAAAGGATTTAAATTCGATGAATACAAAAAGTTTCAATTCACGCGTCTAAAAAGCAGCTCGCAGTATGGGTCAACTCTAATTATGGACTAAACGTTACAAACTCAAACAATATGAAGTGAAGAAAAAAATAGTAACACGCAAGGCAATATATATTCCAACCAAAATTTGAGATTTGCAAGTCGCACAATGTTTGAAGTATCGGTCGCATAATATTATCGATTAGATCCTCTGTGGATTTTCATCACACACGTTTCCGTGATCACTTCGTGCCCGTTCTTCTTCATCGAGCATCCGTCGGAGGAGGTGCGATGCAGACAAAGCGAGGCAGTCGCGAGGGCAGGAAGGCGGGGCCGCGCCGAAGAGTGGAGCGGGTGACCGCGCGCGCGTAGCGTGCGAACTGCCCGCCGCCGACCGCTGCCGTCCTCGCTAACGAGCGCGCTAGCGTGCAGGTCTCCGCTCCTCCACCCCCGCCCCCGCCCCGCTGGACCGCCGCCTCGCAGGCCGAACGGCACCTGGCCGCCACCGCTGATGGCGGGTTGTCGTGCCGCGCGGCGCGGGGAAAAACACATCTTATTATTGAGACATTGGCCCGGGTCGAGCGTTTTTCCCGCGAGAGAGATATGAATTATGGCGAGCGTCTCGGAGAGGCGGGGGTGGGGGAGCGGGGGTGGAAGCGACGGCCGAGGAACAGACTCCTCACGAACGAGCGCGAGTCCGTAATGCGGGCTACAACTCTTCCAGAGGCCCCCTGCGACAGTAACAAGGGGGGACAGTGGAGCGAGTGGTCGGTCGGTCGGTCGCGGACGAGGTCTCGCGGCGCGGTCGCCACCGTTGCTGCGGCTGTCGACGACGGCGTCGAGGCCGCCCACAAACTCCCCCTTCACCACCCACCCCTCGACAACTGCCGCTCCGCTCGCTCGCCCGCCGTCGCCACTTCGCCGCAAAAATAACGAAAATAGCCACTTTTTCATCCTTCTCCTTTTAAAGTTCGGAGAGAAATTTCATTTTGGTTTTGTTTCCGAATGCCTGTGCGGTTCACATTTCACGGCGTGCCGACTCTGTAGAAACCGAATTGCTTCCTTCGTAACAATTTGACACAAATTTAACCTCCTATTAACTTTCCACGTTAACCCACCTCTGCTACAGAACACTGGAACTGTTGTGGAGAAGGTAGAATAAGTGTAAGAGAGGGTACAATATCGCTAGTCAACTGCTCTTCACCACGCAAACCTCCCATTTGCCAGGAATGTGGAGAACGAACGAGGAAAAAGAAAACGCGACCGAAAGAAAGAAAATACAAAAAATAATTCTTCGAAAAGTCCTCTGTGAGTGGTACATCGCACAATCAATAACTTCGTACAGTAACTTGGAACAAAGACTATTTCTTTTTCTTAAATAAAAAAAGTTAGTTTTAAACGAACCCTACGGTGCTACAGTGAAGTAATGATTAGGAAAAAAGGATACCTAAAATCTTAATCTCCGGGCCATCCAAATATCACCTGCTGAGAGATGAATAAGATTTCTGGTCCCATCGCACGTCCTTCTCTTTGAAAAATGCGTGAGGATTATGAAATCAAGTCGGACGTGAAGCGTAAGCTGCAGCGTGACAAGTGGCTCCGTATCGCGCCCTTGAGTACGAACGAACGAAGTGCCTTCTTTCGCTTGGATGGGTGCAATGAGCGTTTGGACGAAGTGTTGAGAGCGAGGGGACAACGGAAACGCAGCCCTTGGTCCAGGCAGACACGGAATCCGATTGCGAAGGGACGCCGATGAGCGAGACGAATCGAGCGGAGAGAGGAAGCTTCTCCAAACCCAGAGGACAACGAGATTTTACAGAAGTGGTAGGTGTATTATCTACTCTGACCACTTTTTGCTTAAGTTCTGTATGACAAACTCACGATTCTAATTCTCTTTTATCTCAAACTATTTTATTCTGCCTCTCATTCACCGACGTGAATCCCAGTACGAGTCTACTACACTAGGGCGATAAATCAATTACGATGTATAAATACTGGAGTTGGGTTGTTAAGTCTTCAATCGGAAAAAGTGGACGTCTAACATTAATACCGATTTTCCTCGAATTGTTTGTTAACCGAATCAGAGACACAATATGAAAACACGAAACTTGTCAATAAAAATTCGGGAAGATTTCAAAATTCATTATGTTATGTTAAATAAAAATGGGAAACGCGACGATGTGCTTACCAGTTGGGCCCGTTCTACCATTGACATTCAACAGCGCTAAGCTGAAGGTCCCGAGTTCAAATCTCGGTCTTGTCTCTCATTTTCATTCAACACGACATAATTAATCTGTTTCCTGTGAGGTTCAGAGCAATTAAGAGATTTCTGTACGTTTAAGATCTCAAAATGATGTGTGTGGTTGGAAAATATTTCTGTTCGTCTCCCAAAATGAGATTGTTGAAGTGCGCGTCCCAGTCTCCCTCTCCGGATGAGGCAAGGAGACGAGCGAGTGAAGCTGTGAAGAGGAGAAGCGTGGGAGGAAGGGGTCACGACGCGGGAAGAAAAGGCGCGCATTGGTGGCGCCGCTCATCTGCCGGCAGATTGATTTGGCGATCCATCTCTCGACCAGGCCTCCTTTCATTTACGATAAAAGCTGCTCCCGCGCCGTCGCCGGCTGGCTGCGGCAGAAGCATGGAGTCACAACTTCACAATAGGATTAGCCTAAGTGAGGTAATTTCTCTGGGCCGACGCCGCGAAAGGGCCGGGGGTGGGCGTCGCGCTCGAGGTGATGAAGAAATGCGGCGAAATGAAAGAAAGAGAAATGGTAAGCACTTTCTCAGTGAAAAGAATACAATAAGAAACAGCGCGATGGAACAAAGGCGAGGTGCGTGGGCGGGGAGGGTGTGCCGCGTCTGATGGGCCGCATTTGTCCGGCGCCCAAGTTCTGGTGAGGGGCGGACCCAGCGGCCGATGCGCCGCGGCGCCCGTCGGCCCGGGACCCGGGCGCTGACAACAACGGATGCCCCGCGGAAGTCCTGCAAGTCTGCAGAAAGTCTCCCCCGGCCCCTTCACCCCTCTATCCTTTTGACGGCTTCCATTCGCTCAGGATGCATCCATCGGCGCAGGGAGATCGCGAGGATCCAAATCCCAGTTAACCGGTACTGTATCTGTCCAATACATCGGATCGATCGAGGTTATTTGTCTGGGATAATCAGTCGATTATTTACCTTTCAATCAGTCAGCGTAGCGAGATTTTCATCGTCAAGTTTCAAACCAAAACCCCGATGAAGATTGAACCAAAAAATTAGCATCATTGCATTATTTCTTCATTCGAACTCCGATTTTATAATCTAAACCACCCCTTCAAATAAGGTAATATCCATTCGAGATATATTCTTGATAGGGTTTTCTTTATCCAGTTCACCACCAAGCACACCCCGAGTAAAATCTATCGATTCATCTTCGTGTAATACCGTATTTTACGGACTTTAAGACGCACCTTAATTTTAAAGCAATTTTTAAAAAAATCACATCTTTACCATTTTTATTATTGTAATGCAGAGTCAGACTAAAAAAATTCTTAGTTTATAAAACCGAACTGACCTTTAAAATCCCTGAAAATCGTCACCTGAACTTTCTTCTTCTTCCTCTTCATCGTTGTCCTCTTCATATATAAGATGGTCTTCACTGCCATCGAGAGCTTTACTTACGCCGCACTTCTTGAAATATTTAACAATAATATCTTCTCTCACTCTAGACCACGACTGTTTCATCCACTGACACACTTGTTTGATTGTAGGTCCTTCGGCGTGATTTCATGTTGGTTTCATCCATCATCCATTTGTTCCATTCCTCCCTCATATACACTTTAAATGGTTTATTTATCGAGACATGAAGAGGTTGCAATTGTGAAGTAAGTCCTCCCGGAATAACAGCAACTTCTGTATTTCTCTGTCTCAATTTCTCTTCCACAGAATTTTTCAAATGACTACTAAACTGATCTTGCACAAGAAGAGACTCTTCTTCAATAAAGCACCTTTCCTTCTCTCCCACAGTCTGTTAATCCATAATTTCATTCCAGCCTCGTCCATCCAACTCTTGTAGTTTTCGTGAACAACAACATCTGGCGGTATTTCAGAAGGTTTTGCGTTTGAAAATGATCATTGGATTAAGTTTAGTATCGTCAGCACAACATGAAAGGACAACTGTGTAGAGCATTTTTCCATGTCCACTTGTTTTTATAGTTACAGTTTTAGCACCTTTCATGGCAACAGTTCTGTTACTCGGCACATCAAATGTCAGAGGAGTTTCGTCCATATTCGCTATTTGGCTTAGTTCCACACTGATTTTCTTTCGATGTTGAATAATAAAGCGATGGAAAGATAATATTTTCTCATCATACTCTTGTGGCATTTTCTGAGATATTTTGGTTTTGGTTCGCATGCAAAGTCCATGACGCTTCATAAACCTGCAGCACCAACCAACTCCACTCTTAAAGTCTGTTAGGTTCCACTGTAGCGCTAGCTTACGAGCGTGTATTTGAATTATTTTTGTATTAATTCCAATGCCATTTTGACGGTGTCCTTGAATCAATTTCAATATGTCATCTTCTAGTTTTGGCCATTTTGCATTCAGCCTCTATTTACACATTTAGACTTCATTTTTTCAATTCTTCTTTACTAGCCTGCCAATCGCAAAATGTTTTTTTCTTTTGGTGCAGGGCCGAAATGCAGCTCAGCTGCTCTGTTTCCATGTTTTTCTGCATGTGCTGTTACTTTCAATTTATAGTCCGCATCATATATCTGTTATATTTTTCCATTGTGAAACTGGCTACTAACAAAAATATTGTACTGTTACCGATAACACAAATACTTTCAAGTTCACTGGCACCGTAGACTGCAATGACGCATCTTAGGCTTGACAATGTTCTGGGTGTGTGATGGCGGGGCGGGAGGGAGACGGTGTTGGCAAAGCTTGTGAATCCCCGCAACTAATGTTCGTCGCATCGGTGCACTGCTGCTGCCAGTTGAAACCAATGTTGCCAGATAGAGATAGGTTTTCCACGGTATCGAATATATGGCCTTTTTAAGGCCGGCGGGAATTTTAAATCAAACACTGGACATTTTTGTATTAATTTCGAGTATAAGACGCATCTGAATTTTGGAGGCAATTTTTTGAAGAAAAAAGTGCGACTTATAGTCCGTAAAATACGGTATATGGTCCAGATTTTTTGCTATACGTGAGATATGTGAATGTGGTCTACTGAAAATTCGCTCTCGAAACGACCGACGTCACGTATTCTTCGCGTACTGAAATCGCATACATCTAGATCACGAAAAAATAAGTCATGTGATATTCACATTATCGCATCGCCAGGAACTCATTTGACTCTAGAAAAATGAGTGATAACGTCTCGTTTGTTTCTGTGCCATCCTCTAATTCGGAAAATAAAGAGAAATCCCGATTATTTGGAAACCGAACTCTCATTAAATGCTTGTAAACAATCGTGTGGCCCAGAAACCACAATACATGCAAAAAAGCACTGGATCTTCCGTAGGTTGAGGAGTAATAAGAAGCAGCATTTTCTGGAAAACAATCGAAGGATGACTCATCTAGATAAGGCAGAGCGCGGCTGTCGTAGCTTCTTGTTCTGAGGGACAGGAGCGCCAGCACAGAGTCCGTTGCATTTCACGGTCTCAGCACCCACTTCTGATCGGCTGTGGAAGGAGGGTGGGGAACGAGGCTTCCAGAGGTCGGGACACAGACATTACACGTCTACTGGTTTAGCAATATCCAAGATCTTGACAACCATGCATTCCTACGTAAAAATAAATCATTATTTAAAAAATTAACAGTAATGAGACGTATGAGAATAATATCCGAATACACTTGACAGGTCAACTTGGCAATACTGTCTAAACAGGAAAATTTATTCATACCTTCAAAAATTTAGTTCCATATATTTGAAATGTAATTTATAAAGATGCTGAATACAATAAGACCCATAAGAGTCCAATACCAGCTCTTTTCATCAATTGATGAATGCCTACGACGCCTCAAATACACATAATTCATTTACATTACATTAAAATGTTAATTATTTTATAACTGCATTACATTTCGTATGCTAGTATAAATAAAATGTGGATGAGTTTCTTCTTTGATTTTAAATCTAGAAATAATGATATATCAACATTATTTTTTCAAAATCAATCAAATGAGAAAAGAAAACGCATTTATCATGGTTGGAAATTTCTTTTACCAATAATAATAATAAAATTTTTATTAGTTCTTAATATTAAATTTTATTGTTCACTCGCCTTATTTTATTTAATGGATATTTTTCCCCCGGACCCGCATTTGAGGCTTCGTGCCACGAAAATCACTGGTGGAATTCAGCCCCAAGAGCTGTTTGGGGCTTCAAGGGTGGGGATCTCACCGGTATAGACAAGAACGCGTCGTTGTTATTGAATAATCTTATGATTTTGTATTTTTAACTTGATATACTGTGCCATGTACAAATAAAATTGTGATTGTCCACACTGTTGTTTCAAGAGCTACTCAGTGAAACTATTTTTATTACAGCTGTGTATTATTTCGGAAAATTGCATCAAAAAGAGTGGAACTTACCATTTTGTCATATTGAACGCAGATGGAAAAAATTTGAAGGATTTTTGAAATCGCCAAAGACTTTGGTATTTAATTAACATCAAAAATAATTAAACAAAAATAAACAATAAAACTGAATTTCAAACAGCAAGAAGGTCTGTCAAATATAATTTTGGCATTGAGATATCATTGATAATTCTTATTCACGACTCGTGGGTTAGAATTAGTCTCCGCAAGTCCGATGCAGGGAACAAAATTGAATGATAACTAAAAAGTGAACCTTCATTACATCGTTCTTTAAGTGCTTTACGTTACAGTAAAAAGTATTTTCAGTGTCAGCGTCACAAAACGCTATCACAAACCCACAAGAAGGTATCATAGATTGGAATTTCTACAGTTCGACGAGAAATACTTCTTTTTCGCGCAAAAGTAACTGGAGTTACTTTTCAGAAGTATAAAAATGAATCTTGAAAAGCACATTTAGGAAATATTATTACTTAATAGCATGATTAAACTTCTCAAGGAAACATTGTATTCCATGATCATAGGTTAATATTGTCGAAATGCTATATTAATGATAAGCAATAGCAGCGTTGATTGGTTTGTAGATGTGGAGGAAAATTCTGCTTAGGCGTGTATCACGACCGCGCTATTTTATTTTCGGTCGTGGCGTCGACCTGCGTCATATAAAGACATCCCGAGTCAGGACTGGTGGCGAAAGAATCTGATGTTTCATATGTGTCTATCTTAAACTCATTTGAGATAAGGTAGGACTATATGTAATACCCCATGATCATAACTGTCATCCCCACGACTAACGAAAAACCATTTTTAAGAAAGGTGTTCGATACGCAGCCCTGAGAACGAAATTATATTTCCGAGACAATGGAGAGTTCAAAGAAAATAATTGTTAAGCAACTTCATTTTTTGTCCAGTTTCAAAATTTTAATCGAGTTAAAAAAATACAAGTGACGAGCGCAAACCTGTCAGAATCATTGCAGTGCGTCAATGAAGGGAAGAAGTGAAACGTACAGACTAAAACCACGCAACCGTAGGACTTGCGGAACCCTGCACAAAAATCTGGCGATGTCGTAGTCTTGACAGCAATGATGCTACAATTGCGGATGATCGCGGTCACTACCTCAGGATGGCGTATGCTCATAAGGGGCAATTTGTAATTTCTCGTACTCAACGGGTCGGCGGTCGGATGGAGTGACCGTTGTGACGTGGGGGAGGGGGCAGAGAAGGCGGGGGCCGCTGGAAGGACGCAAGAAGCGCGACGCTTCGCATCAACGGCGCCGGCTCCTCTCAAAAAACAAAACAATTTCCAGTAATTTCTTTCAAACTAAATATTTGTTTGCTGTGGCGTTAGATAAATAAAAATGAAAGATCCTCTCGGGATGGAATGGAGCGGAGACGAAGAGAGAAAAAAACGAAGAAAAACAAACCGCGACAAATAGACTCTGATGATGTGAACTTAACTTACAGCCGCGCGGTCTAATTCCTTCTCGCTGAAATATTCCTCGCATCAATCATGCTCTTACTTTTCTCCCAAGGTGCGTGTTTTCCCCCAATTACACCGAGCTCATTACGGGGTGGGGGAGGGAACAACGGGGATAAAGTGGCAGCGCCGCGGCCAGGGGCGAGTCGGGCTCGACGGCTTCGCGCGCGCGTTCGCCGGCCGCAGATGGACGAACATCGACGCGGCCGATGCACACACGGCCACCAAAAAATCGGGCCTCCCACACCACATGCTCCGAAACATTCCTTCGTCGTCTAATGGTTCATAAAGAAAAAACTACCACATGAAATTGTTCCCGCTGGCTTTGTCGGCGTAATTAAGTTAGTGTTCAAATAAAGAAAGCTCATTGAAAATGACGCAAAGAGTTGGTATTAATTTTTATGCAAGTTATCACTGATTACGGACGATACTTGAAGACGGAATTCAAATTGAGAGTGAAACACTCGTGTCGCTGAATGAAACTATTACGAAACAAATCTTCTCACTACGGGAACGGTGACAATTTAAACCGTAAGTCCATACTCATATCAATGCGTAACGCAAAAAGGTGTCTGCGTGTTCGCTACTCGATCACGACTGAATCATTGGACAATTTGCCAAGACGATAGTTTAGGGGTCAAGGATGAACATATCTAACTTTTATTTAAAGAATACGTGGTAAGAAAGATAGAAATGATTTTTGACAATAAATGTCGATGAAATCGGGTAAGAGGAGTTATAATTGCTTACGCTGCCTAAACGGTGAGAGATGGGTGACAACTATCAATGGCAATATTGTTTGCCTCACATAAATGTCCGGGACAGAATACGTCAATTTACAACAATTAACTTAAATTATCGATAAAACGTTATTCAATTGTTAAAAACACTTCAAGTTAAGAGAGAAATTTAAGGAGGAAACAAATCATCATATTTGTGGGTTATTTGAGTTGTGCATTTGACAAAGATAAAGAACTCTTCAAATCGTAAAATTTCGACAGATAATTTAGATTTTACAAAAGTTTTAATGAAACGGTGCAACCGCGTCGTGCCTCGGGAGCGAAATGTCAACCGCCGCGGCTCCCACAAGATGGTGTGGTCTATAGTCAAGTTTTATATTAAATTTGTATTGTTATCCATTTGAAAAATTTGGATGCTGTACACGTTTTTAAAAACCAGTAAGTAAAAGTATTTTACTCACAATACAGTGAGATTTTATTTTTCCCCGAGTAAAAGAAGATTAAACCTAAGAAACATCCCGGACAACGCCGGGTAAAGCTAGTATTTAATATATTTTTGGAAAGGAAAGAAAGCAATCTCTAAATACAGTTAACTTATTTTCAATGAAGGAAGGACGATCGTATGTTCCCATAACCCCACTTGAAATGTATATTGCCAAAATGAGAATTAAATGGGATATCTGTCGGAAGAACTAAACTATAAATACATATAGATTGTGTTGGTGACGTTTTGTTGGCGTAATGCAAAATGAAATTAATTGTCTGAAGATGTCTGCTATGCGGTGGAAAGTTGACTCTAATAATAAACATGTGGTTGGCGAGACTAAGACAATTTCATTTTCATTATAAATACATAATTAATAGCACGTGTATAAATATTATATATGAAGACAAAGAGACTTCGATAGCGACGTTAGTGTTAAGAACTGCATGGACATATTTCCATCGCCAGTGACAGAAACGAGCATCGACTATGGTGTAAATAATGGATGTTGTGAGTGTGGGAGGAGATAATTGAGATTGATAGTAGTAATAACCATCGTGAAGTTAATGTTGATATTATTGTGATGACGGCGGGAAGATAATAACGGTTAGGTAGCGGTGATCGGGCAATTGGTGATGAACAGTGAAAATGCAGATCCCAGCGATGTTGGCAAGTTGAACATGGCAGAGGTGATGATGGAACTAGTGAAGATGGCAAACGCTGTGATAAACTTGGTATAAAGGAGTAACCGGTAATACTCGTGAGTAAATTATCATGAGACGAGAATAATGGTGGAAAAAATGTTCGTGAAGTTGAATGTAAACAAGGGAGCAACTCGTGTTATGAAGGCAACTGCAGTCTTCTCACTGGTGACATTTATGATGTGGCTAGTCTAATACCACTTTCTGATTCACTTGAAGAATGTATGTCACAGTTCAACACAAATTCCTCACATTAAAACGCGAACATCATTTTTATCATGACGTCGATAAGAACAAAAATTATTATCTGTGCTTAACTAAAAAACTGAAGTATCTTTTACAACTCGTTCACCACATTCATTGGAATCTTCTTCAGAAATCGATTAAAGGGAAACCTTTGTAATTCCAAGACCTTTAATTTGGAGTTCTCGATAATTTGAATATTTTATTTAGCCCCTTCTATTTCCTCTACAAGATTGTGTTAAATCAAACTTTCTAATTCGACATTTTCAGGAAAGAGCTTTCGATTTTTCGAATTTTATACTATGCAACTTTCTTTTTACACACCGATAATGTGCTCCTTGAAATAAATAATAATGTTTTTACAGATCACGAAATAGATTTACCGTATTGCTTCCTGCAAACAGGTCACTAAAGAATTCTGCAACTGTTTTTACAAACAGCTTGATCCTTTGGACCAGTCGAGGAGACTACTAAATTGTCTACTGTATTTTCCGAGATTCGCGCCTTCCCAACACAATGGTCAAACTCATTTATCAGAATTTGTTTCTTAATTGGAAGACTGGAGTTGCTTGTTTGCAACCATCAGATTGTTGATAACGAAATTGGAAAAATCGGTGACAAAGGTACAACGATATGAAAAGCAGTCTGAAATCACATATTTTTAATTAACTAACGTAAGTAAAGTGAACAGCTCATGAATTGTTGTAAACACTTAATGCTTGCAATATCGAGCTACAAACGTAATTACCTAAATATGGTCTTAAATCACACGTGGCATTATATTTAACAAAAAGGAGTGGTCTTGCTTTACTTTAATCATACTATATATGGGTTAAAATATCATAAAAATATTTTGATCATTCGGTAATTCGTAATTTTATTAATTCGAAATTTTTTTGAGTTATTGCTTGAGTTAGTTTCTGTGGTTTCACTAGTAGTATCATCACTGAGAACTGTTCGAAATTAGAGTTCCATTTCATGGAGTGTTTTACTCGCGCGCTCCACTGCAAAACCGGTTGAAAACAATGAAAAATTGAAGGGGTGCACGAAACTTTTTTTCCCGAACGAGCGCTTTTCACCGGTCCATCAAGTTTGGGAACCGTTGCATTGGATGTTGGGTAGTTCCTTGAACCGATATTGTAGTAGTAGTTTCGGTCGGGCGAGGTCGTTGTCGAAGACGGTGGCGGCGGCGGCGGGCCCCGAGGCGGCGCGGCGGCGGAGGCTGCAGAGGTGGCGGCGCAGAGTCTCCCGAGATGTGCTGATGACGCCCCACGGCGCGCGGGGTGGAGGTGGGGGGAAGGGCGGTCGGAAGGGACGGAAAAAAATTGAGCGTCTCGACCCAAGACGGAGAGACGCCGTCGCGTCCTTCGTGGAAGTGGAAGCGCTGGAGCGCTCAGCCCCCCCCTTCCCCCCCCGCCACCTCGCTCATGCGACACGTTTGCCACTTCCCTCATCCGACACCCGCGCTTCTTTCCATCAACCACTCTGTTCACTTTCAGGGCGACTCACAACTTATTCAAGGCGGTGATGATCCTTTTACGTGGGGTATAAAGAGGGATTAGGGAAGAACCATCTCAATCCCGGGTCTTTCCAGCAATACTTATGTTGATAATTTACTGTCAAAAAAACTACATGACCACTTTGAGGACAATAAACTAATTTCCTGTATCTAGAATCAAGCATAGGACCATTCCAACAAGTGCGATCTAGGGACTCTAATGCAGAGGTGGACTTAACACTTCTGAGCGCCAGGGTAAAGTGATAATATGCGGCCCCCTAAAACTAGAACAAAATAGTAAGCAACTTGTTATGGTAGAATATTAGCTTATTTTAAACAGAAAACAAAAGAACAGTTATTTAACAAATACGTATTATTCTTAATTTATTTAACCAATTCTCTGAATAATTATTAATAAATATCCACCCTTTAAATGATACGAACTGCTGAGATGTTGTTGGACTGCGGGTAGTGAAATGTCTTTCGACGCCGTCATACACAGAACTGCCATCCTTTCCGACTACAAAAAAAGAATTAGTATAAAATATTAAAGTAATGAAATTCTTCAGTTGTCATTAAGAGTATACGTTTATAATGAATAATGGCGAGACATTTTGAGTACAATAGCGCTGACATGTCAACAACGCACTTTCACGTATCCCGAAATCTTAACAATGGAAATGATAGAAAGGAGGAAATGGAATATTTTAATTATAATCTCCAATAATTATTGCACTAATTACGTGAGATAATTATATGAGAAATTTAAGGTAAAAATATGAACAGTCAAAATCAAATAAATAATGACTTGTAGTAAAACAATTTCAGTTAATTTATTCATATCCCACGATGTGCATTCTTGACTGAAATTGTTGTTTTCAATCACGGAACTATCTTGAGTAACATGTTAATTTAGTTTCATTTAAACAATATTTCGTTTATTTTGTCAAAAAATGTTTATTCCGAATTCATTAATTTAAAAAATATTTGTTTTTTTAACTAAAACGTATGTGAATTTTAAGAGCCAGTCTTAAACATTCTTTGAAAGATATTATCAGTAGCGGCTCGTTAGGTGGCAAGAATTAAGGTCCTATTCACCTTAATGTCGGAACATAAAAGAAAAACATTCCTTCGCGTTGGGAAATGAATGTTTTTTTCATTTATTTAGCCTATTTGCGGAGAACGCATTACGAAATTAGTGATATAAATAAATAGGGGGTTATTTCCTCTAAAATTAAATATTCCTTTCACCAGTTGATCATATCACGGGTTGCCTTTAGGCGTAATTAAAATTAGTACCAATGGTATCTGAATGTTTTTAGGGAGGCTAAGTCAATATCTGGTTACATGGAAGCGTTACTGAAATGTTAACATTCTCACGAAATTCTAATATCTATCGTTATACATTAATAGGCTAGTAAAAAATTAAAATCAGAGGAAATATTTTAATAAATAACACAAATTCGAAATTCAGACAAAATTTTTGGCATTTCTTGCTCTCTTAGTCTGCTGTAAAGCTGTGAAACCTAATTCAATGAACGCGACTTGAAAAGCTGAAATATTGAAGTAATTTTGTATAAGTGAGGAGTCGTATTTCATTGCTTAGATTAAGTTCGAAGGGTTGACTCTTCACATATCTCTACTTTGCTAACGGAAGGGATACGACCGTAGGGAATAGCAGATGGAAACTGATTGCTATTGCAATGCAATCCTTATTAGAGCAAATCACGTGGATGCTGTATCGCAAGAGGATCTTCGGATCTATCAACATCAATGCTGAAAGGTCGTCGTCTTAGATTGCGTAGACACTAAAATATCAAAGCCGGAGGGCCTCTTTGGCAATAGTTATCTCCTACCCAAACTGCATATTATTACTCATTGTGACTTCTTTCAGCTTATTATGAATTCATGATTTGTTCGCATATTAGGTGGCGTGCTCAACACTTAGCAATTTCATAAAATAATAACAAGTAGAATGTATATGATGTTGTTTTAGTGGTATCTCCGTATATTACAGAGATAATGTGTATTTTGTGTTCCAGATCGATAGAAGAGAACAGTAGCGGTGTTCGCCTCTAGCCTAGAGAAGATAACGGTTTTCGTAACATGAATTCAATAACAGCTTCCTCCAGCTCTGCTAAGCATAGGGAAGCTCTCATGCTCCCGCTATAATGTATGCTCGGGGTAATAATTTATTGATAATGGAAATAGGCACTATGAATAGGCAATTTTCGCCCACTTAATTCCGTTAAATTATCAAATGAAGCAGATTAGCACATGAAATGAAAAATCCCCCCGGATATTCGTGTTTCAGAGACAACTTAAAGAACATCACTTAACTCCTAATCTGTCACATCTATTATTTATTAACACATCATACATATAGAATGTTTCGACATTAAGTGGCCCGTTACATTTTATTGGCCCCCAGAGGATGTATTCAGCTGTTTCTTGAACTGTATCTTCAAATCTCGCACTTATTTCCCAAACGCATTAGCATTGAAATAAAAGGAATAGTCGAAGAAATAATGTGATTTTACTACACAGAGGAAAATCATACATTGAAAAATGTTCAAAGAATCTTCTAAAAGCATTCAAAAATACTGAAAAGTACATTTCTTTTGTTTATAGAAGATACATTTTTTCTTAAATTAATTTTGTATCATTTCAAAATATTTGTAAAGGGGTTACTAATTGTTTTTTTGCTCACATTGTTTCCAACGAAATATTTTCTTTTCAGCATTATTTGTTAAAGATTCTGCACTATATTCGCGAAGGAGAAACGACAACAATACTTCTGTTTAATAGATTTTTTAGTTTGTTCAATAAATGTGCACTTCTTTTGCATACAGAAAAGTATTAAGTAACTTTCCTTTATAAGGGCTGGACTTAGCCAGTGTTGCTCTGCAGTTGAAGTTGGTGTTTTTTCCTGACCGTTTCACACAATTCCACGAAGTCTAATAAATGTAATATCAGTAAACGGTTCATTTTCCAACATACAAATTGAATAAATTTGTTCGCAAAAGTATGTTGATATGTACGCAGATGAAACCCGCTTCATGAGCCTCCCTTTACGATACACATATCCATCTTCACCCGCGGACTTTTACATTTTTTCTTTCTTTATCTTTTATTGCCCTGTTCTCTTGCCTTTGACTATTACCGGGGATAATCATACTTTTACTTCTCTAAAAGGTTGCTTCTTCTTCTTCCTTAACTTCCTCTACATCTTTGCTAATTCTGTTGTTGCCTTGAACTCTTATCATATGCACATTGTCCTTTTCTCATATTCTTCCATTATCTGGCGACTTCTACCGAAGGACTCAATTTAAGGGGCATTAGAAAGGCGAATAGGCAAAACCCTCGATACAAATTGAAAATAACTAATATTTTTGAAAATAAATCGCCCAGTTGAAATTAAAATTGACTTTAACAAATGTTTGTATTGAAAAAAGTTTCACGCGTTACTTACCGAACATTACGAGAAAGTCATTGAACTTGGATTGGAATGTGTCACCGAGCTAGGCTGCATTTTGGTATGATATCAAAGTGTGGAGTCAGAATTAAAAACACCAGTTACTGTTTTTTCAATTGTATAGATAATCATGGGTAAATGCTGTCCGTAGGTAAGAGTCATAAAGTGGATTTGTAGATGTGAATGTTCTGAGAAATATATTGAGGAACCCGAGCGACTACTTCACACGAACACTTAGAAGAGGAAAATATTAAGAGAGTTTACATAGCTCAAATTGTCAAAATTTTTGTTACCTTGAAGACATATTATGAATGTGCCAGGCGCTAGACAATAATATAAACATTAACTTTTTTTAACACAGTTGTGTGGTTTAAATTATTATAGTTCTTAAAACAGTAATTTATGTATAATTAAGTAAAAAGTCTGCAACACAATATTGCTTCTTTTTAAATGATACACGAAAAATCGTCATGACTGCCGTAATCTCCAATCAAACATTGACCGGATAACAATTTCAAATTGTTTTTATAGTTTTCATTCAGCTTTTTTCATTTGCTCTGTGAGGACTTTCAAACAGTTCTGGTTTCTGTTCTTCAAGGTGGCCACCAGATGGCAGTTCCTTATGGACAGAAAATGTAGATGACGAAGTGAGTGAAATACTCAACGTGGCCGCGAAATGGCACAACATAAAGCCAATTGGCAATAAAGAAAGACAGTTCACAATACGTTTGTTCATGCTAATTTAATGTAACTCTCATAATTTATTTTAAAATAATGTAGAAACTATTTCTGAACCAAATTACATTACAAACCCCCTTCAGTGTTTCCTCCATCTATACGTATTGTTCACTAGTTGTAGCATTTAACCCCGTCCAAAATTCAAATTTCTCTATTATATGTGACCTGACTTCAAGACTTGGATATCTGCCTCGAAAATATATTTCATATTTTCATTTATACAAAAAAAGAGATTATTTGGGAAAATTAATATTATACAAATTTAACAGGATACACCGATGAGTGTTGTAATGACAACATGTATCAACTATTTGAAGACATTTAAACAAACTGTATATTGATATGCTTGTGATATTTTTATCGATGCAGTTATGCAAGGTTTCGTATTATAAATAACATTTCAATGAAAGTTCCGCAAATGCGTATTCTTAATGATGAAATAACACACAATTTATTTTAAATATTTCAGAAACACATATTTCTTTCGAGTTTTCAGATATATTTCGAAAGAAACTGAAGCCCGCTCTCGTATGGCGGTCTTCAACATTCAACGTTTCACCAGTTTTACTTTTTGTCACCAACGTTTCTCTTAGGGTCGCAAACTCATTTAATTTATCGTAGTTCAAGTACCTGTCTCTTNTTGTGTAGATAATTCATGAGAAGTTTCATTATTTTCTTCTGATAAATCTCTGCCACTCACTTTCACGAAGACTAAATTATATTCATTTTCCAAGTTTATCGGTGAAAGTATTCAAGGATCACAGATGTTTCTTCTTCTTTCAGTTGTAGAAATCAGCGCTTTGGAAAATACATTTCATAAGGTTTAATTAAATTTAATAATAATTCCTAACGGTGTTTCCCGAAATAAAATTTTGACTCGTTTTCCACTTCTCGTCAAATACTTGAACAATTGTTTATAAAAGAAATAATGCAAGGCTGTAAAATACATTGCAAGTTTGACCACAGTATTCGAGTTTTATTTCTGAAGAAAAAAAACCCTTTCTGATATTATTGATGTTTTTTCACTTATTATAAAAGAATATTACCTTTTTCAAAGATATATTTAAAATAAACATATTTCTTTTATATTTCTTTTACGGTGTATAGAATACATCGCTTGACAAGGTAAAACCAGTTTACATAATAACATTTATTACCCACGTGACGTACATTTTTTATTGCTCAAACAAATAAAAACATAATGACATAGGAAAACTATTCAGGAATTTTTATTGATTTTCCTCAAACATAAATTCTCCAACGAACACAAGAATGACGAACGTTTAATGAGCAATGAAGAATGAGCAAATGATAGGAAAGAAATGTTTTAAATCATAGATAATCGAGACATCTACGAGCTGTAAAGTATTATTTTTCTGCAAAGATAACTCAATGACGACGAGGGACATTGGGACACGGAACTCGAGGAAGTAGGGCAAAGAAGATATATCTCTATCAAAATTATCTATAAGTTCATTCGTATCATGAGCGAGTTGCCCATAACTGGCGATTTATATAATAATTTAACGGAACAAAATAGTTACAAGATACCCAAATGTTCAAAACTATCCTTTACGCATAACATTACGACGCATGTGTACAATATCTTAGTGAATGTCTTGGGATTGCAACAAATATAAAACGACCTTATATTGCAGACAATTTTATTCTTCATCGCTCAAGGTGCACCTGCGACACTTGTCAAAAATTGAAAACACTTTAAAAACTCCAACAATATACACAATATCAAAACATATACATTTCCGTCTTACGTGTGAGACATCAGGTGACTACAACATTAATGATATAGTTATTGTTTTAGTAGCCTGATGAAGACCCACAAATGAGATTAAACTGATCGATTATTACATACGTTTTAATGTTACGTATATTAAAGTTTTTAAAGTGTTTTCAATCAAGTGTCACTGGTGCACACAGAAGTGACGAAAAATAAAATTGTCTGCAATATAAGGTCGTTCTTTGATTGCAACATTATTAGCAGCACACGTATATCAAAGTTTGGATTGGCAGATTCATGAAGAAGGATGGAAGAAATGGCGACAAATCGTTTGAATGCACTGAAACGCGCACGTCATCGACCTCGGAGGACCAACACGAGCTCTGTATACATCATTTACTTCCCCACAGCTAATTAACGAGTATGAATAATAATTATAACATTTATTTAACTGCAAATGGACAGATCTTACCCGGAGGTAGGATAGAAGAAGATACAATTAAATGTACGAAAATACATATTACTGATAACTGAAATAGAAAACTGGTAAATAAATGATTAAACTATATGGTTAAGCTAATAGTAAAATATTATATATAAAAACATACGACCCTGAAACAACTAAAAAATTAGTAATTTCTTATCGCACATTTTACGATGGATGACCCCAACATTTGATTTTCCCCTTCAGTACTCACATTTCCCTTCCCCCCTTTCTAACTCATGCATTTCCCTCGTATTGACAATATAAACAAACAAGGTCATTCAAAATAATATCATACAAATTTATATAGACTTGCTAATTTAATTTTAACTTTCCTTAATTTTCTTTTTATTTGGGGTGACGCGGCAGCGTTTTGATTGGTACAGAGCGGGCGTAGGAGCACGCACCCGGCATGTTTCTTTGAAACAAGGTCATTATGCTTCCTGTATGTCTCTGAAGATGCAGTCCTCAGATTTTTTGTGACTTTTGAGCGCCCGGAACGACACCAAAAACAAAAACGCCGACGACTGATGTTACGGAGACACGGTACAAAGAAACAAATCAAGATTAGACACATTTGAGATTGAAAAGAAAATAATACAATTTATGGATGAAACTGCCGTCTTGAATAAGAATCAGAAATAAAATGAACAAAATATTAATGTATCCGTACATTGGGGGCAAAAGCATCCATTTTTCTTTAGCTTCATCGCCGGAATTAATAAACCAGTATTTTTATTGAGTTCTTTGATCTCGTACCGTAAGAAATGCGCGATTATTCTTGACATTTTGTTACAATTTCCTTTCACGCATCCTTAATGCTTACGTTATCTTCTCATCTGAGCTCTAAGATGATACATCAGGACTGCAGTCTACCGAAGCACGTGAGGAGAGAGATCCAAGTATCATTGACTGATGAATTAAAGAAACTCCACGAGAAGTTCAGGAGGGTAAAAATTTCTCCAGTTATTAAAAACAAAAATTAACAACATTATAAGCATAACTAGAAACAAACGTAGGATAAACGAAGATCAGGTAAGTATTTATAACAAAAAAATTCTTGACATCAGTATGCACTCGGGGATGTCCTCACATTCACGCGATTATTAAAAAAACTATAACTTGCCCAAGAAAATTCTTTTTTCCATTTAATTATGCAAACCCAAAACATCCCTATATTTATGTATATATGTACCGGATGATGTAGGAGATAGTGAAAACAAAGAAATCCATTCACACAGAAGTGAGTGAGAAAAGTTACTAGGAATAAATCCAATTCACAGTCCCTTGTCACCGCAAATGAGCCTCCACAGAGAAGGTGCTACGTCATTGATTTCGCATTGGTACGACGCCGTGACGCGGTGAGACGGGCGAATGCTAAGGCGGGGTCGCGGCGCGCGGCACGCCTTCGCTGCAGGCGACCTCGGGTTGAGGGGGGCGCAGAAATGCAAAGCGAGGCGAGCGAACGATTCGCACCCGGCTTCCACAGCGTACGAGAAATTCAGCGCTCCCACACTCACTCATCCATTACGTGGATCATCCGTGTCTCCCCCCCAAAAAGAATGAAATAGTGATAACAAAAGGAAGTTTCTTACTTCGAAAAAATTCAGTATGCCCAATGAAAGCGACGAGACGAACAAATAAAATCTGTCTTAAGTCATATGTTTGTCCTACGAACTCATCTTCTTAACTTTTGTAGATTTTCACTCCTACATGAGAACATGAGTATAGGAATGTGATATTTCACCGTTTCTAGCATACTCGTACTGCAACGAGACTCCATGCCACATATCTAATTGAAAATTACCTGGATAAAATTTACAATAGAAGGAACGTCTGAAGTAATATTTAGGATAAAAACGCGATTTTTTGCTAAAAAAACGTTTCAGAGTTACTTATGAAAACTGCAATTTAAATTAATGCCATATTTATGTAAAGGAATGTCTTAAATTGCAGTTTCAAGAAGTTTAATTTGAAAAAGAAATTACGGTGAAGGGACCCTCAGTCCCAGGTATTTTTCATGGGCCCCTCCAAAAATGAAATTCTGGATCCGCCCCTGCGCTCAAGACGGAAAGTTTATTTTTAACTGCTTTGGAGCGAGATAGTTTCCGACGTTTTTGATCACGAAATGTCGTATGTTCGTGTGTTAGAACAAATCTGTGGTAAGATAACTCAAGAACTAATCGATGACAGTCGTTTACCACACTTGCGTATATTTGGCAAATATTTCCAAATTTCAAGATAAATACAACGATCATATGGACTCGGACATTAATCATGGAGAGAAATAATACAATAGTGAGGTTTATTATTACCTACATCCAATGAAATTGCGTCGCCACCCGTTTTTTATTCACGAGAAAGAAAGCTAACTTCCATGAGTTATTTTAAGGAATGTAATCAAGCGAGGTTTAAAATAAGCGTCCTTTTAACTTTTTCTTCTGTTTGTGAAACGGACTTGGTCTAAACGGTACATATCGTTCAGTGTTTCCTATTAGGAATATCTTACCTTTTGAAATGATTATTGCATTTCTGAAAGTTTATTTTAATAGAACCTGAACAATTAGGATTTGTCGCGATTACATGAAGAAGAAATCCATTAAATAAGAAGCAACCACCTCACATTTGCGAGTTTTTTTTGGGAATGTGATTTTCATATTGTAAACTTGTGTTGATTTATTTTGACTGTGTAATGGGGTGTTGTATTGTTTCATGATGATATGCAAATCACATCTAATTTGCGTGCGGTGTTACATTAATACAAAAATCAATTACGAGCGTTATGTTGAAAAGAATACGCAGAAACAAAGATCTTATAACGAAGCATTAACACAATTTACTCGGTACTGGAAATTTCGAAAGAATTTCTTTACGAACTTGAGTTACTCTTTCTTGACTACGTCTTAGCTATTAATAAAGCTCGGGAAGATAAAGGTTTCATTACGGCAGTGTGGGTGGTGTCGGTGGGAGGGCAGGCTTTCCGAGGGCGGGTTCAGCACCAGGCGGAATGGGCGTCGTTCCTTGTGACACGGGAGCTTAATGAGGCTGGCGATTGGTCGGTCTCGTTGCGTGCGTTGCACACGCTACCCGCAGCATGGCAGAGTGGCCGTGACGTCACGTCGAGTGCGCTTCCGGTGCCCTGGTGTCGCGGGCGGCCGCCCGACGAGAGCACCCATTTTGTACCCGTGTTGAAGGTACTACGAGAAATTCAGCGGTCGTATTCCACACGGTGAATTAGGAATACCTTCGGCGCATAACGGGTTCTGTTGAGAATATTGATATTGTACTTGCAATGTATTTAATTGACACTTTTTATTTAAAACCGTCAAAACATTATTAAAATTAAAAAAACGTATATACAAGTTTATAACAGCAAATTTCATCTTTGAATAATTATAATGATTAAATTACATTTCATTTTATAATTAGAAAATTTACAATCTATTGCAAAAGTAAAATAATTGTTTCCACGAGGAAAAATGTTCTCGTCTGCCTTCACCTGACCAAGCTTTCGACATAAAATTTTGAACCAGGTAAAAATGTAATAATTTTGTTTTAATTTAATAGGAGGTGTTTTGAAAACAAAAATTCACGTCACTCATTCAAAATGTTTCAAACTAAAAAGAGATTCGATTTTTGGTACCTCTTATGGCGTTTCTGATCGTTGAAAGTTATGTGGAAAGAAACGGTAAAGTAGAACGAGCAATGGAGTGAAACAAATGCGGTACATAGACATGCTTCATATGCGAAGGGTCAGGGTTCGATATCCGCTCGAGGCTTTGATGTTCGTCAGTCCCTTCATACATCTGTATTATCTATCATAGCTACCTCATTGGAATGTGAAAAAAGAGAACAAACTATTTTTTAAGAAAACAGTCGACCTTAAGAATACATCACGATATCGACCAATGGCATGACTTGCGGCACAAATCCACAGGAGCTAGAGCTTCATAAATGCAGGTTCGATAGCATCAGAGAGGGGAGTGGCGTAAGAGCAAGAAGAGGAGGGGAAGTAGGGGGAAAGTTCTTAGCATAGACAAACGGTGCAGGAATACACACAGGAGTGGAAATGGTCGAAGATGGTGAACGAATTAGAAGGATTGGGGTAGGACTAAGTCAGAGGTGGTGGGAACAAATGTCTGGATTCTGGCACTAATAGAATAACACCTAAAATAATAATAAAAAATATTCTGATTTGATAATATAAATAAAATATTATGATTTGATTGATGAAATTAAAAAGATGAGGAAGCTAGATTGTTCCAATCGTTCTTTCTGCAACGGGTGTGATTCCGAAGTCCCTCCATACAAGCCTTGAAATTTTAGAGTTACGTAAGAATTTATTCATTCTCATTCAAAAAGCAGTTTTTCTTAATACGGTAAAAAAAATTTTTAAGTCAGGAGTAGATGAGAATGTTTGATGTGAGCCCATATCTGGTCTTTTACCAGCAACAATAGGCTAAGATTAAAAATGATGAAACAACAATAATAATAATAATAATAATAATAATAATAATAACAATAATAATAATAAGTCAGCAATGTTCAGTGGCAGAGAGAAAAGAAGACATAATAAAAGTATACATAATACAATAATAAGAGATTAAATGACAAATCATCGCCCGAATATCTATAAAACACGGTATAAAATTGCTAGAAAATTAGTGCACAAGGTAACAACGACAAAGCAATTACATTTAAGAAATTAATTATATAAATGTGGCCTATGTGTGTGTGTATAATCACTTACGAACACAAACATATTTTCGCTTACAAACAGATGCACAGACACTCATACGTATAAGCTTGCATTAATATATACACACACACACACACACATCATTGCCCCCCCCTATACTCGTATCGTAAAAATAGTTGCTATAATATAATTAAAAGGAATTAATAACTATAAAGGATAAAACCAAAACAGCATAGTTGTGAAGAATCATGCACATTTCATGCGTGGGTGGTGGAAGGAGGAATGGAGGAGAAATGTGAACGAGGGAAGGAGCTGAGAGATAAAACGGGTAGAGAGGAGGGGAGAGTCGTAGAATAGGGCTTCCATCGACGTCCTATATGTTTTGCGCGCAGATATGGCCGTGTGCTCCGTCGAGCTCCGCTTACAACCGCTGTGAGAAAGAAGACAACACAAGCAGCACAACGACGCGTGGCAGGCAGCTCGAGTTCCTTCGGAGGATCGTATCCCTCGGTCCACTTCCGTGTTGCAGCATCCCTCCATATGCTCCGATCACTCGGAATATTTGAAACAAGGAGTATTGGGTAGCACGTTTATAGCGTCTCCGACTTCGCATTCGATCAGCAACATCGAAACAATTTTTCTCGACAAGTGTCATTTTAATATTGTTGGTTTCCTTCCACTTGAAACTTGACGACTTCATCAAACAATTCGTAACATTTACGAATCAATACCCCTCTTCGCGGGAAGCTCGGTTTTCGCCCTCGAAACCAACTACCAGCCGTGATTTGAAGCCTCCAACTGGAGTACATTTAGCACATCCCCATGACTCACTTCCATGAAATACTACTGCATTTACTTTACATAAACATTTCTCATGTTAGCGAGTGCATCTTCTGTTTTCTTCTTTGATTTCGTAAGATATGGATCATCGAATAACGGAAGAAGAGAAATATCTAGAAAAAATACATTGGCATCCAATATTTCATTATGGTAAAATTATTCCACGACCATTTTTAACAGAAATATAATTATGTTTCTTTATATGATTTGAGCACCTTATAGAGAGATCGTCACAATGTATAGTAGATATTTTCGGAATTAATAATCAATTATTGGTGTTATATCAAAAATATCTGCCTATCGGAGTCTGCCAGATAAGAGCTATGTACTGTCAACACGAACAAACCAGGAAAATCTCGGAAACTTCTCATCACTCTCACATAATTATAAGACGTGTTCCGCAAAACAAAACCGTATATTAAGAACTAGAAAATTATTTATACTTATGTATTGCAAATAAATATTTTGAAATTTGCAACAGACGTTTGTCTCAGCATTGTACTCAGCAGAATTTTTTTCGCTAGAGCTCTAATGACCTAGACGTTGGCGAGCCCTAAAGCTCCAATAAAAAAACACTTCTGTTCCATGAAATGTATCGAAGCCCTCATTATTACAGTTATTAGCATATTGCATTAATTTTCTTTTGAATGTTGTACTCGAGGGCCGCGGCTAGTTATGAGCGCGGATAGAGTCATTGTAAGACGTTCCATCGTCTTTCTCGTATCCCTCAGTAATGGACGACCACACTCAACCCCCTCCTCTTCGCCAGCGTTGATGACTTACAAAAACACCCCGCACCTTCTTTGAGGCGGATCGTAGCACGTTCGCTAGATGCACCGAGAGTGGACGAGGCAGAAGCAAGAGCGCTAAGCAGAGACCAAGAAAGAGGATGAAGAGACGGAATGACAAAGCTGTTCATACGCTTTCCAGCATTGGATTATGGTTTCATGAGAGGAAGATCCACTTCTGTGAATACGTCACTGTACCTCTTTACAACAGTAACAGACATCCAGAAGTTGAGGTAACAATTTATAGAGGTGCACTATACTTTTGTTTTTACTTTTCAACACGGTCAAGAAGCCTCTATTATTTCCGACACAACAAGGAGAAGTTGCAGTCAGAATCAAACTGATGCATATAATCTGAAACGTTTTCGCTGGTATCATGTGATCCTCGGGAGTGTATTTTCTTTAAAAATTCTTAGGAAGAATTTACAATTTTTCGTGGTTCTCGTCATTTTCTGTCCTCAGTCTACTGTACACAAAGCGCTCTGTGATACGACAATACACGTCGTAAGGAGAATTCCAGATACCGTGCAAAGTTGGTCGTGAACTCAATGGAATTGAGTAGGAATTTGCGGTAATTTTCTCGGAGTCCTGAAATTTGAATTCATTTTCATAATGTCGTTGAAAAAATATCATGTCGAAAATTAATGAACCAGGGGAAAAAATGCTTCACTAACATATTCCTCCTCCTCCCGTTTTTTGAAATTATATATTCACAAAAATTATTTTTAATTTGAACACACGTACGAAAATTGACAGAAAAGCAATACAGCACTCTTACATAGAATTATTCGCAAAGATTTTATGCAACACATAATTTCCATATTTCCCAAGAAAAATCTCGTAGATGCGGAAGAATGAAATTACAATGAAACTTACACAGAAGTATTGTACTACTTAGAATGTGCTTTGTTGTTTCTCCACTTCCTCGGTAATGCGCAGTCGGAAAATACGGGAGTAAGACACATCTACAGAATGGAGTAAATAACAGCTACAACTGCAGAAGAAAAAATATCATTTTAATTGGACTCCTTGATTTGATCGTTAAATATGAATTGCGCATTCGTCTATTTTAAATGTGGTTAACAACCCAATTGTCATTTCGGGTCTGGGAACCCAGAACCGCGTGCGTAAACTACAGCAATAACAGTGAATTATTTGAAATATTGTGATCTGGATCTTGACCTCTCAGTATAATTGTAATAGAATCGTGAGGACTTGGTCAACATAGGTAATTTCTTAACAATTTGCTAACTTTTCGATCTTTGTTTAAAACCACCTTCAGGGCTAATAACCTAAACAGGTGACTATTACTATCAGAATCAAATCAAATTAAACAGAAAATCATACATAGTAATAGAAACAATATAATATTCTAGCATATCTCGTTAATCTATTCCAGACAAATCCCGTAAGATCTGGTAAGAAACTCCATCTCACCCTCTGGTATTCCTCCCGGCACATCACACCACTTTATACCATCATGATGAATTAACAATGAGAGTAAAAAACGGATTCTGCCCGATTATTTCTATAACAATTATTTGTTTCGTGGAAATCGGAAAAAACAATTGATAAAATTATTTGACATTCTTAAGGATTCTTGCAATTAAATTACAAAAATTGTTAATATAATTATGACTGATGTGAATCTTCGCTTGCATGTCTGTTCACTAAAAAGCTTATTTGTGTGTCCGCCAGAGATCGATTGCGTCATATGAGGCGGGCATTCCACGGAATGTGTAATCTACGTGACTAAATCGTAGAAGCAAAATTGTATCAAGGCTAAGAAGAATTTTGTTTTCAAGTACATAACCCGAAAAGTGAAACGAAAACCTAAGAATTCAGCTTTGTTTGTTTCTGTGCAACGTGTATTTTTCTTGTCTGAATTTTAAAACAATTCTTAATAACGAAAATAGTACCATTCAATACTGAAAACTGATTGTATTATTGTAGGTTTTCTTACTGGTACTAAATTTTGAAATGAACAGAAGAGAAAATTAAATACCACCAAAGCAGAGAAATATGGAAACTACCGTAAGAATTGACAGTATAATATTAGAACCCCGGTCAACGCCAGGGAAAATGAGCTAAAAAATACAGACATGTCGACAAGTGTTTTTATATCCACTACGGGGTAAAATATATCAATTCTCAGTTTCAATTTTTCTTTGAATGTTGATGTATTTTTTTGTATCTTTGCTTCACAATGCGAAGAAATTTTATTATCTACTTTTATGTTTTATTTGTGAATTGTTTTAAAATTTGGATGACCAGTAATTATTGTTCTAAGCTTCTTTTCAAATTCTGGGCAATGCCGGGTCGTTCTGCTAATACTATATAACAGCAAAATTGCTTTGAACTCTATCAAAGAATTTCTTCCACTAAATATTTGTTGTAAACTTTTTCTGCATTATTGCTCCATTGTGTTCCGCTGGAGGGGAAGAAGAGCAATACTCGCGGTGTGTGAACATCCACCGCAATTTAGGCGACGGTGTGGGAAGCAGGTGGAGCGGCACCGACGCAGTTTCGCCACCCGTGACGACATGAAGTGCAGTCAGAATCTTCTTTCGAAAAAATATTTCCCGCGAAATGGTTTTCTTTCGCCGATGTCTACATCGAAGGAAGTACAATTACGTTTTATGTGATCCGGTTCCAGTTCATGGACGTGGTGTAATGAAATATGACTTGGTGTATACGGATTCGAATGCTACAATTACTCAAATTGTCATCCGCAGAGGACGATGTACCTGCTACGTTTTTCTTTGACGAAGCAATAAAGGGAATATTTCGCTCTCGCATAAAGTAAATAAAAAATCGGGACAAATATGCGGACGGATAGGGTACTGTTCGACCTCATATTATTATCCTTGTCTCCAGACGGGTTAGTTTGCGGTGGCTCTTGGGATACTTGCCGCGAGACGCTGTTGAAATATAAGAGCAAAACACCTGCTGATAAGATGTTCTATGTTATTCGGTCTCCAGATAAGTGTGTATTCTTTCTACGAATTTATTTGATTATGCAGCCGAGTTTTTCTCGTTATGTTACAGGTTTCCATTTACCATCCCGATTTCTCTTCTCTCGCTCCGCGCACTTGCCCTAACCGATGGTTTTCCGTGGCCACCATCAGTGCTCGATGAACGAAACAGTCGCTTATATATAACTAGCTGAGAATTAAAATTTTGAAAAAATAGTCACGACTATATAATTTTTTAAAAATACACTTGTTAATTTTCTTTGCCGCTACTGATAGTTACCTACCAAATAATCGTAATCCTTTAATATTTATATTTTTAGTTACTGTTTAAGTTCATTGAGAGTGAATACTAGGGTATAGTATGCACAGCCCACGGCACATTTTAGAGCATCTGTAAGGTACACGGGCCCGAAGTCCCGCCATACATATTGTATACATTTATGTGAAAATAAAGCCCCTTTTGAAATTGGTAGGATATTCGTGTGGAAGGGGCGGCTTTCCTTGTTTTCCCGAAAGTGCCAAACGTCACGAAAAAAATCATCATTGATGAGCGTGAAATATACTAAAATTCTCTTGCATTCCACTTCACGTGAATAGAGAAATAAATAGATGACATTCCTCGATCTTCCTAGAATTCATCGTTCGACTCGGAGGACGTCGACCGAATATTTCACAGCAAAAGAAAAGTGCGAGAAATTTACCAATTTTGTATTATATAAAAATGGGTGAATATATTAAATAAAATCAAAAGAAAATAACCTGGGTGACCTCTCATTAGCCGTACACGCTACTACATAGGACTAGTTTACTACAGTCGCCACGTTTTCTCGAAATTGTTATACTCTTTCCAATGAAATCCCTCACACACGGGCACCTGTAGTGTAGCCAAACTACCCTCACGACTGCGGGTCATTAATTCAAACTAAGATAGAATTTATCGTACGTACTTAATGCGAGTTCAATATGACGTCCAAACATGACTCAGATTGTTGATTTGTTTGAAGAGCACTACATCGAACGAAAATGATCGCAAAATCTCCCATGTACACCTACAAATTTGGAAAATCAAAACAAATCCTTGGCTGTAAACAAATTTAACAATTTAATAAATTTAACGGACTTGCGGGCAAAATCGCTTGGAGTGGTCCTACGACCAGTTGTGTCAAAGGAAAATTTTGGGCGGCGAAATTCCCTTTTTTTTAAATTACCACGCCTACTAAAGAAATCTCAAAACTTTGAAATAACTGACGCAAAGAAAAGACCTATCTACAAATCAATCTACAATTACGTTATTTCAAAAAAAAGTTATAAAAGATAAAAAACATTTGAGATTCTCGTGAATAAACTGGAAGAACGGATTATGATATTATTAATATTATATTAATTATCTTAATATTCATCTTAAGATTAAGATAATTCTCTTGTGTATAAAGACGCATTTTTTTATTTTAATTTTTAATTCATACTTTGGAATACTGACGTCACTTCGGTATTGCGTAACTCTGTGCAACTTATCTTAACCTCCGGGACATTTTCGACTGATCGCCACGAGAAGAGTTTCGACAAAATTTCGCCCGACGAACAACACTAATGGGTCGTGTGAATATATTTGTATCATGATATTTTGATTCTCATCAGAAATTTATATTATTTCAAAATGGGAAAATTAAATAGTACATTTCTTTATGTTTAAAAAGATTTTTTAAATATTTAGTTTAACAATTTTTTTTTATATTGTAATGTAGGACTGGGTCATTCCAAACACAATTTTCTATTTTCTCTCAGCGGACATGGCGCGTCAAAATATGCGGTTAACTATACAACCTAATAGGATAAATTATTATTATTATTATTATTATTATTGGGACACTGAGGACCATTCTGCCACTTTCCTTTTGTAGCCCACTCCATCAATTTTGGATAAAAAAGGCTCTAATTAACGTTTTCGATCTATATTATAACAGTATTTCATAATACGATCCTTTTTTAAATTCATTTCAATAGATAATAATAAATATTCCTCCTAAGTGGGCGGTTCTGTGTTCGAACAATAGTTGTGGACAATTGCATTTTGTCATATTTTCGTGGGTTCTTGACGCAACCATTTCCGATGTTTAGCAGTGCGTGATAGACGAACATCGTTCCTCATGGAGAGAAGACCTTGCGAGATCCAATACGCAGAGATCCTTGGACCCTCCTCCCGAGGGAGTAAAATTAGATAAACATATTTCTCGTTTAATATCCAAGGAGATTCATGGCACGAAGAGTGCTCGCACCTTTCAAGACTCCCGTGTGCGAATGTGTGTTGATGCACCTGCTCCGCACCCTCACCTCACTTCCTCATAAACGTTCCTTTCCTTCTCGACGGAGCTGCAGCCGCCCTGCTCAACCCGACGCCCCTCCGCCGCGTGTGTCATGCGGCGTTGCTCCGCACGGCGCTCGCTCACTAATTAACCCGAAGTATTTCAACAATGTTTTAACTCATTTTAACCAGCAAAGGTAATTATACTAATGCTATCTAATTAGATTTACATAGCTCTATTTTTTTCTTTGCACGCTTGTGTTTGTCCTCCCAAGGCGTATTAGGTGGAAGCTTATTTTTTCTGCGAAAGAATTTTTCCTTAAATGAACTTTTCTCGGCGCGTGGAGGCAGAGAGCAGTTTTGTGGATGCGATAAGTCCCAAGTCGCCAACTTTCTGCACTCAGTCTGCTCTCGAGTCACCTTCCTGCGTTGTGTTTATTACCTAAAGGTATAGTACTGGCGTAAGTAGAATTCATTCATTAAAATGTCCGAAAATGGCATAAATAAGTAGAATTATGTGTAGAAATCTCTTAGATTGCGGTGAACCTCACCGCCAGGTAACAGATTAAACATGTTACGTCGAATGAAAATGGGAGACGGGACCGGGGATCGAACCCGGGACCTTGAGCTTTGCGCGCTCATGCGCCTACCGACTGCGCCATCCCGCTCGCTACCCGTGCCCGTCTACCATTCTCATTCAACTTGTGAAACCCAAAGACC
>NNCF01125840.1:984028-1013667 GCA_002313205.1 Laupala kohalensis
AAATTTACATGTACAAGTTATTATCGAACTATAGATTATTCTCAGTATAGTGTTTAAAAATCATAAGAATTGAAATAACACGAAATTCACGATTTATTGTTACAATAAACACGACCCTAGACAAAGCCTAGAAAACCTGTATAAGAAATCCGCCTCTACCCGAAGGAAAAACTGAGAAAAACCCGGGCCAGGATGGGGCTATAGAATTAATGTACACAACCGTGCCCAAGTCGAGTACACATAACACTAAATTAATATGTGCCATACGGCAACACAATCATGCAAGAAAATAGTTTTTGAAATTGTTATAAGTTATTTAAAAAGTGCTACAGCAATGGCGTGATAAAGTACAAGACGGATTTAACTTTTATTAAAATCAATAAATTCTTTTACAGTGTAGAAGCACTGGTGCAGGAGGTAGTTTTTAACCGCGGATTTGAAGATATTCAATTTCATAATATCTTTTATATTCTTGGGCAGGGAATTATATAGATCGATTCCCGAATGAAGCGGTCCTTTTTGGCAAAGAGTGGTTGACACTCTAGGCCGATGAATATTATTACTATTGCGAGTATTGTGTTCGTGATCGATACTGTTTCGTATACAGCAAGGGTTCACTTCAGTAATTCGGTCTTAACAAACAGACAGTTTCATAAATATAAATGCAGGGAAGTGTTAAGATATTTAATTCCTTGAATAAAGGTATACAAGAGTTTCGGGGGTGAGATTTACAAATTATCCGAACTATCCTCTTCTGAATTCTGAAAGTTTGAATACTCTGACCGGAATTACCCCAGAAGGTAATGCCGTAACGTAAATGGGAGTAAACGTTTGCAAAATATACGCAACGGGAAATACGTGGACTAACTGCGTTAACTAAGATTCGGAATGCGTAACACAATTTGCTTAATTGGGAATTAAGATTGTCAATGTGACAATTCCATTTGAGGTTGTCTTGAATATGGAGACCTAAGAATTTTGTATTTGTAACAGTTTTTAATTGTGTTCCGTTTAAAGAAAGAGAAACCTGGGGTAAAGATTTTGTGATACTATTGTGAAATGACATAGACACTGTTTTGTCAGTGTTTACAATGAGACGATTTGCATGGAACCAAGTCGAAAGGTTAGACAAAACTTTTTGAGCATTGGCGTGTTTACATAGTAAATTAGTGTCATCAGCAAAAAGAACCATTTTGCAATCTGATGTGGATGATGACATGTCGTTCACATACAATAAAAAGAGTATAGGGCCGAGAATTGATCCTTGGGGTACTCCGCAAGTAAGTGGCTTTGTTTCTGAAAGACAACGCTCAAGTATTTTATTTTTAGTATAGGATATTTCTACTTGTTGATATCTATCTTTTAAATAAGAAGTTAGCCATTGATGTGGAAGTCCACGAATGCCTAAAGAATGCAATTTGGTAAGGAGAATTCCGTGATCGATGACATCGAATGCTTTGGATAAGTCAAGAAAAACACCCTGAGGATTTTCTCCACGGTCTAGAGATGTGGTAACATCGTTTAGGAAGGAAAATATGGCGCTTGTAGTGGAGAAGAATTTCCTTAAACCGTGTTGATCGTCAGAGAGAATGTTATTTTTTGATAAAAAATCTAGAAGACGCTAATAGAACAATTTTTCTAGGATTTTTGAGAAAGTGGGTAGTAGAGATATTGGTCGGTAATTTCCAATATTAAGTTTGTTTCCTTTCTTGTGTAAAGGTTTCACTTTAGCTCTCTTAAATATATTGGGAAACACCCCTTCCGATAAAGAACTATTAAAAATATTTACGAGTGGATTTAATATAGCGTGGGACGAAGATTTAACAATAAACTCAGGTATATCATCTATGCCTCGTGAAAATTTGTTTTTTAAGGAGCTGATGATTCCCATGACTTCACTGGCGTTAGTTTCGGAAGTGAACATAGAATTGGGTATGTGGGTGGATATAATTGGAGGACATTGATTTGGATATATTGAGTTCGTTATTTTACCAACTTCTGAGAAGTAAGAATTAAACAAACTTGCGATGTCCTGAGGATTTGATACGATTTTGCCATCGTTTAGTAAAGAAACATTTTCTTCGCGATTTTCAGAAGTTGACGTGTAATTGTTAACAATATTCCACATGGCTTTCATCCGGTTGTTCGATTTTAGTATATGCCTGTCGTTTTCCATTACTTTAGCTGCATAGACTACTTTTCGAAGAATAGTCTTATATTTACGAAAATAATTATGGAATTCGGGTGGTTGGTTATAGCGTTTTGAAAGATAATATAAACGGCGTTTGTTTTTTGAAGAAATCCTTATCCCTTGGGTGATCCATCTATTGTATTTCTTTGTGTTAATTAATTTGCGTTTTATGGGAAAACTAGAGGTGTAATGTTTTAGGAATATTGAGATAAATACATTGAATTTGTCGTCGGTGTTTTGGCAATTGTCGTCGGTGTTTTGGCAATTAGCAATTTTGGCAATTTTTTGGGCAACAAATCTGAAAGAAGTTATGCCCCCGATGCGCATTAACCCCACTTTTTATAAACGTGAATATCATCGACATATTAGAAATTTTGGAGTGAAGGAAATTGAAAAAATTACATTATGCCAGGGAAATCGAATGATATCAATTTGACTAAAATAGATTTTGTCTTTCCCAATGAATGTAAGATTTTCAACAAGTGTGTTCTCAATTTTGTAATTGAATAACTTGAAAATTGGTGTCAGACTAAAAACGAGTCTAAAATTAAGTCCTGTGAGACAAATTTTCTAAAAACAAATCTGAAAGATGGAGTACCCTCCGATGCATGTTAACCCGTATTTTTATAACCGTGACTATCTTCGGTTATGAACGGTCAATTGCATCAAAATTAGCAAAAAAAAAACAAAAAAAACAAGAGAAATTGAATGAGATCAGTTTGAATGGAAAAGAATAGTTGGGAAAACAATCTGAGATTTTCAAAAAAGGTGTTCACTATTTTGTCACGGAATAGCTTAAAATTTGAAGTAAGGCCAGTGTGAAATGAGCTTTGTCAGATTTGTTTTTAAGAAAACAAACATCCCAGTAAAGGTTTTTTGTGTATATGTATGACCTCATATAACGGAAGTTCATTGCAAGATATTAGTGCCCACATTTTGCATTTGTCTGAGGTGCCCTTACTTTAATACTTTCTTACAAACAAATCTGAAAGAAGTTATATCATCCAATGCTTGTCAACCCCTATTTTTATAAACATGATAATCTTCGAATATATCAGGAATTTTCGAGTGTAGGAAATAGCGAAAAACAGAATTAGGCAAGAGAAATCGAAAGAGAAAAATTTTATTGAAAAACATTAATTGAGAAGGACATGATACAGGATATTCAAAATGATGTCCACTCTTTTTTAATGGAATAACTTGGAAATTTAGGTCAGGATAAAATATAGTCTGAAATTAAGCCCTGTAAAATATGTGTCACCCTTATTTTTATAAACGTGAATATCTTAAGATATATTGAATTTTAATTGAAGCAAAAATATAAGCAAGTGTAGTCGAATGATCTCAGTTTAAATTGAAAATATTAATTGGGAAGAACAATTAAATTGGTCGTGTTGAACAAGTACAAGTTATTGGTACAAGTATATGACTATCTGCAAAGGTTTCTCAAATTATCGAAAAAACGTCATTAAAAATAGGACTGGTAATTACTTTCATTGAAGAAAATAATTTAATGAGGAAAAAGTCAACCATTATCAAATTTAATAGTTTTGTTGTTTTTGCATTTAACAAAGAATACAAGGACTTTTAAATCGTAAAATTTCGGTGAATGTTTTAGTTTTTAAAAGCGTTTTATTGAAATGTTCAGACGCATTGCCGTCGTCGTGTCGTACCTCGGAAGCAGAATTTCGACCTGCACGGATCCCGGTTCGTGGGACTAACAAGTAAAAAAAATTCCAATCATCGCCATATAATCAGCTAGTTAATTTACAAAGTGAAACAGTAGAGATCGCTTGAATTGATTGAGTTTGTTAATTGACGTTAATATTGAAAGAATTCATACCGCTAAATCTTACTATCGATTATCGTATGTTTATGACTTCTTATAACGGAAATAAAATGCAAGAAATTCGTGTCCACTATTTGCGGATGTTTGTGACGCCCTAACTGGGGAACTTGCAACTAACACCATAGAACGGATAGGGACGACACTAACCCTACCTTGTGCTAACCTTAAGATACAACACACTCTAATAGTTAAAATTTTCAACATAGTGCAACAGACATACCCAAAACTTGGCACAAGTTTTAAAGCTATAAGGCAAAGTTTCGATAATCAGCGAGGTGAAGTAGACTGTGGAATTAATTTATAATGATAAACACAGGAGATCGCGCGAATTGAGCGAGATTGTGAGTACGTGCTGTCATTTCACTTCGTAAAAGAAAAATTCTCAAGTTAGTAGTGTTTTTGTTGATGTTTCTGTTATGATAACCCAAATAAATGTACGTTTTTCATTTATGGAGTGTAGTTCAGTGTTATTACATAAGTTTCGCAACATGGAAGTATGATCTACAATGTTACGGAATGCCTCCTTGTGTTAATGACTATGACTTCTAGATTATGTAATGTTTATTATAATTTTTGGATACAATTTGTACGAACATTACGGAGACATGTATTTTTATTGTTCTTTCCTTCCCCCAGAAGTGTGATCTGTGTGTATTTGGTAGATAAGTAAAAATAATGTAAACGAATTATTTTCGCAATGAATGAAGAACTTACATGCAGAAAGAACTGTTACACCTGCTAACCTAACGACCAAGTCGTTTTGATACTGGTCACTCGCGGCGTGGTTGCAGATTTCGTTGACGGAACTCCCCACAGATCGCGCCATCATACTTTCTTTTCTGTTATATTATTTCAGAGTCTTCATATTTCTAGTAAAGAAGGCTATAGTTATTTCATGCACAAGTCTATGAAGTAATATAACAATAGGAGGGGAATTTAGGGTGGCATAACCTATAAGGAGTTCCGTCAACGAAATGGAGTTGCGCACATTTCAACTCGCGTACGATTCAACTTAAGCATGATACAACTTTTCTACCTGCGCGGCGGACGGTCAAGCTGTGGTAATATGGGTGGTAGTCCGCAGGGTTGGACAAGAAAACGTCGCCGTCAACATGTGGCCCTTCTAAAGAAATATAAGACTTATTTCACTACACGTGTAACACCATATTTATATTCCTTCACCGTACAAAAATTTAATCCTTAATCTACAAAAATAAATATATTTACAAATATACGCAGTATATTGCTAATTATCCAATAAAAATATATTTTAAAATATTTTGATTTTCCTTTAGCAAGAAACCCTCTTTCTTCCTTGATTCAAAAAAAATGTAACCTTAACATAATTGTTCTAACTATTAGCTTATTTCAGGATTTAGATATTCCAAATATCATTTTCTGCAACAAAAAATGGTGCCAAGTAAAACCAAAACCAGAAGAAATTCGTCCACCATCAGTTGAAAATATAAATTTCATAACAATCCTCGCCTTTTGGAAATTTCGAAAAATTTGTTGTTTTTTACACTAAAATTCATATCTATGGTAAGGAATATGAAACTCCTGGAGATTAAAAAACATAAAACGAGAGCAAGTTTTCTTTATGCTTCAATGAACCTAAATAAAATTTATATAAAAGTTTATATACACGGAAAGAAACATACATTTTTTTTGAAAAAAATTACTAGAATTTTATAAGAAAGTTGTGTGTTAAAAATTTCAAATAATACTTGTCCTCTGGTAATGACTAAAAACAACAATTTGAAGCAGTCGTAATTTAAAGGAGTTCTGAATTAGGAAACGACAGATCATAAAAAGGAGGCCGCTTGTATGAGAGTCACAATGCGGTAAGTTGGATATGGCACTTACGGTGAAGTAAATGCTGAGTTTGGAACCTAGAACCAACTCAGTAGACATGATATAACCTAAAATTTTCTTCTCTTTTAATCCAGTCGAAGCTCGTATTAGTGCAGCGTTTTCCTCTAGACACGCATCAAACTTAAAATTCGTTCTGAAGATCGCCTATAATTTCTGTCTTCCACCATTTAATTTTTTCTTGTCAGCATCGTCGTTTTGCGAGTCTGGCAGGTCGGCGGGCGAGAAAACGCGCCGGCCGAGGCAGCCTCCGGGCTTTCCTCGAGCGGCCACGCAAAATCGGTTCCGCTGCCAAACCTCCATGTGCAATTTCCTTCTAACGACGCGGAATGCTTACACACGGCGAGCGTGCAGTGAGCGAATCGCGCAGACAAGCGATGCCTGTCAAAATCACGAAATGACGACGTAGAGGCCGGGCTCTTCTCCACGGATGAAAAATGGAAAGAAAAATTTTTTGTGAAGGAGTTCTTATTTTAGGGATAAATTTGCAAAAAATAACCTCTCACTTCGCGATAAACAAAGATTGTAAATTGTTATTCACTATTCACGCACTTTATACAGGTTGCAACAAAAAAACTTTAACCATAGAATTGTCCATTGAAAATCCATTGTTAAAAACATTTTCAAAATCATGTATCATTCTGACTGAATATCCCACACCGTGATTTCCTATCACGCAAGATACCATTTAATAAACAAATACACTGGTACATTTTAATAGTTATTCACTTCCATTGGTTACGGTCTGCAAAGATGTTTTTGGGAGTTCAAAATGAATCGTAAGACGGAATTAATATATTCTCGAAATTAGTCCAACTTAAACATTTTGGCTTTACTATTGTCGTCCAAATTCCATAATAACTTGTACATGTAAAATTACAAACATATTTGCGTTAAATTACAAACATATTGACATTATATATGTATTATAACTCTCAGTTAACTTTTTATCTTATCTAGGAACTTTTGCTGAAATTTTTGAATCCGCCTCTGCCTTAGGGCCCTTGATCGGAATTGATGGGATGGTCCCTTGCTTGCTTCCGGAGAGTAAATTAGTTTATTGTCCTCCACGTGGTCATACGCAGTCTGTACTGTTTTTTGACAATAAATTTATTATTTATTATTATTACATTTAAATTCCTTTTTGGTCTACTTCGTAACAATAAAGTTTAACACATTTTCATTTAAGAAAACTTCAGAAAAGAAGACATCGGGAATCCTTCACATGTTATACCTAGACACCAATAATTCATGCGTCACATGGGTCATAAAATTGGTATATAAAGAAGAACCTGGTTTATAGAAAACACTTCCAATCCATAATTATATGTCAATAGCTCAACATTTATTTAATTTGACTGATTTGAAATAACGTTTTTCCATATCTTCCAAATTTTGTATTACGAATGAAGCGGTTGGGTGGTGCTGAATTCACTTGCCGGGCCCAAACCCATCAAGGGAATTTGCACTTCATTTAAATGAAGTCTTAAATGTTTGTAATAAGGAGAGACAATAACTAATTTCTATGTAGAAAATAATTTTTCCTCGCAGATTCCTTCTTCACGTTAAATTTTGAATTAAAAAATGTTTTATGGAATAAAACTGAAGCAATATTTGAATGATACGAAAGAATGATTAACATTTTACTTCTCTCTTGTTCATATCAATTCAAAGGTCAGTTGGCAATTATTTCCTATATCAAACCTTTCTATCTTTATTCTCAAAAATAATAGATTGTCCGCCGTTCAGTAAGATGGATATTAATATAAGCGCAATTAATAACAGAAATCTCAACTCGACACAGCAAACGAATGGTAATATTATTGTCGAGAATTACTTATAATTGGATGTCCGCCGCGCAATGAGCAGATGACGAGCATGGGCGAGTTGCAGACTGCACCCTGAAAACATGACACTTGCCTCATGCGGTGATGTGCAACAGAGCAAAAATCACATTTGCTTTTCGTAGTAATTCATTTCTGTACGACAGTACGTGTTTCTGCACAAGAAGAAATAAACGCCTTCAATAACCCCATCGATCATCCAAGTCCACCTCAAACTTTACCCAGCAGCCTATAAATCTGTGGAAGCAGCGTCTTCGCGTCGTGCACGCAGGGGAGCGTCCCGGCGGTTCAGCCACTCTCCGACTGCGGACTTCTGCGAGCGAAGTGCGACCTCCCGCGGGCTTCTTTTGCCCGAACAAGGGTGCGCTGAGGGCAAGCGAGGCGTCGGAACCCCGCATCTTCCGCCGCCGCCGTGCTACCTGACACACTTTAATAGCCCGGCAGCAGCAGCAACAGTGGCCGCTGCCTGATTTACAGCTGGGCGGCGCGCAGCCTCCGGCAGAAGCTGCCGCCGCCGCGTCTTCCCGCGCCCGCCCGTCCACCCCCGGACCAACCTCCCCCGTCGCCGAATTTGCCTCCGCATGCGCCGTCGCCGCCGACCAGCTACCGGCGTCGTTACGCAATCAGAGCGCCCTCAAAGCGGCCCGGTGCGACGGACGCGACCATAAAAAGCAGCCGCCCGCGGCCGACGCGCGGCGCGGCGGCGAGAAAAACCGGAGTGCATAATTCCGAGCATTGATTTATACATCTCCCTCCCCGAGCATGCGTGGCAATTAAAGCGCAGCGCTGCCACAAGAGTGGAAGAAGAAACCTTCGAATACAGTAAAAAACGAGAAAGAAAGTGGATTATAATAATGTTCGCAAGGCGGAGTAATAGAACGCTACGGACAAATTTGTACGAAATCGTTAAGAGCGCGGACGTCTGGTCCGGCGCGGGGCGGGCGTAGCGGAGCGGAGTGGGCGTGAAGAGGGCATCACAAGGGTTGAGGAGCGCGAGGGTCGGATTAGCGACGCCGCTGGAGAACACGTGCTCTCGCCGCACTCTGCATCGGTGTCGTCGTCTTTGGGGGCGGGGGGATGCGACAAATATTTTATACGTACGTTTCAAAATTTATTCCTTCGAATATTACATTACCTCAAGGCTGAAGAAAAAAAGGTGTATTCTTTATATTACCTATAACCAAACCACAGGTCACTATTATCGATTCAAAAAATAAAAATTATAAATATATTTATTGGGAATATAATATAAATATATTTATTAAAATAAAAATATATGAAGAATATAATGTACGCAACAGTTTTAAGATAAATTAAAAATTAGAACATACAAGTGATAGCTTTCAAGAGAGGAATGGCTTTTGTCTTCGTCAGCTAGGAAGACCGAATTGTTCAATTTTTCGTTCGGCTTCCCTTGATCTGTCTCTTATACNATGTTGATGAGACCTCGCGAATCTTAATTCAGTGCTACTGTTGTTCTCGGAATAATCAAAGGAATTCCTGAATAACGTAGATCAAAATGGCTCAAATATATTGAGGAGCAAAAACAAAATTTGCAGTAAACAAACCTCTTAAATTGCCTGTGTCTCGCAAGTCTCGCAAGTCTCGCAAGTCTCGCAAGTCTCGCAAGTCTCGCAAGTCTCGCAAGTCTCACAAGTCTCACAAGTTATCCCATAAGTGTACATGATTTTTAGCTCGTAGAGCAATACATGAAACGTTTCCAGAGAATAAAACACGCCAGAGAGAGCGGGTTCTGGGGACAGAGAACGAGACTGAAGGCAACGGTGCGGCGGAGAGCCTCCAGTCCTTTGCGCGGTTCGTCTCCCACGCGTCTCCCCATCGGACGACTCGCGACGATATTAAAAGCTTAGTCGCCAACAGGGACGCTGCTTCCGCGAAAGGGTCGACACAGACGCGCAAATCAAATATAATATACGCGGGAAACTTTTTGATTTTAGTCGCTCCGACTCTGTAATTATGAACCCACAAATGTGACAACCTCTTTCGCAACGCGTTACAAAATCCGGACGGTCATCCTCCCTGATCTGTGACGCAAAAAGGAACGGCGCAAATCACGTGGATGAATGTAATGAAGAGGAAAGGGCGAACAAAAAAGTTACTTTTTTAATATAGGATCGGGATCACCCCTCTATGGCTGTCGCCAAAGAACAGCGAAATGACCCCGGGGTGAAGGGAAGGGAAACGCGAATACTATTTTTATGCGTACGGCATTAACCGCAAAGCGAATAATACAGAATGATTAGTAGACAATTAAATGATTAATTTTATAGTAACGCATTTTAGTAACCTAAGTATTTTCATAATCGGCCGTGATAAAGAAATGTGTTTCAATAATATCTGGAGTACCCCACACGAAAGTAATTGTTTTGCCATTCATATCGTAACATTTTTCAGTACGTAATATCCAAAAGAGTCCGTACTGTTCAAAAGAGTTAGTTCATTAACCTGGTAGAAAAAATTATAATCACATTTTACGATAGTGCAACAGTACCAAAACCCAAGTTACCGAAGCCCAAGTTGTGGCAAACCATCATCTGTACGTATTTTATTCCGGTGTCCACTCCAATTAATATTTTCCAATGGCGTAAGATAGTTTCCCAATCGCAATGCATTACTTATTGCATAATGTTGAATTCGCAAAGAATCTTTATTCGAAACTTGGTTGTAGAGACAACGGAAAACTAAGGGAAAATATTCTAAGTGACCATTTACGATCGTAGTCGCAACTGAGTTTTCGTATTTTTATGGTTCCGGTATCAATCGGTACCCAAGTGTGTTTTCATTTGAAAACCCAGCAACAAGAAAGCCAATCCACATCAAATCATCCAATGTTTTATTTTTCGTTCATAACATTTTGTTTCTCTGTATATTTAAGAGAACAGAACAAGTTGCTTTTTCAGATATTTCTCACTATCACTTTGATATCTGGCGGCGAACTTGTTGAGAACAATGCTCCATTTCTTGTATAGAATAACTTATATATGTTTCAAATACAAATCATCTTAATCTGCGTAAAATCAGCTATAATTCGTGTTAAAATAAAATATTTCATTATGTTCAAGGAAGTAACTTAAAAATGATAGGACATTCGGGTTTCTGTAAGTAGAAATACCAGCGATATAATATGTTTTACACGATATAATAATATGAAATATTATAATATGTTTTACCCAAGACGTAGATGTGAAACATTTTAACTCTCTCAGATTTCCCATTCATTAACTCCGTGTACGAAGTCGTAGGGGATCACCTAGTGTAAGTTAAAACGATAGAGACCTAATTTAGTGAATCTCATAATGGAATTGAAAACAAACGTGAAAGTCGGACGTTTCGTTGCGTTGTGTAGAAAATGCATCGAACTGCGTCTGTAATCTAGATATGAAAGGCTCATCTGCGAGGCGTCCGGCGAGGGCGTCGAGATGGGAAGAAGCAGTCGGAGGCAGCGGTTTCATATACGAGACCGCGGAGCGTCCGTGGTGCGCCAGATGCGGCGTGTCATCGTGCGCGGCTGCGGGGGTGGGCTGGGAGGAGGGGGGAGGCGTCGCATATGAGGCAGAGGCAGAGGCATGCGGCGCACCCGCCCACACCGCAGATGTCAAAGGTCGACGCCGGCGGCGGAGTAGGACGAAGGCGCAAACGCGACCAAGGCGGGAGAAAAAGCACGCATCACACACGGAACTCGGGCGCCGGCGTCTTGACACGTTTCCACTAGCAGCTCTACCGTCTGAGGTATGACGAAAAAACAACTCGAAATGAGACTACCCCAGAGAATAGTTAATCCAGCTCACTTTGCTATCTTCTGAATTCATAGTCAATGCAAGAGCAAAAAGTTAGGACTCCACATCAACTGTATTTTTTTTAATTTTCTTTAAAAAAATAACAACACACTTAGAAACAAAACTCAAAACTTGTAAACTTCAAGTGGTGAGTAATGAATCACTGTATCATTTTTGTGATATTAGCATCTTCCCGAAGATATCACACCCCTGCTACTTGCCCAATTGTTCAGGCTGCTGAGTGGAATGTAACTTTCAAAACAATGAAACATCGGAGCGTGTATTTTTTGACATGGATACTGACCCCCACTTCCGAATACTAAAACCTTCAAAAAAGTAATAAAATTGACAGGGTTCTATTCAATTTTTTCGGGTGTAAATGACACGTAGTTCATGACCCGTTTCTGGGCACTTATTGCGAAGATGAACTAATGTATCTACTTAGCTCTAATTGATCCCCTCTTGCCCCCATTCCTATGCCCAAGAACCTAGCTACAGCCTTGTTTCTTGTCTGACACGAGGAAGGGGGTTCGATTAAGTGTGATGTTTACTACGAGAAACCTACTACAGCCCACGGAATCGTGTGTGGCCGAGATAACAGGCTAGACGTGGATGGCAAGGATATGTAAGCTAGTGGAAGCGATAACCAGGAACTGACCACAGAGAAGTTTATAGAGCGGCGCTCAGTGACTCAGCATGGAGTCGTGAATGAGATTTCATTGCGACAGGAGTTGATAACCATCTCAAGAGAGCAACTAACCTTGCAGTACAAAATGGGAGATTCTGAATCGTATTGAACGTTGAGAAGCATCACCCTTCTGTGACAGTACCTATGCATGCTACACATTTATTTAACAAAAACGCTGTATATCATTTTCAATAAATTTTGAATCACGGTCAATGAGAAACTCTAGACAAAAGCCTAGTAAAACAGCATGTTTTCATTATCTTTTTTTATATTGATTCCTATGGAAGAAAATGTTTTACGTAACGAGTACTTCGCATTACGAGTGAGATTTGAAAACCAATTACGCTCATTTAGCGAGGTGCCCCTGTATTATCTGACCCAAGGAAATGGCCACGAAAAAATTTCTACCGGAATTCGGAATCGTCTCCTATATGAGTCTACAGGATCTTTATCCCGTCTCTAGCGCCTCGTCGGCTGACCCTTCTCACGACTTCACCCGTCATGTCACGGCGAGGATGCGTCACACAATAGTGCACGAGATAAGGACAAAATTGAATTATTAATACAATCAACAACTTAAAAATGAAGCAAAAATAAATGGAAACATTAGAGCAGCTAAAATTCAGTTAACAAATATCCCGGTCAACGAGTCTTCGGTCTGATAATGAAAAATTAAGTTAGCAAACTGTATTACGTATTTTACAATTATTACTCTGAGCGTACGACAGCGATTAGGTCTGTACGACTCTGACATTGCCCTGAAGAAGGCCACAGCATGATGGCCGAAACGTTGGTAGTTGTATCTACTAAGACGCGGTTTGTCCAGGAGAGACAAGTTCCTATTGACTCCGGCCGCGGAAGTGTACGTTTGTATAAATGACCAAGTTCGCAAATAGTTTTACGTCGTTCTTAAATTTAATTCACTGTGATAGGTGTTCGATTATCTCACTTTGTTATTCAGAAATAACCACTCGATGTATTTTATATATTTCAGGTCACGTCAAATTCAATTCGACAAGTTTCAGAATAGGTATCTCGATTACTTTTAATTTCGCTCACCCATTACAAAATGAAGCAAATGACTTCAGAAAATAAATGAATCCATTTGTGTCTCAGTGAACTACTCCTCAAGAGATGTCTCTATTTGGTGTTCATTATTATGCTACAATTGCTTATAGCCAGTAATGTAGTTGAACCCACCAGTGTCAATACAACGCATCCCTCGAATTCATTCTGAGAAAGTTCTCGTTAGCAATGCAAACTATTTGGCCATTGCTGAAGCTCTTATTGGAAGATCAAGAATCGGAGTAAACGAAAGCGACGAGCCAAAGCCTGTATTTCGCTGCCACCTGACGGTGCCGCTGTCAACCCGAGGCGCCGCAAGGAGCGCATCTCACACGAGGGGAGCGCATCTCTCGGGACATGTGTCGGAGGGCAGCGGTGGCGGCGACGAGGAGGCGCACAGTGGGACACAACGCCATACTCATTGGGGCGAAATTGGAGAAAACTGGTTTTTCATGGTTTCTCAAAAGTGGAATTAAAAGAGACAGATTAATGCTGGATAGAGGAGATGTAATCGCTCACTTTATTATTAAATTAAAGAAATACTTTATACTTTAAAATAAAGTAGTATATATTGAGGACAAATTCGGATATGTAATATTGTTTAAACTTAGAATAAATAAGAGATGGGAAAATGTAATTTTTCCCTGGGAAGACTATGTTAAATACAGGGTGATTGTATTCAGGATCTTGGCGAGCCCTAAAGTCTCATTAAACAAATGTACTCCGTATCAATTAAATTAACATATTTTTAAGTTTTTTTTCCGAAGATGTACTTTAAATAAAGAGCAAATAAGGGGTTTTATCCAAAAAGTTATCTGGTCGGAAAGTATATGTGAAAACCAATATTGACCTGAATTGTACCAATTCCCCTCTTGGATCACCATAAACTCTCGTTTATTTATGAAATAGCAAATAAAGTGATTTCTCCTTTCCCTACATATCTACTTTTCGTATTTATCTCTGGCACGTTTTCTCTCACGCATTATCTTATCTTTTATATTTGGCTCTAAAGGAGGTTCGGAGGAGGAATTTTGATAAAATGTTAATTTCAAATAAAGTTTATCGATGAAAGAATTTTACAGTAAATTTTTCACACCATTTGTAAACGCTTATTATTGAGTTACATTGTTGAATACACAACGTCACTTATAAGAAACTACCACTTTAAACGGAGTTGCAATAACCTATTATCGGGGAAGTAATTAAATTTAATTCAAATCACTTCAATTGGGGAAGCAGTGGATAGTATTTAATACAGGTTTTTTTCACAATTATTGAGAATTTTGTCCATGCATATCCTGGAATGCACACAGTGTTATGGTGGCGGCGACGTAGGACGACGGGGACTCACTGACAGTGCGGGGAGTGACAGGCGGCTCCGATGGCATGGGGATGAGGAGGAGGGAGTACGAGTGATGCACGACGAAGCTATGCGTGGGCGGGAAGGCGCCGCGACGGGCGGAGCGGGGAGGAAGGCGCTCACTATCACTGCGTGTGGAGTGGTGCAGGCGTGGGAAAGAGAACAGGCGACGCACCATGTTTTACTACCAGCTGTTTCCAACTCTTCAACACAACGCCACACTCGCGCCGAGCGAAGCCGTCTCAGGCACCAAACCATCGCAGAGGGATTTAAAGAACTCTTCCGTTACAGCGCTCCCACAATCGAATTTTATTTGCATCGCACATCGTAAGCTCTCCCTAAGACATTTCCCCGGAATTAACAACTATAGTAGAACATCAGGAAATGATTCTTGTGACCTTTTATGTATGTGTGAACGTTTCAAACTAAATTAGTGCTTCGTCAGAGCTAAAGAAAATAACACTGTACAGTTTAGAGAAAGGAAAAAATTACAAATATGGTATATAAATAATACATTGTGCATACGACATTATGTCATTACAAGAATAAAATACTATTTACTTTGATACAAATTCAAACCTGTAGAACTTATATTTCAATAATAGAAATTTATGCCAGTAGTTGCCTGATGAAGGCAATGGGGGGTCGAAACGTTGCAGAGAATGTGCGATTGAAAATAGTGTCTGTAAAAATAAGGTCGTGTAATTTAATAAGAAATATTCAATGGTCTAGATGAAGTAAATAAAACTGGTTGAATTGCGAATTATCAAAACGTGTCAAAATACTTATATTTGATTATATCTTATTACATACTACGGGAAAATGAATACAATACCTTCAAATGGTCGTTGAGATATTGTTATATTGAATGAAAATGGGAGACGAGACATGGCATCCCACTTTCATTCAAATATCATTAATCGCGATGTAGTTTGCCCCTCTTTAAAAGATAACACGATTTTTTGAAAATAGATTGAACAAAGAACAGTGGTATTATAGGAAATACCGACTGACTAACTAATTGATATTACTAGAATAATAAATTAAACGTCGTTTGTATGTTGCTCATAGTTTTAATGTTATATAGCTTTTTCGGCTGCATAGCAGTCATCGTCACTAACATTTTTCCTCAATAAACAGTGTATGTTAGTGACGATGACTGCTATGCAGCCGAAAAAGCTATATAACATTAAAACTATGAGAAACATACAAACAACGTTTAATTTATAATTATTTGATAATGTTGCTAACGCTCCACAATTAAAAGTGATATTACTAGTTTTGATTTCTTCGTGAACTCTTTCACATTATTTCGGGAACGTGCATCGATGTTCAATACTTCACATTCTTCATAATGTCAATCACGTTCTAAACATGGATTTCAATGAAAGGAGTGATTAATAATTATTGGAAAACTGAAATTATTTAGAGTTCGTTTCGTAAATACGTCTGAGTGACTGGAAGCGTAGAACGCTAGAATAATAATAATAACAACAATAAAAGGTTAAGTCACGGTACTCCGAAAACGAGAAGACTTGAATAACGTAGAAATCAGAACTGAATTTCGGCCACTGACCGAAGTCCTGAATCTATTAACACATTGTGACTTGCGAAAATTTATTGAATGAAAACTCTTTCCGTAACTCTGCCACCGACCAGAGTTGTCCATTGTCCTGAAAATGAAGCTAAAGACCTTCTGGAATAAAATAAATTTTAACTTTTGTGCCACTGCGAGATTTCTTTTTCACGAACCTCGGTAGTTCGAACACTTGAGCAATCTGAACAGCTCTAGCAAACCAACTCTTCCGACTGGATTGAGGGTACGCAATTGCAGAGTTGCACAACAACCGAAGAAAAATTACGAATTATATATTGGCATAAGCTATCAACTATCTTGTAGCATTACGTAAATAAACAATAACATTGTTTCACAAAAATTGAACAATTGGAAGTGTATTCAAAGCAAGTCATTTGATAGGCCAATTTAACTTCACCCTCCCACCTCAAACTCCCACAGTCGCCAAAAATTCCTAATTTATAAGAATAGAGTAGCTCCAAATAGAATTCGATGTTCCAAAGTCGCCGCTGGTTCTTCTCGACTTGAGGGATGAGCCTGATGGAGTTCTGCCTCCGCTCCCGCTTTGGTTCCCCGACACGCTGCTCCGCTCCATCATCTCCCGCCCCCCCCCCTTCGTGCGATCGAGCATCATTAAAAATGGAAGAGTCGCTTTTATGAAGCAACGATGAATGACTCGCATTCATGCTTGTATTGAAACACAGCCGCAGTCACATGTGGCGGGTAATACGATAAGAGAAGGAAATATACTTCAATGTAATGAAGGAACAGTTCTTTCTTTCGTCCTCTATCTTCACTCTTCCTCTCTGTCCTCTCCTCCTCTCTTTCTCGGATATTACAGAGCAAGACGAAAGTCAACACAAACACACTCCTTGTAGAGTTCCTTAACGAACTGCATAATATAAATAAAATAATGAAAAAGGAGCAACGCGTGGGAGGCACAAAAAGCCTGCCGCAGCATCCTTCCTTGCATGTGATACAACTCCATGACGGAATGCTGCCGGGAGGATGCATTTGGATTCAAGCAGAGCCAGTGGCGTTCCGAGGCGAAGTGACGCAGTCTGCAGGCGCCATGTGGTCACACGGTTCGAGAATATTTCACCAATAAGAGATTATTTACGCATCTAGCACTGCCATACCACGCACTGCGCCAACAGAATCTTCGTTCTAGGTCTACGCGTCTCATTTCGGAACTACGCGTGATACTGAAATACAGTAAGAAGTGATAGTTGTCAAATTAATTAATAGCAAAATCGCTATAAATATATTTTAATGAAAGCGAATTATTTGAAATGCCTGTTGTCTGGAAATCGGAAAAAGCAATCAATGAAATTATTTGAAATTTTAAAGGACACTTCTGAAGAGTTATTGCAATTAAAATGCAAAGTATGGTTAATATTGATGAATTACATGAGCAGAAAACAATTAAAACCGGTTGCTAATCAGTATATGTGAATCTTCACTCTCTTCACTCTCTTCACTCTGAAGCTTACTAATGTGCGCACCAGTGTTCGGTAGCGTTACGTGAGGCGGACAATCCACCGAACATCTATGTGGCCAACAAGAGAATTCAAAGGTGTTTTGGAGGTCTTCGAAGATTTTGGGAGCTTCGTTTATTAAGTTTTCTGTTTAAAGTGTATTTCCTGGATTTTAAATTGATTCGTAATTAGGTACATATTAGAACACAATATTGAAACCTGTATTTGGAAGGTTTTCTTCCTGGCATTTAATTTTTGAAATCAACAAAAGTGCAAATTTTATACCACGAAAGAGAAGACATTATTATATTTACACTATTATATATGAACATTGGGCAAAATAAGTTAAAAGAATCCAGACCTATTGACATGAGTTATAATCTCCACTGTGAAACAAAATATATCAATTCTCAATCCCAAATTAATCTTTGATCGTTGATGTCATTTCTTGTATGTTTAACCACGCAAAAAATTAATATATATTTGTGAATTATTTTAATGTCAATATCCTGCTAGTAAATGTATAAAAGGTTAAATCTTTTCAATATGCTGTAGGATCATTAATAGATAAAAACTTTGTGTACTACATGATTTTCAGAAAGTATTATTTTGCCTATTAATATTAGTAGAGGCTATTGAGGAAAAAAAAGAGTTAATATAGGTGTAAATTAGAAAAAAAAGGTAAAATTAACGGAGTCTAGGAGAAACAAAAATGTGTTACAACAATATTCCTTAGTGCTGCAAAAGAAATGTTCCCTCAAAAGAAATGAATAGAAAGTGTAATTTATGCTATCACAATAATAAAAGTACATATCCTTAAAACTTCTTGAAAAATCAATAAATAAAAATAGAATTCAATGCAACGCAGGGTATGTAATACTTTAAATCTCTTACATTAAGGGAATTATCAATAAAAGATTTTTCTTCAATTTTTATTTTGGAAACCTACACGAATATGGGAAAAATCACTTTATGCTACAGCAATGCAAATAATACGCCAATGCATGGTCAATGGTTTTAAAATAAAATGAGGACGTCTTGCACCTAAATATATTTTAATTTTTATAATAACAGTAAAATCACTAATAGCTGAACTTCTTATTAATTATAACTCCAATTTGAAACTCACCATGCAAACACTTTTGCGTGTGGCTTGAGGCCTTTGAGGAGTTTACAAAAAGCTCTCGCCTCGAGCTTCATTCTTTAGAAATACAGGAAGTGCAACAGTAATTTTCAAAATGAATATACCGACACAATCATTTATTTCAAGTACCAAACTTCAAAGGACAAACTGCAATACATAAATTATGTTATGCGTTTCTTCTTGAATATACGTGGATGAAATCGAACATCTCATAATATTACAATATTTTTAATAAGATTCATCTTTCCACAAAAATATGACTTCACATGAATCTTTTGTTATCTTTTTCCCAGCGTATTAAGATTGAAATGGACATTCGGAAATTGTTCCTCCTGATCGATGTATAATTCGACTTTTTAGAAATATTGCTGCCTAATCTATCCACTCTGTTTTGTGGATGGAGAGGCTGCACTGGGTTGTGTTCCACCGCTGTTTACCAACAACTGAGGCGGATGCAAGCAAAAGATATCTTATTCTTGAGTAAATGAGGAGAATGGTAGAATAATCCAGGAGTAGACTAAATTATGTTATGCTATGAAAAATTAACTATAGTAGAGCATCGATTATCCGAAAAAGTTTTGGATTGGGGTGTTTCGGATAACTGATTTTTCGGATAACCGATCATTTACGAAGAAACTTGTCATCGCAGCTAACTTGTCATTGATGTTAAACACAAAACTTACATCTATATTTTGTATCACATGTCTCACGAACACATACAATTTGCTTACGACAGGACATAAATTGGGTCTACAATTTAGGAAAAGAAATCCAAAATTATCTTTCGCTTCAGAGCTTTCCTGGTTTCGGTTAACCGATGATTCTGTTGATCGGTATTCGGATACTCGGTGCTCTACCGTAAAAACGCACACCGAGGATAGTTATTCATGAAAAACTGTTGTCCTTCTGAAACATCAAACTGCTTCTTGTCCTGGCTGCGACGTGAAGCATGCAGCCGCGAACCGCTGCGCTAATGAACAGCTGATTGCGTCCTTGCCTCCGATCTTGAGCCATATTAATATTCTGTCGAGAGATATGAGCGGCCACGAGGGTGGGGGAAGGGGGGGGTGCGGCCGCAGCCACCGCCCTCGCTGCTGCAGCAGACAACTACCCCCGCTGTCGGTTTCTCCGAGGAATTTATCTTGAGAAAGATGCGGTTAGCGCCCCCCCCCTCGGCAGACAGCGCGACGTCTTCAACGCGGTCGAGGGTGGAGGATCGCAGAAGAAGAACGAAAACGAATCGGGGAGGAAAGAGAGGGGTAGAAAAGGAATAAGAATACTCGAGACACCTGCCGTTTCCCAGTCCGCGATGCAAGTCTCCGAAAAGGAAACGAAAAGGCATATCAATAATATTAAACCAATGAATTGTCGGTGGACGAGCTCAGACGTGTCTTAACATCTCCCTTTGCAAAGAGGAGGAGGTGCACGGTCCGTTAGCAAAGTACTACTCCGGCATTGCCACCCCCATGGAGGGATAAGGCTACCTTCCGAGGAATCCACGAGGGACTCCAGCCAGAGCTGAGAAATCGACTCCACCCATTACATAAACTCGCGACTTCCTGATTGCGAAGTAATTCGGTTAATCATTCTGCAAATGCGTCTCAGCAACGTCTCAAAAGATTTCAGTTTTTTACAGGAAAAGTTACTTGGATCAACCGACAACGTTCTTCGAAACAGATTCATTTCATTTGCATCATTTATCCAACTTGTCCTCCTTGACCTCTAAAATATGAGCGATTGACAGATGCAAAGAATTCTACGAAGCAAACAATGAAATTTTCAGTCTTGAATGATGATAAACTAAGTGGTTGAGGTAAAGACAGGACAATGATATGACAGGTCCATCTACTTAACTATGGATGAATAAGGTCACTTATTTAATACTGTTAGTGAATGATACCGAAGACTAAGCCATCTCGATATAAAATCGTCATGCAAATTCTCTTCCGAATAGAATCATCGATTGGACTGCCGTAAAGTTTGGTCGAGTCATTGTAATTTTTTGCATTGCTTATATGATTTAAGTGTTACTAGTACGTTATCAGTGCATTGATATCTTACACAAACTAAGCAATAATTATTTTAAAGTTTAAAGAAATCTTTAAAAAGTTGCATGATATCGAGCCATGTATTAGCCATTTTCCAAATCTTCAATTGTACACGTCGGCTATTGCCCAGCTATATAAGAATTATGAAAATAGAAAAAAGTTTATCATTCAAACGCTTTTCTGTTGCCAGGGTCGATCATGCGAGGGTTTTGCCTGTCAAATCAGGGAGAAAATTGTTTTTTACTGAAATGAACAAATACTGCAAAACATAACGTAAAATTAATTGAAATTCAGCAATATTTTGTTCCCCTCTCTCTTTCACGACAATCGAGTCAACTTCAGAACATGAAGTAGTGAGTTACATTGACCCACCGAGATGAATGCAGATAACACAACGTCTACGAGCAATTAGATTTGTAGCCCGTACATCACGTGAAAGCAGTCGGCAAACACACGGAGATGCAAAAGTAAAAAACTAACAAAAAACAAACATCTCTATGCCAGTGTTACCAGAAAAAACACATCGCTGCCTTAGTTCAATAATACATCACACTAAAAAATATTTATAGACGTCCACGGAATTAACTTAATTTATTCTCATCCGCCTAGTTCTGCCTGCAAGATGGTAACATATTTTCCAGAAAGTTTACAATCTGGAAACTAAGTGTTAGCATTATCTTTAAGTACCTGTCAAGTTAAATGCTAGGATGAATCATAATTTGTCCTTTGTTGATCTGATTGCAATAAAATGGCCTCATATTCTAAATTATGAAGGCAATATAATGTTGAGACTCATTTAGCATTAGGAGAGGTGGATTATCATCGTACGTTGCTAGAAATACAGAAAATATAATACGAGACGTGGAATACGTATTAAGTATATTAGTCAAGTATATATTCAATTTTCCTACATTATATCCCAATAGAGTAGTAGTTTGCATGTCACTACTTTCATGCTTCAGCTCAACCTTGACTTCCGCCACTTGTGCGACGTGCGCGCGCGCAAAAAACTTTCACACACTGGTTCGGTTCAGCAATTTTTTTTCCTTATTTTGAGTTTTTTTCGAAGCGCTTGCGGACCTGGTGGAGAAAGATGCGAGTGCTTAGTTTATTTATTTTAAGGAGCTGACAAACCGCTTACGACTTCTGCACAGCACAGTCTCTCGGCGCGAACGAAAATAATTAATTTACTACCAAAGGGCATAATACCATTCATCCGCTCTAATGCTTTGACAATGATAGACTCTTTTACCTGCGCATAGAGGTGTAATTAGATTCATTTTCGCTCATTATGTCTACAAATTACGAAACAGACACGAGATTGACGTTTTTAAGCTGTGAGCAATCAGAAGACGAAATATTAACACGAGCTGTAAGTTTGAAAAGCACATTGACTCATCGCTGCCATTTGATCTGGTATCTCATCAAAATGGACTTAGAAGTAAATTCTCTAACCTCAAAACGGTCTACGAGTTGGCAGCTCTATTCTGCAATGATAACACCTTCAATCCCTTTTCTCACACTGCCGGGTTGTCACCTCTGCTGAACGATCATATTGTGTTTAATTTTTTATGAAAGTACCCAGAGCATAGAGTGATTCGGTGGTCTTGATTTGCTGGCAAAGCCGCCCATAAGCTACGGTGTTAGACAGTACGTGCTTATCAAACAATTTTAAGACACGAAATCAGGAAAAAAAATCTTATATTGTAATTGAATCAAAATACTTCTATAATTCAGATAATTTTAAAAAGTGACGTTGTTATAGGTTCCAAATCTATTTCATGATAAAATTTTCATGAATAGTGCTTATTTAATTTTTGTTGTTTGTACCGAAAAAGGATTTTTGTACTGATTATACAAAATTTTGTCATTCAAATACAACTGAAAAGGTTACACCCATAATGATGTATTCATCAAACAATTGTTAAACTCCCCGAACACTTCAAAACTCGAGATTTGACCAGAAGTAGGGAGATAACTGATACCATTACCTTCCCTTGGGGTTGAAATTACGTCATCAGCCTCGTAGAATCATTCAAAACTTAAAATTCGGTCCAAAACATCCAGGGAAAACAACCGAAATGTTAAGAAAAATTTGAAGCTGTACACTTCGCTCAAGTGCCCGAGGCTGAGGTCTACCAAGAAGCCTAAGGTTTTCATTTAGATCTGTAAGAATTTTCCTCGTTCGAATGAGTTAACCGGATTGCACTGGGCATTAAAAACCCCATCCGAAACTTTCCCTTGACGCAAATGGAGAGAGAGAGAACGAACACAGAAAAACAATGAATGAAAAATGGAAGATGGGACCGAAATTCAAACTCAGGATCTTCAGCTTAACGTGCTGATGCACTTACCAACTGCGCCACCCTGTTCGCCTCTAGACCCAAGCTACCACTGACATTCAACTTGCGAGACCAACAGACCTCGGAGGTGATCTCCAGAATTTAAGAGATTTCTGTATGTTTGTGATCTCCAGAATTTAAGAGCTTTCTGTATGTTTGTGATCTCCAGAATTTAAGAGCTTTCTGTATGTTTGTGATCTACAGAATTTAAGAGATTTCTGTATGTTTGTGATCTCCAGAATTTAAGAGCTTTCTGTATGTTTGTGATCTCCAGAATTTAAGAGATTTTTGTATGTTTGTGATCTCCAGAATTTAAGAGATTTTTGTATGTTTGTGATCTCCAGAATTTAAGAGCTTTCTGTATGTTTGTGATCTCCAGAATTTAAGAGATTTCTGTATGTTTGTGATCTCCAGAATTTAAGAGATTTTTGTGTTTGTGATCTCCAGAATTTAAGAGCTTTCTGTACGTTTGTGATCTCCAGAATTGGAAAATACCGATCCACAATCAAATACTTCGTAAGGAAGTCGCCTCATATGAGAACTCTAATATCTATGACATCACCTCAGAGGTCTGTGGTGATATTACATTACATAATTAATCTGTTTCCTGGCGATTTGTTTAACAGCAGTTTAAGTGATATCTGTAAATTTGATAAATAATTTGATTTCCTGGGAGCACCTTCCTCGCCTTCTCAATACGCTTAACCCCGGCCTCCAACGACGCCTGGGGCGCCGTTGCGGTTTCCCTTGCGCCTCTCCCGACGTGTCGCGCAGACTCCGCTGCGAAGTATTCGCGCCAAATTAAGCTGTTTCTCCAAGCATGTCTCGGGCTATGATATATTTGCTTTAAGCACTAATGGGTGCGAAATGAGGAAGTATGCGAACGGTATAAACATCAAGTTCATGATATATGGACATAACTCCATTGAAATAAATTCACTGAAAACCACGGAAAAAGGAAATAATTAATCACATTTTAGGATGTCACACGTACTGAAATTGTTTCCGCTGAAGTTGAAAATATGGTCGGTATGGAAATGGATAATTATTGGAGAAATTTTATAATGAGATTTGTAATTTTTTTTTGTGGCAATGTAATCTGATCTGTGGTAAAATTATGCAATTATGATCCGATCTCTGGTATGTAAACACCATTAAATCTATTATTGAAGTAGAAAGTTCCATTAACATTTTTTATGAATACTGATTCGCCTTCAACGGTCGTAATTCTAAACAAGATATTCACGGAGGTAACAATAGTCCAACAACAGTGCACACCAGTGCCATCGTTTATCATTTTAGTAGCCTTTAGCTGGCTGAGTCGTAAAAAGGGAAATCAATAAGCATACTATTTCATGCAAGTAATGAAAGGCGCAGAAATCGGTCGCCGCAATTCTGCAAGTGCGTTCTCCAGATGGCCGTTATGACCAGCAATGGAACAGATGCGCGCAATAGTGCTTACGCTTGATGAAGCAATAGTGCTTACGCAACCAGCTGATTCTCTAGGAATTACGCTACACAATGAAATAAATATGCAATTTTAAAATGAAAACAGTGATGCATATACGACTGTGAGATTAATGTTAAAAATAACCGCAAAACACATATATAATCATGTTATCAGTGGCAATGAATGAAAGGAGTACTTACGAAGAACACGGGACAATAATTAATTAAATACACACATTCACATGAAAGGACAGTCGTATAATGTTCATAGTCAATATGATGAACAATTTTGAAAATTCTATTAACTTATTTCAAATACTCACTCTGCTCTCACGAGAGTAGGATTATTTATCACAGTCAAACATAAAACTTGTTTGACTTTAGCGACGAGCGACATTGAAAAGACGACTTTGAGAGAACGTGCTTCGAAAAATACACCAAGTATCCATAAGAGAGAAACAATCTATAAACATAAGTACAAACTCTCCGTCCGTCATCGTTGATGATGTATTCAACCTGATCAGTAGAGTGTAGGATCTTCCCTTGAGCTCCCTTTGTGATACTCTTCTTAAGGTTTATGAGACCATTTGCCCTCGGTCATATTAATAGTACATTTATTTATAAACAGGACATTTATTACAAATATTTTTTTAATAATACTAAACGTATTCTTGCAATAGAATTACATGATTTCTCTAGCAGACATCATATAAGGCATGGCCTAAGATTCAAAGAAAGCCCAAACCACAAGGAGGATTTACTGAGACCACTTCCGAAAAGGGGAACAACTTCGTGAGTTTCGAGCCACAGAATGGAAAGGACCTGCTCCCCGCCACGTCATAGATAAGGTGCAATATAAAAATTAAAAATAAACTTAAGTTAGCGGCAAAGCTATTCAATTATACAAGTGAAAGGAAACAATTAGTGTGAAAGTAAAACTAAGGTAGTTTAACTACTATAACACCAAATTTAATAACCTTCATTAAAACTCGGGAGTGCGCTTCAGTCAACTTTCCAATTATACTTCTTAACAACAGAAACATACCAGCCACAAATTAGAACGAAGCCTTCATTGAGTAAATGGTTTTAAACAATTGGATGGAGACGGTGGCTCATAAGAAGAAAATACTTCTGTAGAGAAACGTCTAAGACTTGAAATGACACATGTTCCTGCCGACAAGCAACTCGCCTCCCCGAAACTCGAAGGAAGAATTATGTAACGTGCTATTCAAGCTTATCTACTTGGAGCGATATATGGTACAAGGTGGGTGGTAGTGCTATTGTCAAAAGATGGGGCGCTTTGTTGGGTTTAGCAAAAACTTGGCACAAGTGGAGATGTTAGTATGAGTAGTTAGTAATAGTAAGAGTTGGTGATACTAGGAGGAGGTGGATAGAGGAAGGGGGGATTGCTTTTCAGTAGTCACATATGAACTGGGACATTTATGTCACAAGCTACAATTTGTTTTGTGGCGCCGCCGGGAATTGGACCCGGGATGACTTGGTGGTGAGCAAGTGTGCTAACCCCTTAGCCGCTTGAAGAATTATGACGACGGTCTGAACAACTCCGAACAACGAAGTAGAGCCCAGAAAACGTTCATCAGCGTCCCAGAGACATTCCGTTCACAAGGAAATGACACGGCGTGAAGGTTCCACTGAAAGGTCAACGCAGTGCAGAACCGCCGCTGTCAGACGCTTCTCGCTCGCTCCAGCGACTGTGGAACCAGCCTTCCTCGGCGAAATGACAGCCACCGAGACGCACTGCATTGACTGCCAATAATTATCCGTAATAAAGGAACTAATCACCAGTGCTACGTCTCGAAATCAGTCGTAAATGTTCGTTAGTGCGGGGCTGGGCAGCCACGACGGTCGGCGCGCGCGCCGTCGATAAAACTAACAACAGGCCGGCGGCGGGCGCACGGCGTTGCGGCGCGGGGAGCGGCGGGGAAGCACCGCGGAAGTCTACCAGAGGAAGAAGCGGGGACGGAGACGGGGAGAGCTACTCCGGCGCCAGCAACGGCGGCGCCGAGCAGTCCCCCGTTTCCTGCGACTCCGCCCTGTGCGCTCTCCGACAATTGCGCGGAATTCACGAACTGCCGCTCAACGAACGCCTGCGACGAGTGTGGGTGGTTGGATGGGAAACTGGGATGCAAAGCATTCGACGCTCCCATACTCCTTTGGAAGTAATAGTTTCGGTACCACCTTTCAAAGGCGTCCAATTTGCCCACAAAACTCGAAATACATTTAAGTACATAGCGGAGCTTTGCCCTCCTCGAACACGTTGGGCACCTTCGGGGCATGTTGTAGGACAGAGCGACTTTTAGACACGTACCGTACATTAAATTTTCGAGTAAACACCTCGCAATCTGAGCATCAAACCTGCGTCCCTAGCTAACCGGGTCTACAGCTTTATCATCAGACCACTGAAGGCTTACTCTGAAAAACTAGTGTGTCTCGCAGTTCATATTACAATAGTATTTTTGGGGTAATATAATAATACGTGTTATATGTTTTATTATTGTTCACAATCCCCACTCTGCCAAATTTGGCATTTAATCTCGATACTGCCAAAAGTACGTGTTACTTTTTTCCCGGTACAAACTAGAATAACAAAAAATGCGAATTAGAATGATGAGGGACTTCACGAAGGATGTAAGAAGGAATATGGTGGGCACACAGATGACGAATCACGAAACCATGATGCTCACAAAGTAAACCATTCACTCCTTGATTCCATGCCATGCCATGCGATCAGCAAGGACTTAACTGTTTTGGTCATGATTTACTGAAGAAAAAAGCGAATATCGATGTTTTGAAATAAGAAAAGAAAGAAACGCGTCCTAGTAGAAATATTAACGGTCGTAGATAATATATAATTATAGTATTTGTTAATGACAACGAAATATAATAATATAATTTACTTTCTATTCAACACTTAAAATATAATGTTGGATATCTATGTGGCCGGCGAGGTTTTGAAGGGTTGACTATGTCGTCCACGAGTGTGAAAATGTTTCCTTCTCTGTTCTGAAGTGTTTAAAAGAAATATCGTTCAATGTCGAAAAAAATAATTTCATGAAAATAAATAGATAACTATAATGGCTTAAAGTACGATATGAATGAACTTCTCATTCCGTAGGCTCAAAGGGACAGACCAGATTTTTCTGATCGAGTTTGTTCGTTACGAATGACAATGCGTGTTGCAGTTTAAAATCTCACAATCCAAATTTTTCAGCATTTCTATAATTCTTTTTACTTTCTCATACACACTTGTATAAAAACGCAGTTCATAGAAAGTCTGTAATTGTGAAAGTATTTCAATGCGAAAATTTGTTGGTTATATCCATTTGGGTGCTCTGGATACCGATGAAGTGCCTATTGGAATTCCGCCAATCTGCCGGTGTGTGAGCCGCGACTCTGAATAAACGAGAGATATATCTACCACTTGTCGATGCTTGGGCTCCATAATTTTTACAAGTTTAATTTAAAGGGTAATTCATACGAAGGTTAAAGAATATTTTGGAAAATTTCTCAAAATTGACTCCAGTTTTTTTAAATATTTTGTGAACAGAAAGTGTAATGAGTATGTTTTCCATCCTCATTAGTGGTATTTTGCCTGAAAGATTGGTATAGTCGTAGTACAAAGGCACATCGCTGCTTCACGAGCTCTGGAAACCACAACGTAAATACCCTAAGCTGAAGGAAAATCCAGTTTTGGAAAACAAAAACCAAAAAAATTAGATCGACAAAAGTAATAGGAGAACCAAAAAGTGGCTCTTTATATGAAATTGCACTGACAGTTCATGTTTTACATAAATTCGCTTCTATATTTTATTGTATGCGAGGTAATCACATTGTGGGTTTAAAATGTGTAGTAGAAAAGACGTGTTACCGTGAATGAGAGAGTATGTACACTTTACGTGCCACACGATTCGGATTTTCAAGAGAAACATTTTCTTTCGCGAATAGGCTCGAACCCACCACCTTGTTTCGAAGAGGGGAGCAACCCATGTGATACTGTAGGTCCTTGCGGTTATCCAGTGTGACAGAGAAGAGAAAGAAACTGAGCGAATAACCTCCAGAGCGATGAGGAGAGGATGGCTTCAACGCAGAGAGGGGAAGCGACAATCAGATGAGAAACGCAGAGATCTGCGAGGCGGAAGATGTTGGGAGGAGATCGCGTGAGGGTGCAATGCAATGTTCACTGCGGTCCCTTGAGTCTGCATTGGGGTTGTGGAGAGTGGGGGTAGCATGGTTTAAAACAATTCTGTGAAGTACTCTTGTTAGTTATACATGCACTATTCGGCAAGTGCTTGTTCATTGACCGAATCTACAAAAGGGGAGCGATTCCGAATACTACGCGGATAAAAATGAGATATTCACTTTCCCGGTCATTATCAGATTATCGATAATTTGTTAAAAGGAATACTTTTAAAGTAGTTCTGATTGTTTTTTATAACTTCGAAAAGTCGTTAAAATCCTAACAACCTCCATAAACAAATATTTCTTCTTTTTTGACCCTGAAAGTAAAGCGACCATTCATTCTTCCTCAGTCTCCGAGTCTGACTACACTGTGAAACAGCTTTTGTCACAATTTGGAAACGCATTTACTATAATTAGTTGGGAAATAATAATAATAATAATAATAATAATAATAATAATAATAATAAGAGTTTACGTAGTACCGGTAGTAATGTCCTCTACAGGAGTCATCCCTACCTCCCTCCACAATAGTATTAGCATGTTAAAATTGCAGAAGACCATTTATGTACAACTTCAGAAAGCTGTTTTGCTCAACATATCAAGAATAGTCAGAAATTTTTTGGATCGTCCAGAGTGAGTGTGCTTGGTGTAGTCCGTACCTCACTACGACCAGCAGAAAAAGCTGAGATCCTAAACGGAATAATAATAATAATAATAATAATAATAATAATAATAA
>NNCF01125840.1:1015884-1027048 GCA_002313205.1 Laupala kohalensis
GGCCCTAAGGCAGAGGCGGATTCAAAAATTTCAGCAAAATTTCCTAGATAAGATAAAAAGTTAGCTGCGAGTTATAATACTAATAGAATGTCTATATGTATATATATATATATATATATATATATATATATAATTTCGTAACAAATTTTAAATGTCGTAACTGACAAAACTCGATAAGAATAACCAAAATTTTAAAACCTATCGCGATGCCAGAGTGTTCCTCTCATTAAACAAAACACGATTTGGTTGGCCTAGAACATTAACTGAATTATTTGCTGAAGAGGTTTAATATTTTTATATGAATGAATTATATTTATATTTCTTCATGGATTTTGCATTTAGTACATCTTTTTCCTTATATTTCGAACAGGATAAAATGTGTTCCAAAGAAGATCATTCAAATAGGTAAACGGTTTCAAGAAGTCAACATGCATTTATAAAACGCGATATTTTTCACACTCTACTGTCTTTCCAAGCTCGGTCTCAGTATAGTTCATTCATAATCGAGGACTATAATTCCTTGCGTTATTTATGACAAGTGCTACGTTATAGTCCTTCCTAATTTCCCGGACGAAAAGACTGAAAACGAGTTCATTATAAACTCGCCAACGGATTAAGACATTTTCTATCGCCCAAAGGGATGTACGGCCAGTTAAGCAGCTGGAAGCCGTCTCTCGACTTTTAGACGTTAGATTGAAACCTATACGGACACATTATTCACGCATTACTTTTTTTTAAGGGGCGACCAGCTGAGAATGGAGAATGTAATCTCGTAGATTTTTACCTATTCGTCCGGGCGTCTAGGTGGCAGGCAATGTGAAGACGTTCTATGAAACGATTCATCCATTCGAGAGATGAACTTCTTCCCTTGCAACTTGTTTTCCTGAAATATAAAGAATCAAAATTAAACGAGGGTTAGTAAATTAACGAGGTTTGGACAGCAAATATAAAAAGAAACAATGCGAACGTTTCGGCAATTTATTTTGCCTTCATCGGGATTACCGTTGTTTAGGATTTCATGTTCTAGGACAAATGCGAGTGGAAATACGTCTTTCTTTGGACCTCTAAAACCACTGAAAATAACACATCTACTGCATTTTTTGCGTCGTTAATAGTCGTACACGGAGAAAAAATATAGAAAAAGAGTGACTGAGCCACTCGACGTAGATTGACCCTATAGGATCACTTCCTCACTTATTTCAAACGAATACAAAAAGGAGCATGTTTATATAAATAATTTTGTTTAATTCTATACGTACTTCTGAAAATGTATTCCTTCTGTGAGTTCAGTTACTTAGACGTTTCACTAAGAAAATTAATTTTCTTTCTTTTGGAGGCCTCGATTAACAGAAACGCATGATAGAAAAATAATGGTTCACGGCTTCGCAATTAGATAATAGATTCGATGTTACAGAATAAAAAACATATCAGTTAGAATAATTAGGAGGGAGTCCGATACTTTGTTCGGGGCAGTCATAAAGTGTAGATAGCTCGTAAAATTAATTAATGAAGATCAGATTAAATAATATAAATTATTGACTGTTTTTTCTGTTTTTGGCACAAGTTTGGGAAGTACGTGTGTCTAAAAAATGTCTAAAATTATCTAAAAACGTATTTCCATCCAAATATTAACAAGAATAATTATAGAACATAAGACATTTTTAGAGCTTGGTAATACATCTTGTGATCTTACAAATACGATACAAAGCACTTACAAACCTGATACAGCTTGAAATCGTACTTTACGCCAAAATGTTCTCTTACAACATTATTGGAATGACGCTGGTTAAAAGGCCTGTTGACACCAAATAAAAAGTTCGACCGGTCCTATATTGTAACCTGGATGTAACCAGCAATTTTACTGGCTTCCTTTAGATTGTGCTTTATTTTATTTCAATTGCAACCTATCCAGGAAGGTTTCATGAAAAACCTCGACATTCTAAAAGTAATATTTCGTAATCCGTTTAGTGTTACTCTTAAATACGAAAACGCCGACAAGACCACGCAAACATTTGAAGATTGTTAATGAAATTATCAAATGACATTTACAGTACCAGTACGTAACTATTCAACTAACCCTGAGAGTTGACTCGTACAACTAGTTATCGTACAAAGCATCTACTTCCAAATTGCCCTTGAAGAGTCGTAAGCAGAGAACACAGTGAAAGCGGTACTCCAACATTATCAGTACTGAGACTCCTGCTGTTTTGGCCTCTTCTAAGCCCTTGTAATACGACACCCAAATTCAAACTTTTATATGAAATGGATGAACCGGAAGCGTCATAAGAGATTGCACTGCCTGGACATCGAGATGGTCCTTCACAGACATGGGTCATTGACTGGCAGTTTATGGACCTCGCAACGGAGATAGGACTCGGCGACCTTGCGTATGAATGATGAGTTTTCATGAACCACGGAACCCGCGCACAATATTTTAGGAAAACAGAACTTCAATCTATCTCCTCCTAGATGGATCTTGTTAGCATGAGTGCGAAGGAGGGAGACCTTGCATCACAGGCGTAGGTTCGAGCTCAGATTTCAGGGAGGTTTGTGATTGAGTTCATTCATTATATTACTCGGTTAGCGTCAGTGTACAGTCGTAATGAAGCTTCCGAACAAGCAACATTACTCTTTAATCATTACCTGTATCGTCCAACAATGCCAAAGGACAAAAACGTCATTTAAGAACAAATACAGTTTACCAAGAAAATAACTGCGTTTCTTATAAGTAAGCTAATTTTCTCTTCGGGAGTAAGGAGGGACACAGCGATTCTGGTCAAAGAGCTTGAAGGAAAACCGAAAAACCCGTGCAGAGATGGGGCTATAGAGATAACGTACACAAACGTACCGGTGCGTGTAAAATAACACTATGATAAGCATGCATTAACATAATTTCGAATCTTCATTTTTAAAAGTTAATGACACGGGCATGATAAAATAAATAAACTTTGTAGCCAAAAAAGCAGTTACAAACTGCGTATGACCACGTGGAGGATAATAAATTAATTTCCTCTCCCAAAGCAAGCAAGGGACCATCCCATCAATTCCAGGAACCATCCTATCAATTCCGATCAAGGGCCCTAAGGTAGAGGCGGATGTAATATTTAAACAGACTCCTAACGATAAAAATAGTTCGACACGTGTTATAGTATTAACATGATACCAACAAATATTGTATTTAATAAAACACAAAAAATTCATTTCACAAGTACGTATTTTTATCAAACTATAAAACATTCGGAAAGTATTGTTGATAATTCGTAACTATTAAATAACACTAAATTCCTGAATAATTATTTCAATAGATGCGGACCCTAGGCAAGAGCCTAGCGAATCTTTAAAAAAAATCCGCCTCTGTCCGAAGGAAAACCGGAGAAAAACCCAGGCCAGGATAAAGTATGTAATGACTTTACATCATCATACAAAACATTAGCTAGAATATGTAATAATTGACCAGCATTTGTCAACACAACTAAACAGGCTGTGCAATTCTCATGGATTATGTTACATTATGTATAATGTTGAGATACATTATATTTGAAACAATGCTACAAAGATACATCCTTCCTTATTGAAAAGTTTGGCCCGAGCTAATCGTATAAGAATAAACGGAATCGAATGAGAGAAAAATGGTTTTTAAATATATTTTTCCCTACGATGTTGATTGTATGCAATGTCCTTCCGGCTCTACCAAACACCATTTTTATCATCATCATCATGGAACCAACTGATCTCCGATAGTTTCTGCTCTTCATAGTTTGCGTCACTTCTTGCACCCTCATACACTTTTTCCCCACCATGCCTTCCAAAGTATGACTTGAAAACATGAGAAGTACAATGATTTATGTGCTACGCGTAATATTTGTAACAGTAAAAATATCTTAATGGCAAGAAATGAGAAGAGATCAATGAGTGGTTCTAAAAATTTCAGTGAACAACTTTAAAATTTTCTTTGAACCATAAAGCGTTCCCAATATATTTCATTAAATACGTCAAATGTACACTGGAAAATTTCGCCCTGTTTTTGATGGATTACAAATTATGACCATGAATTGGGATTGAAAAATGTATACTTCTTTGTATTCAAGAAACAATGTTTGACTTTCCATTCAATTTATTTAGGCCACCAAAAGAAATCAATACAATTAAATCTATTCTCTTCCCCGGGCAGTCTCTCATAACCCAAAGGGTGATCGTTATCTTGTTATCGAAGCAACTTTTTCAGTCCCGCAGAATTGGACGTGGACTTCTTAATATTCACGAGTTCGACTACTTATTGACTGATGAATCAATTTCCTCAACCACAAAATTTCATCACTTATAATTTCAAAAAAATTAAAAATAAATGAAATTTAATGTTTCGTTTCACGAGTGTTCTTACTAGAACACAGGAGATAGTTTTGAAAGTCTCATACGATTTTAATATTTTCTTATTAGAGGAATTTAACTGATTATTAGATAATTTAAAAATTATCAAATTCATCTTCCTTTTAATTCTTTTACAAAAACCTGTACTTCCTCTTTGCTCGAAGCGAAGAACGAATCTAAAACCAATAGCAACTGTGCTGCGTATCTCCATTTAATGTAAAAGAAACATTACACCCGATAATTACGATAAACCATAAAGCAGTCGAACGAAACGCCAGATGAAGTACTGCTCGAGGACGAGGCCATCCAATGAGGATGTAAAATTCCTGAAGACTCATTAACATGTTCTAAAATATTAACGTGTTTTAGTCATTACTCGGAGTAATTCTTCTTGACATTTCAGGGTTCTGCAGGGGTAACTACTTTCTGTTTGAGACGTTAATATTATAGCTCTATTCATTTCTGTTCTAGTAACCATAAAAGAAGCGAGTTGGATACATAATGCAATCACTTTTGTTTTATCTTCACGCAAAAGTTGCGCAACCCTCCAGCACCCAGTCTCTATGACAACCGACGCAGATGGTATTCCAGGCGATAAATAATTCCTTCTTTTTCGAGCAGTCCATACATCATCGCGTTTCACCATCCCGATTCCGCGCACACACCGCACGTAACACGTCTCAATAGACACCAGCGTCCACCAAAAAAAGTGCGCCCACGAAAGAAAGCGGGCGCTCGTGCACCTCAATTTGCACTCATTGTGTTTTTACAGGCGATTAAAAAACATGCATACCCTCGGAGGGGCTTCTTCACGCTACCGGAATTGGTATGAGAGCTACGCACGCCTGTCGATTTCTTATCACGCCATCCTCGGCTCCGTCGCCTGGGGCAGGGCGTGCAGCTCGCGAGGGCCACGCGCGAGGGCAAGGAAAGATGGGCAGGAGCGTCCGCAGTGGAGGCGAGGGCAGGAACGGACACGACTCGTCGTGAGGAAGGAATTATGAGACATTCTGTCATAAGGAATTCATTTGTTGAACATACTAAGGAAGCGTGAACCTTCGTCGAAATTTTGCATCATTTACAACTTTTTTTACATACATGGTACATAAAAAAGACGGAATATTTACTCACTTAAATGAATAATTGATTTTATTTTTAACTGAAAATTAACGTATTGTTCTCCACGTTAGCGTCATCCACACGTAGTTTTAATTACTTTTCTGGCAATAAATTATTATGATAAATCAATCCGTACACAATCAGAGGTCGAAACTGGAAAGTAGTTTTGTTATTTTTCCTCTTCTGTCTTAAGAGTTTTTATTTAAATTATGTCTTCTACGTCTTTTGCTACAGTTTATCTAGTTATGCACACGAATTTTCTCGAGTTGAGGGTGACAAATATTTAGCATCTCGCAAAGCCTCTATTCAATGAATTTCATCAAAAGCATTCCAGTTGTTTCCGTGGAGATGACGCAGATGCTATTATTAACAATATTATCTCCTACTATCACAGAAATATTGTCATTAATATATGCTACTATTATTTCTCGTTTAATGACATAGGATAATTTTCAGTATTTTAAGAAAAATTGTGAATACAAATATTCCTTTCCCTTGCAAAACTGACGGAGTTACAAATCTCACTCACATCTGTCCTCACTGACTGGGCATTTATTGCTCTCTGCTTCTCACAGATTCACAGTCACCAATGGTAGCCCCTGCTCCCAAATGGTTTAAATAAATATCAAGAATTGTAACTACGTTAAACATCAATAAGCGTATTATCTTGTTATTGATTTACATTTATTCATGTTCATCTGCCGTGTTGTTTAGATAAAAAATTATACATGTAATCGAAGACCAGACTTGTATTCAAATTAAGTCTAAGAAAATCTTCGGGGCTCTACTACCATTGTGAAACAGCGAAAGACACGGGTGAGCTGAGGGCCAAGGAAGAGATGCCGAAAATCGGAAATGTATCTTGAGGAGAATTGGAGTTATTTGAAAACAGTGGCGAAGACTATTTTTCTATTAACTTTGAAGCCAGTCAATGCTATTGCCTTGAAAGAACACGTTGGACACCTCTAAATATTGTTATAAATTCTTCTTAAACTCTTCGTATAATGTCAATTCAACATTGGAAATGCACCTTCGATCGTAATTTGTTCAGTACACAGGGATCCCACAAAAAATTTCAGCAAAAAAGATAAGTCCTTCACTTAAAAATTTGAAAGATTTATCCGTTTCATAGCATCCTGTTTAATTCGTGGAATCAACACAAAAAATTATATATGAATTTTCCTTATTTTGTTCGTCCACGGAGAAGGTAGTGATTTAAATTGAAAAAAAAAAACATGAACAAACAACTGACAGCAATAAAGGATAAATTATAGGAGCAAACGTGGCATAATTAAATTCTCCAATTTGATTGATTTACCGAATTGACTTACAAACATTTACTTAAAGATGATGTCGTATGTACATGGAAGCAAGCCAATCTGGTAAAAGTTGCTCCCTTAACTGCATCCTTTTTAGGTGAAATATCTAAATGCACAAATTAAAGAAAGAAAATAATTTCAGTGACATAGCAACTTTCGCCACAAAGGTTTCCGGTATCATTCCCTTCTCTTGAGATAAACGCAACGCCTTCGAAAGCTCCTTTGCCGGAAAATTATCATAATAAAATTACAACAGTCACTTTTTCGTAATTTCATCATAAATGAAGCAATTATCGTCGCCCACAATTATCCAATTATTTCATTAGAAATAAAACTTTTTCTACCTGGCACCGAGAAGTGGAGATAACCACACTACACGGTACACCATGGAAGTGGCGGAGTATCCAGAAAGGGGCGACGCAAGCTTGGATGAAACGCATCTGTATTGTGAAGGAGTGAAAATACTGCGTAGAATTATTAGAGATTTGAGATGTTCCTTAAGAAAATCGTGATTATAAATTACATGAGTGGAATTACGCTGCAGAGACGGAATCTGTCTTCATTACTCCTATCTCTCCGGCACAGTACGGTCCTGTAGGTGCAATTAGTTTTGGTAAGATGCTAAGAAGAAAGTGATGAAAATGAGTCATATTAAAACAACTCTTCGAGATTGCAAAACGCTTTGTGATTGAATTGTATTTTTAAAACTACGTTGATTTACGATTGCCATTTACACACGCACTCGTTTGCTAGAGAAAGAATTAGGACTGCACTCCCAAGTTCTTCATAAGAAGTATACAGGTACAAAAATTTCGTAGAATCAACGAAGGTAAAGGACGTGAATATCAAAAACCTACAACGTCGCGGACTGAAGCCTAAAGAGCTGAACACGGCGTCGATTAAGGGAGTGAACTAAACTTCGATTAAGGGAGTGAACTAAACTAAACCGAGGTCCGCGATTCTTCCCTCGGGGTTCCGCGAAAGGTGGATATTTCCACAATCGTAATGTAATCTCCTCTGTTTCTGCAGAGCGAGTTCACTGTATTATTCGACACGATTTACAGCAACGCAGTGGATACATAAACAAGTATGGCGTCAAATTATAAAATAGGTTCGCTTTCTGCATTGTCACGTGAGAGTCGTGTTTGATGTCTCTATTCGTAACAGTTCACATGCACTGGAACTTACTTTTCCTACATTGGATGTTTTGAATCAGCAGAGAATCGATGGCTTAAATATTATCGCAATGAATGTGGAAATTAACCCACTGGAATTCGCTAAGTGATGGTATGCATATCGTCTGCACCAGTTCCTCCAGGAAGTGTTACAATAATTACCTTGTTGAGGAATACAAGGTTAATCTCCATTATTGATTGTAAAGATATAGAAAAATGGATGTTGAAAATATACGCAAAGGAATGAAAAAGAAAAACCAAATAGCATACATGGTCGGAGGCCCATTCGTTGCGTATGAGAGATTACTGGACCAAAAGGAATAACAAGTGTTCCTAGGTGACATTCGTGAAGACGACGACGAAACGCTATTCAATTGAGACTTCTCGAAATTTGTTTTACTGGGAATTTTATTTGAAAGAGTCCGCGAGAATGTTGATAACTGAAAAAGGACCAGGAATATAAGTGAAGTTGACCAAAAATCCGACTGATATCGGCGTGAAAGTTTTCACCAGCGACTGACATCTCGCCGTCGAAGAGGGGATGGGGAGCATAGGGCGCAGCTGTGGAGCCTCCGTAGGCCGCTGCCCTCCACGTTCACTATGGGCCTCACGCACGGGGCGCCTGTGGCCAGCCCATGAATGCGTTATTTCCTCACGGCTTCTGGGCACTTCAGCGTTTTACGCTTCCAAGTATGAGGTTGCCCACTGAAATCACACGCATCCTCCAAAATCGTGATCCACTATTTCTAGCATTTACTGGTAAGACGAGAGGTGTATGGGTTCAGCTTACCTAGATTGAGTGCAGCATTACGACGAATTTTCTATTTTAACTACTCTGATTCATAATTTCGTGTAATTTTAGATGTACAACTGAACATATCAGATTTCTTTGGGACGAATACCATGTAAAGTTAATTTGTTACGTAGAAGACGTGACCCCACGTAAGAAATATGAAGTTGTGATGCGGCAATGAAGAGGTCGCTATAAATTTGTGTCATGCAAAATGAGGACATGGATCAGATAACGTCACCTCATTGTTGGCTTAGCTACAGATAAACGACAATTTAAATTACTTAAATATTAATTACTCATATAATACGCGTCAGTCAATGAAAATGTAAAGAAAGAAATCAGACACTAATTCTAGACAAATAATTCCTTTATTCCAAGAATACATTAAAAAGCTTAAATAAGAGGAATTATCCCCAAAGTTGCCGTATACTTCGTCGAATGAAGTACTGATTATATATTGCTATATTCGGACTTTTGCATTTGAAGTCTATTGAGGACTGAGAGGCAAAGACGAAATGACTTTGAAACAATTTTGAGAAATTTTGGAGCTTGTCCTTAAGTATTCGTGTGATTTGAATAATCAAGATATAAACTAAATTAATGCGTACCTATTTTAATTAGGAAAAGCCACTGATTAGAAAAAAATTGTAGTCAAACTAGCGCAGATTCGGACGGTCAGACTTCATTACGAAGATAAATTTTTATTAGTCTCAGTTGCACCGAAAAAAATGAATAAATGAATTTCCTTTTCTATTTAACAATAGTAAAACTTCTCGTCACAAATCTTTCTGTAAGCTCTAAACATGAAGAAGAAGAGTGAAGCGACTGAGTTAGTCGTCTGGCGGAGTGGAGGTAGTGAAGGCAGGCCGGACGCGGCGACTGCCGACCGCTCGCCACCCAAACGAGGCTGCTGTGAACTCTCACAGACGTTCTCCCGGGAATTGCATGCATATTTATAACGCGAACAGCCCTCGCCCCTCGCCCTGTGTTCAAAGCACCATTCTCCGCAAAACTGACAGCGGAAAGGAAGTGCTTACAACGCTACTCATTGCAGTGTACGATCCACTTTCGGTCACGACGCACTTCACTCAGACATTGTGATGATAATAATTAGAACGAAGAAAAAGTACGATGTGCGTGAAATAATGCTTTATTTCATTTTGAAATCATTATTTGAGCTTCAATTTCTTGCGGTGTTCTAAAGTTTTACTTCCGTTTTTTGTAGGAATTCGGAAGCTGTGTAAGAAAACCTGTCGTTGATATAAATAAATTATAATTGATAACACTGAGTATCATACAACAGCAACTTTAAACAAGTATTACAATTTGGAAAATACTGTGGTGTTATACGCTTCTAAACTTCGCGAACGAACTACATACTTTGTGAACTGCATGAAAATATTTCGTACTTTTCTATTAAATAAGTAGTGTGCATTTTTTTGTGTCTTCAATTTGATTTGGGACTTTACAGAAATTCAATAACTCGCATAAGAGGAAAATATTTTAACGTATATTGCTACCGCTCATAGGTAGCATATAAATAGCCTCGTGAATTCGAACCGCCAGCGTTAAGATCTCCATCTCCGTCGAGTACCTCAGCGCATGCACTTCACCGGAGGTCGTTCCGACGTCGAGACGACGTAATGCCGCGGCTATGTCGGCGGCTTCGACAGTGTTGCCGATGGCGGAACCTCCGATGACAGTTACGACACCAGGATCCGCTCCATCCGCATCAATTATCGATGCAAATACTTGGTCTTTCATCTTCACAAGTTAGTGCCTCCGCCGGCCCCTAAGTCATCGGCTCGCTGCACCGACCGACCTATTTTCCTCAGCACTAAATTCTGATCCTCACTTATCGTGTCGATGTTACGTCATTCAAGGGGAGAAGAATGAAGAATAAAACATTAATAATAACTTGAAAAGAAATCATATGAGAGCAAACATTGAATAAAAGAGTACTCGGATCCACAAAGTTCTCAGGAGACTGTTGTCAATCAGGTGTTAAGTTGAGATCGTCCGATTGAAGAGGAACAAGCCCTGGCGAATGCATTACGCAAATTTATCTCGGTAAACAACATATTTGTCAATGAGACCACATAACACCACTGCCATAAAGACACTGTCTCGACGGCAGACATCCCAGCAGGACCGTCATCAGCAACACCACTGGAAGCGTCGTCACCGCCGCCGCCACCGCCGCCGTCACCGCTGCCGCCGGAAAATCGCCTGCATTGTTCGTCGGCAAAGGCGCGCGTCCGCCACAAAAAAAAGACAGTTTCCGAGAAGCGTCATGTTTCTTTCAAAGTATCGCAGAGCACCATAAAATTGCACAGAATTCGTTAGTTAATTCTGGTAGAAATTAGAGGAATGATCACGAAGCGACTTTT
>NNCF01125840.1:1027086-1102188 GCA_002313205.1 Laupala kohalensis
GGCGGCGGGAGGCGGCTGCGCGCGCCCATCCATCCCCCGGCCCCCGGAGAACGGACAGACACTCTGCGAAAATGACTTGATTATATCGTTGCAACAGAAAATGCACTCATGTTGCACTCGGAGTTTATTGCAGTTCACATTCAGAAATAAAACACAATATAGTTAGAAAATGCCTGTCGTAAAAGTAATAGTTGGAAAGTGCTGGCAGCAAAACAAAAACAACCACCAGCCTCGGATATTTCCATGAATGGGCCATAACGGAAGACGCTTTCTTAGAACGTAAACAAGGGCGAAGAAATTCAATATTACTCCACATGCAGACAAGGGCAATGGGCGGTAATTGCAGAGAGCCAGCCGCGTCCTGCAGTAAGCGCAGAGTTAATGGCGGATAACGAAACTGTTGAAATGCGAAGCCCTGGGCCGAGGGATGGGGTAGGATGTTCCAAGGGATGACTTGGAGTGGACAGAGCTGAAGGGAGGCGAAGGGCTTCGAGGAGCACGAACGCTGGACCCAGCCTCCACTGCAGCGCCACCTCGCTGCTCCCCAAAACGAGCCGCTTTCGGAACCCAGCACCCAAATCAACGCTCCTAAACATAATTTTCCTGCTGAACGGAGCAGAAGTGGCCGCTGGAAATTGTCGGCCGCGTCGAAGTTTGACGGCTATTAAACTCGGGGTGTAAAATGATGATCATTTTTTATGTTCCCAAGTTGCGTTGGTATACTGTACACAAAGGCTCCAAACCAACACTCCCAGGAAATGGAGTAAAAAATTGCTACATGTGAATGACTCCAGCGGCTTCATGAATTAGTCTCTAAATATAAACAGGAGAAACATTAGCAAACTTTTTAAAAGTTTTTTCCTTTCTTATTTGCCAACTGCATCCAATAGGAGCTTTAAGGAACGACTCATTGGTAGACTTTAAATCAATAATATTCATGAAGTATTGAGAACTCGGTCACGTAATCATCAATGAAATATCACCGACTTCATATGTATGACGTAATGATTTGTATGTCATACAAATTTGCATAGTCAAATCAATTAAATTACGTGTAACTTACAAGTAATTTGAACTTACCTACTATGAAATTATTTGCTATGAGTTGGAATATAAATATTATCATGCAGTGACAATACTTCCACAATACCCTACATCTCATATCTTTCGAGGAGGAGCAAAATTTAGTATAATTAATACAAAATCAGTATAAAGAAAAAAGTGTTTTGGGAAAAGGACCAGAAAATTGTCCTTCCAAAAATCAATGTGACTATTATTACTTTTGAGAGAAAAAACTAACACCCAGAGGGGGAGGTAAGTTATGTACTTTCACAGAACCTCAAGATCTCGCACATAATACAACAACAAATAGTAAAACAGAGAACCTATAATTCTCTTTTGCCTCTTACTTTGGATCAAGACCTCATTATTGTATGTTAAGTGAGAAGGGAATACAAAATAAATGGCCGTAAACAGTGTCTCTAACAATTGCATTACCATTATGAAATAGTGAGGAGTTGGTAAACAAGAGATAGTTATAGAAGAAAATCCCTGTGCAAATTCTTGATCCGAAATTTGATTCCTGAACTTAAATATGACGTCAGTCTGCTTTTGGATATCAGAGTTTAACAAAATTTATTTCTGTCCACGGTCATTTCTGAGTTTACTGAATGAAGAATGAACGTTATAGAGAATGATACCTTCAAAGGTTGTAAGAATTAGAAGGAATTTTGGATTAAAGAGGAGTGAAATGCATGTTATACAGGTGATGGAGAAGAATGAGGTATTTTATCAAATATTTTACCGAACTTCTTTATGACAATTCACTTAACGGTCACAATTTCGACTGCGCATTAAATCTTAGAAACTCTTCGAACTATATTCTCAGTTTACTAACGTCAGGACCCCCCATAGTTCCAAAAACTTAATTTAAAGGAAATTTTTTATATTTCATTCGTGTTGTATGCATTTCTCTTGCGTATTTATTTTTAATTTTATAAGCATATTCTTCACGGGTTTTAGAGTTTCACGGGCAGAAAAGACGCTTGCCCAAATTTTTTCTGCTTGTATTTTCATGGTATCTGTAAATAGGCAATATTGGACGGTGCATTTTTACAAGAAGAAAATAAATAATTCTACAACTGTTTGAATACTTTGATGCGTTTAAAAATGCAAAACTTCACACGTCCTTTATATCGCCTGGATTTGAATGTACTCCGAAACTTCAAACGTCCAAAGCTAATCATCAGGTTTTCATCGCGTACATTCAATTATTATTTTTTAAAGTGTTATTTCAAAACTGCGTTTTGAGTGACGCTGGTATTGTCAGTGTTCACCGTCGCGTCATATGAAATAAACGAGTCATCCATGGCCATAATTAACAACACAGACACTCAATAAATAAAAATTCGTCTTACCAACAGAGTAGACCTAGTACGTCTCTTTGAGAATTTTGACGCTCTAAATCCGAGTATGAATTTCAAATTGCTTCATCACCCCCCGGTATTTTTTTCAATCGTGAAAAACCGCCCTTACATGTGTAAAATACGGATTTAAATAAAAATGGAGGGTGATGGAGCAATTCTGACACTAGATTGGGATTTAGCGCGTCAAAATACATTAGAATACATAGGTCTAGTCTTTGCTTCACACAAATTTTTATTTTTTGTGCGCCTGTGTAATTAAGCGGAAAACGTTTTTGTTCTCCTAGTGAACATATCCATAAAGAGCCGCAGAAATAGCAGCTGTTGAGTTGAAAGCACCAAAGACGACGTCCACGGAGCGATCGATAAAGCTGTGAACTTAATAGAGGTCTACACTTATATAATATGTTTGATACATGAGTTTCTTTAATTTATATTCAATGTGTAATTTATTTATTTTCAAACAGAACTTTCCAATTATTTAATATTTTGTTTCTTCCATCACCGTCAACTTTCTCCAAAATCATACCATTAAAAATGTAACTCAATTTTCACATGAATTTTTGTATCGTGTCTTTTCTATCTATATAATGACTGTTGTCTCTGTATAATAATATTTTGCCATTTAACAATCGCTTTTCGAGTAATTGTAACCCATTCAGAAACCGTTGATATATCATTTTCGCAGACTTCCTTTTTCTTTTAATATTTGCTCAGCTTGTCTTAGCAGGATTTGTATAGCTTGGCTTCATTGCAATAGCTTTCAATATCTTTTTACTTATTTATTTACTCGTTCACAATTCTAACATTTGTAAAATAAAATTACACGTAACTATCATATTTTTCTGTCACTCCGCCTCACCTCATTTCCATCAAAGACATTCCGAGGCTTATTTCTTCCGTGAACATGCATGTGGAGAAGATATGTGGTAACTTATGACCAGTGAAAAGGCGACGAACCGGAAATAGAACCGGAAAGAGAACCGGGGACTACAAGTTTGATCGCAGGGGTGTTAACCACTACACAATCCGTTCGCCTTTCGCAACAGTACACTATTTCCACCCAGGTGAAGTCTTTCTTCTTTATCTCATATTTGTCCATTCGATCTGCCAATATCTTTCGGTCATTTCCTAACATTCGAAGAAACAGCTTCGCAGTTTCGGGTCTCTGAGCCATCGAGGTCCTGCCGCCGCCAGAGAGCAGCACACGAGCGTCCAAAGACCACGTGACGCGAACGCATGGCCTTGCACACGTCAAACGCGCGCCTTCGGAGGAACGCTGACTCTCAGATAACCGTCAGACTCTTCGTAATGGGTGACCAGGACCATGAAAGCAAATCTTCATGCAACGCTGAATTATTTGAACTTCACGTAAAGAATGCTTTCACAATACATAAATAATTTTGAGAATGATAGCCGTAATACAATAGCAAGCAATAAATTATTTATTAATTGGGTTGCATTGGGTGCCAATATCTGAAGACTTCCCAAATCTGATTAGGAATGTTAGGATGACGATACGTATTTATCTATTTTCCATCACATTTACGAGACAGAATGTTTCAAAACTTTATCTTAACTGTAAGAACTGAATTACAAAGTATCCTGTTTTCGTTTGCTTCTATTAAATATTTGATGACTTCCACATGAGGTTATGTGATGCTATTTAATAATATTAATAATAATAATAATTATTATTATTATTATTAATCCGCTCACGGAAAAATCAATTTTATTAGGACAAAAACAAAACAAGAAAAACTTATATAATTGTATAATATTTGAATACCGTAAATTCTACATTAAAGTAACTAGAATTCGATCAAACACTAGAAAGAGTGTGTTACAATTAAATATTTATAAGAATGCTAACTGTTTGATTTTGGCGAGCTCCAATTTTGAATTCGCTCTTTTCTCACGAAGCCCCTTCCCATCCAATCAAGTGAGCAGATTCGCTTCTTCTACTGCAGAGACTACATCTGAAGCAAATCGTGAATCCGCCAGCGTTCACCTTCGACCCACAGAAGTTGAATCCCTCGCCACCACTCAAGGATTTCGATGATGGACAAAGTGGCAGGCCACACATTTCAAAAGCACTGCCTGCTCGCTTGACAGGCCTCATTTTTTCGCTGTCAAGTCAGCACCTTCTCCACGGCTCAAGCATCACTCATCGCCTTCAAGCCATATTTCGCAAGTTCTCCTCTTCTGAGCATAGTTTAATATTAATTGTTTGTAAATAACAGAATCCTAACGGAGATTTATAGTTACATTACTGATTAATCGTTGAGGAATTGAGCTCTCTCGACTTAAATATTTATTTGCTTTAAGCGTCTCTTTCATAACTTATATCACGTAGGCAGGGGCCTTGTCAAAGACTTGTATTACGATACTGCGAGGGGAGTGAAGGATGGTATGTTGCATTGCTAACGGTAACATAACACTTTTCTGGTATCCTAATAAAATTTAAGCGAGCTAGACCATGCTCTTAACTTACAGAAAATTCTTAGAAAAAATTTCGAGGGAGAAGGTACATTAGAAAAAAGGAACACCGCCCCCAGGGAACGACACCACCTAACGAACTTTACTCATCCTATAAATAAGAAATAAATTTAGTGTCAAAAAAACAGTTACAAACTGAATATGGCCACGAGGAGGATAATAAACTATGTTACTCTCCGGGAGCAAGCAAGCGCCCTCAATTCCGTTAAAGGGCCCTAAGGCGAAAAGCGGATTTAACACTTTAGCACACTTCTAAGATAAGAATAAAAATAGTTTGGTACGTGTTATAATCTTAACAGATAGTAATAATAATAATACGTTAGAATAATAAGGATAATGATGATAAATAAATAATAATAATTAGTAAATAGTAACAATACAAATCAATAATAATAATTTCGAAATATTTAGGGAACTTTCTACTCTTACTTCTGATGGACTCGTATGAGCTAAACCTCGTCTACATATTTAGTCTGTACTAATGCACTTGGAGGAGATAAACTTTATACAGTGCAGAATTGAACCCCAAAATGTTTACTTAAAAATTAATTGAGTCAATTAATAATATTTGATACAGATACAGTATTTGTATCTTCACTTTTACGTATTTCAGTATTTGTATCCTCTCTAAATACGCGCTTGACTCGAGTGATCTAATATTTTTTTTTTTTTTGTGGGGCTTTAGGGCTCGTCAACATCGAGGTCATTAGAGCCCTTAAAACTTGTACAGGTAGGGAAAATGCAGTTACGCACTAGGGAGAGCCAACATGACTCTCCCCGCGTGTGGGACTCGCCGAATGACTCAGCCATACCCACTAAAAACCCTCCTGAATTACAACTCAAAACTGAAATCCCAACATATCTCACTTTACTAAAAAACATTTTTTTAAAAAAAGAAGAAGAGGAAAGAGGAAAATGAAAGATACCCTAACCCTAATAGTGTCGGGATCGAAAAGAACAAGAGGTGACCAAGGGAGATCAGGAAAGAGAAAGGAAGGAGCATGGCACAAGTGGAAGCAATGCCAGACTCAGCTCGGGGCCCCGTGTATCTAATATTAAGATGGACGATTCTTTACGAATGTAACCCAAACAACGTAATTTTGGTGCAAAGATGATAGACGTCCGGAAATATGAATCTTTCACATATATCGAAGATAATTCAATACACAAAATATTATTGTTTTAAAGTTCAATGAAAGTGCACAGCAAAATCGATGAGACCCAGTTTTCAGAATACAGTCTGTTCTCCATACAATATCAATAATATTTGATGAAACAAGTTAATATCAAACTGAGAGGAATCGTGTGTCTCATCAATATTGCATGTGAAATTATACTTAATTTATAATAATTTGCGAAATAACAAGCATTAAGTTTACATTCCTTGGAATGATTCTGCAATCAGCATGTTAAATTTTCACTGTATTTCACGAAGGTCATCTATGATATACGATTAAAAATTTGACCGTGTAATACACAAGCTTTGATCGTAGTTCAACTATGATCATATATCTTTGACATTGGTCCTCGTTGAGACAAACTTTGATCATATGTTTGATCATAGATATGACATAGAAATATGATCGAGTTATACCGACCTAAACCAGTAAATACACAGAAGGTGGGATCAGGAACTCACATGGAGATGCGTTCGGAAGACGAAAGTCGCGCTCCAGAAAAAGCGCGGATCGGATTGAAAGAAACAAGCGAGCTGAAAGCGAACAAGAGCGCCGAGCGACGTGCCCTCCACGGCAGCGGCTCCACTGAGATCCGTGCCCGCCGCGATATAATTATAGGGATGGACTCGGTCTGGACGCTAAACATCGCCTTCAAAGTTATGACAGTGGAAATTCCTCCGGCTCTCTTACGACGCAATTGTTTGTCGTCGGCGGCCTGCAGCAGAACCAGCCGATAGATGAGCGGCTCCGCGCCTCTTTGCGGCTTTTCTCACGCCGTCCTCCCTCTCCCGCAGTTTCTTCCCGGCTCTTCCTCTCTCTCGCATACGCAGGTCCACGGCCAGGGTAATGAAGCCATCCTTGTTTCATTACGATCATTCCTTCGTTTTTGCGACGATTCGAAACAAAACACTTAACTGGATTGCTTCATCAATGTACCTAAAGAATATAACATTTCCGCAATAACGACTGCAGCAAGGAGGCGGCGAGTATTGCAAATCACTCGCCCGTAGCGCTGCAGCAGGAGGCGCTACTTGGAAACCGAATGCGGCGATCTGGAAAGCGAAGCAACGCTCAGGGCTTTAACCTCCGCGAAACGTCCAGCGAATAGGAAACAACGCCATCGACGAAAGGTCCGAAACGTTAACACCTTCCACATGTCCCTTTACCTCATCCCCCAATACTCCGACATTCATAATTCATTATGTATTTCTGATATCGCCAGTTCAGACAATGTCTGATGGATGGAATATATGTAGAATACACGTATCAATAGAACTTACAAGATCAAATGGTATACCCGCAAGGAAATCGACAACTCCACAAACGTCATTTATGAGGAGGGCCAAATATTTCCTCCGACTTGCAAACACGCATTAATGCAGCTGTCCCCAGTCTTTTGAACATTAGCTCCGTAAGATTATTTAAGCATAAGACACGTCTCCCAATTCTTGTTCAATGAGAAATTTCGAAGAAAGGAAAACGTGGCTTAAAATTTATCGTTCGGAAAGGAAATACCATACAGCACCTACCTTTCCATCCGGTATTTTCATTACGTTATTATTGCAGCATTTTTTCCTACTTATGTGTTAACATGGCCGGAATAAATGGTGACACGCCGAGAATAAAACCCGTGAGTAGGTCTTCAAGTAGGACTTCCAGGATTCGATTCCCGATCTTTCACCATTTTCATCCAGCTTTAGTAATTACATCTGTCCTTCGCGGTAGATGCATGGAACAAAGAGGCGCATATTCCCACTTACCTTCATCATATATATTAAAGCTTCGGAAGCATAACTCGAAAAGCACTGTTTACATAGAATTGTTTGCGGCAGAAGTGTTCGCTTCTATTACTATGCTCTGAGTGATGTACTGAGCGGTGTTAAGTTTCGAACAAACGGAAAGCGGAATAACTTTGTATCCATAATGTACTATGTTTTTTTCACGTCATCCAGTTTCAACCTTACGGAAACAGTAGTAGATGGGTCAAAATAGACATTCAAAAATTCACATGGAACAGAAAATTTTCACGAACCTTTAAATTATAATTGCAGATGAAGTAACAAATTTCCCAATATTTAAATCATTATCTCAAGGGAAATTAGGAAAAATCTCATATCTCATTCTTGCGAAATAATTTCAGTTTAACGGAATTTCGTCGAGATTGAATGTCAATTTAGTTGGCTCCGAACGGGTAAAATCGGATGGTGTTAAGTCCTAGCAAGTTCGATAATGGGCTAAAGAGAGAATGCGCTCTTGTATATAGTTTAATTTTCTCTAAATAGTTTCCAAGCAATTATGATTGATGTCCGGTAATTTAATTGGAAGAAAATGATCAGTTTCCACATACTCAATGTAAAAGATTATCAACATTATTAAAGTCGGTATTTTCGTTAATTCTCAATGCTTTTTTCTAATGATAATCGGTCAAAAACTATTTGGACTTGTAAACTGAAGGGAGATAATACCGAAATAGCGTCTTAGTGACAATGTTCATGTATATTTTTAATACACATTTTCTGAGAATACAACCTACATGGCTTGATTTAGAAATGTAAAGTAATGTACTGAATATTTTGTGAAGGAACGTCAGTGCTGAGAGCCATGTAACGACAGAGTACGCGAGAATATGCGTCCATATATGGAATTAAATACATTAATTACCCATAAAGGAATTTTATTAATGCAGCTTAAGAAAAATACAGCAAAAAGGAGGAGCAGTCTATATCGTGATGGCGTGCGGACGTTTCCGCATCGCAATGCGGACTTTTACTCCATTTAATAGCAGCCGGAATAAAACGAGCCATTCCCAATCATCTTACTACGCAAAATCAGAAATTAACTCATTATTGTAGAGCTACATCAATGTAGTTAAGAACTGCATGATCATGTAACATTTTAAAAGAAACAGAGGTAGCTGCGACTCGGAAAACATTAATTATTCTCTGTCCTGTAGATGTATCTATTTCTCTCTGCCCTGTTTACGAATACCTAAGTGATATTCCAGTAAAAATAGAAGGATGTATTCATATGAAGACCGTTTAGCGACAATGGAAATAACCATAACTCCGAACTCAAAACGTCGATGCGGATCTTTGCAAGCGCGAACATTGTACTCTTCCATGTACAAAGCTTGATAAGGACTTAGTACGGTTGTTCAAAGATGTACATCAAGACAGGACCAATATAAAATATACCATTAACATTCATAAAAACGCTATTAATAGAGGTATAAATTCTCTGAGTATTCTAAAATGTAATGTAATATTCTTCGCGTTATGTTGTAATATATCTTGTAATTGATGTATTTTGCATTTTATTTAATTATCATATATCACACACACGTTATAGTATATTATCTAATATTTGTTCGGCCTTCAGCAGTCACCCTAACTGAGGTTGTTTTCTGGATTTTCCTCAATTGCGTAAGGTTAATACCCGGATGATCCCTAGTTTGATACCACAGAATAATTTTATAGTCCTCTTTTCCGTGGTACAATTTATGTACATGTTGATGAATGCATATATGTATGCATTGTTATTTATGTATGTATTGTTTTTCAGTATTTATTGACGATAGTAAGGGGGAAGAGGCGTGATGGCTTGAGCCTAGCCACGAAATAACAGATTATTATTATTATTATTGAAATTGCATTGAGCCGTCTGTCACTCTTTAGTTCGGACTGAACTTCGGCGAGAGAAGAATTAGTTAGTCGTACAATAATACCATTACACAGTTTTTATTGTCCGTAATACACTTATAAGTTTCATCGAACAGACATACCGATAACAGGAACAAGAAAACTCGTCTTCAGACGAAGATTTTTCAATCAGAGCTATAATGGTTCAATAGAATTTTGTTTTTCACGGAAGTAGCATGATAAAATATTTTCCTACTTCTTACTTCAATACTGGGTAACAATGAAACAAAACTACAACAAATAAAGTGATTGACTGAAAAGTTGAGCTGGACAGAATCGAGTTGGCATCTAATATGATCTGGACAACTACATTAATGTCAAATGGTGGTATAGAAAATTAGAACACATTTTAATCATCACAGAATTGTTGAGATGTTTCGGCTTTCTTCTTCATCAGGCCTGTTTTCTGCAGTGTCTCCAGACCTTAGGAAGGTGAATCCGAAAAGTCTCTGTAAATGTATGATTTAATATTCTATCTTACTCATACAGACAATAATAAAGGACTTTCCAAGATTTACATAATACATTATCAAATTATCAAACATTCCTAAATCAATTCTGCGTGTTGAGAGTCAAGGCGTACCAAATGTCCGAATATTAAAATATTTACGAAATGAATATATGAAGGTATTAAGGAATTTCGTACTTATTAATCTTTCGGAACACTCCTACGATTATACGAAATAGTAAAAGTTCGTAAAACTAAAATTTCTAAAATTTGGAAAAGTAGCGCATGCCGATAAAGCAGCAATAATTTTAAAAAGGAAAAAAGTGCCGTAGCAGCCGATTACGAATTCATTGCTTTGTCGCGTTCTCAGAGATGCAAACTGAAAAATAATTGTTTTACTTTAAAATATTCACAACAAAGTTTGGAGCATTCGCAAGAAAAATAATTGTCAGTGTAAATGTCCAACATAGTTAATTTCATCCTAAACAGAAATTCCAAGATTATTTCCCGACACAATTTTGACCAAAAAAACCGAAATTTTTAGGTGTACCCTGACATGAAACTGATTTTCAGTTTCAGTTTATACAAAAGCACTCACATGACCCGAAAATCAAGATACAAGGTTTTGAAAAGGTTGTCAGCAGAATTTACTTTCTTACAAACCCCTGTTCATGGAGTTTGTTCATTTAACCTCGTGTTTCCGTCCATTGGAAAAGTATGTGGTTTGTGTGAGAGATTCCATTTCAGTACGTGTTTATGAGGGGGATGAAGAATTATTACTGTCGACGATTAATGAATCATCAGTAACTACTGGAATTGCTGATAAAGGCTGGTTTCGAGTCATTAAAGTTCCATCTGGATTTTGAAGAGGCTCTGGGTAACGAATGAACCAAAAGGAACGTCAGAACAATTCATAGTCCACCGCCTCCTAATTAAAACTATAAACATTGTAGGACTATTTGTTTGGCATCCGCTACTGGAAGAGAGTATGAATGTCAGTCGTTTTGAATCATGAAAGAGATGCACAAGAATATGAACAAAATAAAACGGATGTTGTGTTTTTTTTCCTTCGCTCCAAGAACAAAAAGGCCGTAAAAACTGGTTTAAGTTCGTTCTTCAAATCACGTGTTGGGCAGGTTGGATGTCTGCTGGGCTAGCGAATGGTTTCTTTTCGAGGAACGCTTAATGTTTGCAGTGCAGGTTGCTCGCAGCAGCCCTGGAGGCGGCTCCGCGGGCCGTGGCGGGCGCGACGGGGAAGAGGGGGAGGAGAAGAGCCCTGCGGGGACAGCTCCCGTCCCCTCCCTTCCGCCCGTACCGCCATCGCTCCTGCGTCGAGCTGCTCGCCTCCGCGCGACGTCCGCCGTCGCCACCGCTGCTGAAGCTGCGGCCTTGTGTCGCATCGCTCCGCTGCGCGCGAGATGTTCTCTTGGCAGTCGTCCGCCACTCTGCCCACCATTCCTCTTCTCCTTGCTCACATTCATTCATTTATCCGTCATCTCTTATCCTTACAATGAATAACTCAATCATTCACGATCTTACCAGCAGTCGATTCAATCGTTCATTGCATACCATGAATTATGCTCTGTTGAATAGAGACGGGACCCAGATTCGAATTCGGGACCTCCAGTTGGCTTAACACCTGCGCCACCCCGTTCTGGGAAATGAAAGAAAAGAACGTCAGATCAATTCATACTTCACCGTCTCGCAAGTGCAATCTCAATGGTAGACTAGGCCCAGAGGCTAATGGGGTGGCGCAGCTGGTAAGCCCATCAGCGCGCTAAGCGGAAATGTCCCGAGTTCGAATTTCTGTCCCGTCTCCCCCTTCTATTCATCATAACATAAATTCACCGCAATTTAAGAGATTTCTGCATCCTGTATACCACTTCATTGTTTGATTGATTTTTCATTGATCATCTAAATAACCCTTTCACCAAACTCACTAGATCTCTCTAACTCCACCCATGAATACAACTGGAAAACGTAGGAAAAAGTTTTCTTTGGATGAGGCGCTATGAACCGGATTACGAGTTGAAGTTGCGAAAGTCAGGGGGTTCATTATAAAATCACGACCTGAGAAACGGAGTTCAAAAAACAAACTTTTCTCTCATAATTCAAAAATATTTTTCCTATATTTATAGTTCTCTTCTAGTGCAAGTATTTAGTTGTCCCTAGAGATTATTACTATAGTTCTTTAGAGAGAATCCTTTTAAGCAAACGTCATTGCTGTAAATATTTTAAGGATGCATTTTGAAGAGGAGCCCAATGCTCACTAAGGAAACACCAACTCAAATAGATTTCCTAAAGTAAGCCCCAAAAACAGACTTGTATTTCAGCAACATTGCTAATGATAGCCCCAAAATTAAAAAATGGTAGGAAAATATAATAATTCACAAAATATTTTCGCTTCTTTTCACGCATAGTGGCAGAGTTCGCGTGACGCATCCGAGTAAAAGATCTTCAGCGGAAGCACAAGTCCTCTGGTATTTCACGCGACATTCGAAGCATGTACAAGAGCTTCTCCGCATCTCGAAACAATATCCCTTGATTAACACCAACCCGCAACTCCACCTTTCCCATAACCACGGAAATATTTGAGACTGTTTCGGTTTGATTTTTTTATTTTGTTTTTTCACAATCTAATACCATATTATTGATGATAATCTCAAACGATCTTCTTCTTTTTCGTAAATTACCTAAAATGAGTTAATAAATTCCAAAATTAAATTAAAAGGAGAGACACAAAAATATAAAGGAATTGATCAATAATAAATTTTGGTTGACTTCGTGTTGTTAACCACAGAAAGTGACATCCAGAAAATTCACATTTTATGATGGTTAATTACCCATACCTAACACATGCGGTACCGGCTGTTACCTACTCTGCGAGCAAAATTGTAAATAAAATATCATTATATTTCATTTAGGTTCGGGAAGGAACTTTCCTGCGAATGCCGTTACTCTACATACAATAAATATTTGAATACAAAAATTGAATGCGACGTTTACTCATAGTATTCTTAACTAATGGCTAAGTTTGACTCAGAAAAACACTGTTATCGGAGAAAATTGTGTGTAAAATAAATTATGTCAGACAAATTGGAGGACAATCTTTTATATAGAAGTTTGAAAACCAATAAACTTCGAAACAGTCTTGAGCAATACAAATTTCCATATTCCACCTAGAACTTAAGTATTGCGATATATCTCCATTAAATATGTAAAACAGAGTATATATACATCCATCACGTAACTCAAAATACATCAGGGTACATGGAACCATATCATAGGAACAGATACCTCGAGGAATGTATCCTAAATACCAGCTATTTTCGCAAAGAGGACATTATTCTGCGGTAGGTAAAAAGAGTGGGACTGGATGTGAATGCAATTGACCACGCATGAGTCAGTTATTTTCGGCACGTCGCCAAATGGGTCCCAGCTGCAGGAAGCACGTACTATTATTTTGTCAAGTTTCTGAATAAAGTATTCAAGAAAACATTTGCAAGGAGAGGTGGGAACTACCGTGAATTAGGACGTTCAGCTCCCCTGTTTGCTTCCAACGCAAACAAGTCATAGGACAGGTGACTCAAAAGAAAACCAATGGAGAACTCGCAGTGGTAATGAAAGAGAACACTGCGTATGTGAACTATAAAAAAGTCTATAATCGTATTTTTTTTATTCATTCGTATTCTGAGAACCCGGAAATCAGTTGAAAGTTTAGGAAAAACTGAAAGAAAAAAAACAAAATGCAATCCTGTTTTTTTCTATTAATGTTGCAACAGCTTTGAATATGTCCTTATCCAACTAGGATGTGACCTATGTGAATCAAACTTTTTTAATATATCTATATTTATATCATAAAACTATTGGGTTACGAATATTAAGGTCTTAACTTCACATATACAAACCGTAATTCATTTTCAATCAAATGATTACTTCCACAATATGATAACGAGAGAGTAACTAAGCTATTTTCGTAATCATATACAACAAAACATCTTTTTCTGAGAATTCAACTAAAAATTAAATTACTTTTAGGTATTTCATTTATACAGAACGTCAAAAATTTCGTTTCAAAACTTTTCTGTGTGGTGAACCCCCCTAGCAATGAAAATTTAAAATGCTGGATTAAAAAAATAAACGTTAAAATTTTTATTTTTCGCTCAATATAATAAATTATTTTTTACGTAAACTTCGGATGTTATTAAAATTGGTAAGTACAGATGAGGTAAAGTGAGATGGGACAGCAATTATCTTCTTATTGTTATTAAGTTCCAATCACTTTTCCATATTCCGTGCGGTTAACAAAGGTTCAGAATCTGAATATCTGTACAACTCATATGTTGCTACATCAAATCAATATACTGAAGATAGATTTAAAACAAGATTAATATTAAGATTGATTTCAGATTATTAATAAACATCTGATAAATTTACTGTTCGTATCTGCTTTTTATTCATGTTGGTGCAGATGCGGACCCTTAGGAAGTGTTTGGACCCGCAACTGTTGCGAACCACACGTGCGAGATGCTGAAGCAAAACAAAAAAAGAAAATACCAGTTCTGTTATTGTCTTACTGATCGAAGGAGTTAATTCACTTTCAACTTAGCGAATCGGTAGTTTCAAAATCTTCACCTTTCCGTGCAATGTATTCGTACTGATACTTTGTAGGAAAAATACTGATAGCCCACTAATCAAACCTGAGGATTTTAAACATCACCTGTGTTTTCTCGGGGCCTCTTAGTTATTCCATGAACGTAACAATTAAAAATAATAAATCGATTCACTGCCTGGAAGGATGTGTACGTTAATTTCTTATTCTCCACTTAAGATTCATTACGAGAGCAATAAGTCAGAGAGACTGCCAGGGCACGGTAATTTATTTCGTATTCGATGTGGAGAGCGACCAACAATAATATGACGCAGTGCTTCCGAGGCCGTTGGCGTCATTAAACTCGGCTCTTCACCTACCAACGTGGAGCGAGGCATTTCACCCTCACACCTCCGGGATCTCCGCAGCACTTCTTCCTGCACAATGCCAAACACTGGGAGTGGTAGCCTGCGGCGGAGTCGCCTTCTCAGCCTCGTTGTCTCCACGGGATTCAAACAGAGGACTGACGTTGAACACTCATAAGGAAGCTTCGGTTCTTTTAATTTACGACTCGGGAATAACAAGGAAACTGCACTATAAGTAAAAGCAGGATTCGCATCACATAGTTGTCACGCTGAATTGTAGAAAATTATCTATTTTATTTACTTCACATATTTTACGATGTGGCGAGGTTCGGGTCATCTGCTGTGCTCGCAAATGGAAGTGGTCCCAGAACTCTGCCGACCCCTGCTCCATTAACGAGTGCACCGCTCCACCTTCCCGGGCTTAAGCACCAACTGGACCCAAGAAATAGGAAACTTTACTTTTTTATTTAACATTTTACTACCAATTTTTGCAATTGCCAGGTTTGGGAAGTGTACCGCCACTTCAGTTTGCAAGTAGTATAACCACATGATTCGCGAAAAGGAATTGAGAAGGACAGATATATTTATGGGGAATCTCAGGTACCGAACAAACATGTCTGGAGGAGATCAGGGAATAATCAACTGAATACCTCTCCCATAATCTTGCATTCAGCAGTGTTTTGGGAGACGCCACCACTACGCCTCGGCTGTCGGTTACGGTTCTTAATCCCGCTTATATGAAGGTCACAGAATTATATTACACCAGTTTGCAACTTTCATGAGAAGGTTTGAAGATTGTGGTTGATGACATGGAGATAAAATGTAATAACACATTTGAACGTCTCCAGCGTTTTCAAACTTTCACCTGTATGAAGCAGCTCATTCCTAGAAGTATCCTCTGAGAAACAACTGAAATTTAGAGACGTACCAAATGTAAAATGTGTAAAGCTCAAAAATAGATTTTGAGATACAACATGAAGCAACTACCGCTAGTCAATTACAATTTTTACTGGTAATATCGATAGTGTTAAAGCAGCTTTTGTTACTGTGTTTAATCGTGTGTGAGAGGGTGTCGACTACTAGAACGCAACGAGATTAGTAGTAGTCGACATTAATTAGTAGTCGACATTAATTAGTAGTCGACATTAATTAGTAGTCGACAGATTGTTGACCTATGAAAATGTGGAAAAATGTGCTTTAGTACTAGTCACCCTCTCAGCACTTGTTAACCCCAGAAATCCAACAATGAAAGCTGAAATTCATCAGATCCTCCTAATTATTCAGATATAGGTGAATATTTGATGATTTTATTTACCACTTCCTCGTTTCAATTAAATTCCTCCGTTAAAAACCACCTGTTCTAGCAGAAACCTAAAATAACGAAAAATTGTAATACAAAATTATATATCTTTTCCTTGAATTAACGTAACAGTTCATTTATATTTTCCCACAATTAATATAAGCAATTTGAGAAACTATTTAAAACCACAAATTGACTTTTTATTTGTGCCAATTTTCTTCATCATATCACTATTACGAGGAAATATTTTCCAGACAAATATTGGAAGCACTGTGTAACGGAAATCTCACTTTTACTCGGTTGTAGTGCGGAAAGTTGCTTTGGAACGGAAGCGACGTCCAGAAACAACGTCTGTTCCGTGAACTGCCCCAACATGATTTCAAATGTATCGTTTCTGGAAAAAAGTCTCACCCACAGCGAAGAGTTGGGACCAGTTCGGAACTGCTGCGACACATCCCCGGGACCAATAAAAACGCAATACTTTTTACTTTCTTATAGAAGTAGTATATAGAAAGTTTTGTGATCGTAACGAAAATCGAAAGCGAGATTTCGACGGAAATATCCGTTTTGGTTATCCATGATTTAGAAAAACTGTTTTTTGGCATAACGTCCGTCCGACTATCCGTCCGTGCGCAGCGATTCTGAGTAAACAGATAAATATATTTAATTCATATTTCGTATCTACGGTAGAATTTACTTGTCGATGCACGTGCTCTAATTTTTTTACCTCAAAACAAAGGGTACTTCACATGAAGGTCAAAGTACTCTTTCGAATATTTCTCAAAAACGTCTCCTACGATTTTGCTTAAATTTTCTGTACGTAAGGTACAATCAGTATGCATTACATTCGCATTAGAGATATTTCGCTTAAAAATTTGGTATAGACGCAGTAAAATAATTTCTTTATGCCACACTTACACATTAGTTTACTGTGTCTAGAAGCTTGAATAGAGTAAATGGACCGAGCAGACGTAGAATACACTTTTCGTAAACTGAAATGAACGATGTGATAATGATAAAATACGTAGGAGGACAGAAAACACACTGCAGATATGAAAATACATTAATTTCTGTCTACAACGAAATTACATTTACATAACACTTTCACGATTTTTTTCATTCTATGCTGCAGATGGAAAACGTATATGAGAAAATATGTGCAATGGTTTTGCATCACTAGTTTACAATTGTTGCCGTTTACCGGGAATAACTAGGAATAAAATGGAGTCACTGTGTTGTGATACAACGGACTCTTAAGCAGGTCGTATCGGTGTACCTGTGTGCTTTTGGGACAGAAATTAAGCAGGGATTTGATAATTTTTGGTTGCCGCCATCACGTTTATGAACTTGTCATGAAAAGCGTTTTCAACGCAAAAATTCACCAAATTAACACAAGCCCAGGCATACCTTTCTTCAAGAGGTTTAAAGAAAATAGGAAAAATATTAATTCGAACTATATCAATGTCTGTAAAGAAATTGTAGATGCTCACAGGAACGGTGCCGAAATTGACGCATTGCTGGAATCCTATATACCTGAACTACTAAAGAAAAGACACGACTATCGAGAGTTGGTTGAGCTTTCCATCTTATAGTGCAAATTCTTCGTCTAATTCCAATTTGTCTTAAACATCTCTACTCAGCTCTTAATTTGAATTAACTCCCGAAGACAAAACCACTGTGCAGTACAAAACTGCATGCATTGGGACCGTGCCGTCGACATGGCTTCAATGTGTTTCTGCTGTAAAAGTTCCTCAAGGCTTGAGATTCCTGAAATTTCTGTAATGTATGAAAACGTAGATGACGTCATATCAAAAGCAGATCTGCAGAAGTATTATCAGCACTTATGGTACTTTATGGGTCTTGGCACTGTTTAAGGATTCTGTGGATAAAGAAACGAACGTAAGGATAAAGTAAAATTTGAGTATAAAAAAATCAGGTGACCACTGGAAAACGATATATGCCAACTTATGAAGACCACAACAGTTCATTGAGTGGTATGTTTATTTTTAACTTATGGAGCGTTTCTGTAATTTGCTCAAGCACTTTCATAAAGTTTATGTTTATTCAGAAAGACATACATTTTTTAACCAACTGTTATTTCACTGATGATATCAAGAACTTGCAATAAGGAAATTCATTATATTCATTAATATGAACATTTTCTGAATCAGCAACTCACAATGATTTTTATTCGTTTCTGCACTCCATTTATTTTAGAAAAGAATATCGAAGACTTCATATCTATTGTACGGAAATTTTAGGTGAAATAAACTACACATCCAGGATGAGCTGATGAGGTTCGAAGGACCATAAATGCACAGGCAAATTACAGAAAATGACGATGGTAGATGAGGTATGGTTGAACACTAGACTGCCAACAGAACAGTTTAATGACATGAAACATGAAAGTAATGAAAGAATACAAAGCTTAAATTATGGTGAGATACTGGGATGCGGTGAAACGATCCGTTTCTTCAGAGATTCAGCGTGGATGGCGTTGGGTTCATGATTTTGAGTTGAATGGCTGAAGTGCAGTTCGCGGCCAAACTAAGCTGCGGTGGAGCGGTTAGACCTTGAAATTGATGCAAGTGAGGACGCTCGTCCGTGGCTTGTGAGTTGTGGCTTGTGAGTTGTGGCAAATGAGGACGGTCCACATGTCCGTGGCTTGCCTCGGAGAGGCGCGCTGTTCACGAACTGGCGCCAGATGAGAAATGATGATTAGTCGAGTGAATTGCAGTAAAGGAGAGCGATTATTGGTGGATGGTTACCTCGTAGCGGCGAAGGGCTCGCACGCTAGCTCTGGTTCACTGGATCGATCNTGTTACTCATCATGACAGGTTATTTGACGATGTTATGACGGAATGAAGTGCATAGAAACCCACATTGAAATGACATTCAATTGGCACAAAGTATATGTAGTCCACATATTGTTCACTTGGCTAATGGTATGATGTTTGAAAAATTTCTGAACATCTATCAAGAGTAAAAAATTTTCCCTTCGCTTGAAAACTGATGTTAGTTTTCTCCAACGACGACCTTCTACGTGGGAGAACAATGAGTCGTTCTTGAAAACCAAACAAATTGTTTCGTTCCTTAAAGCTGACAACAACACTGCTGAAAGGGAACTAAAACCAATAAAAGACTTTCTTTGTTTTAGTACTGCCGATAAGGAGCATAAACAATTCTCATTCCGTGTGTTCAATAATATCGTCAGTCGTTTCCAGCCTGTAAAACAAAGCTCCAAAGCGAGAACATTTCAAGGTTATTCAACATTACTTAGAGAATTTAAAAAGTCTAAAAGCATGTTAAATTTTCATTGATATGGAAATGTTAAAAATACAGTTTTGCTGTGTTATAAACCACTGTTTCCATGACGACCGACACTAATACGTAAACTACTAGGACCATAAACAGTCAATTACAAAATGCCGTAATATGCTTTTGATTTCCACGTGGCAAATGGCCAATTCATCAGAAAAATAAAATGAAAATGGAAAACTTGACAACTTCTGTTTGACCACTTCTACTTAATAACCAGACTTCAATGGAAACCATTATGGTAGAATTTTAGTTCATTCCGTCACTTATTTTATTCACATCGTTCACATTTCATAATTTCCACAACGTTGGTCGTAACCTCCAATCAACTCTATCCCGGAGGAGGCAGCAACACGACAATCGAAACGTGAAGTTTGAAATAAATATCTTGGACCAACCAGACAGCAAAATTTGAATGTTGACATAGCTAATTACATGGAACTGGAAAAAATTGCCAACTCAGGAGGAAACCACAAATGAGTTAACACAATGACTCACCACAGGTTCTCTCCCTCCGCTAACCGAACGATAGGGGGCTAATCAGGGATAATGAAGTGTTCAGACAAATGAGAAGAAGTACGAAACATCTGTCACTAACTCCATTTGTTATTGAATTGAATATATATTTTTAACGATAATGGCACCCTAAAATTATATGGAGTTATTCTCACTTACTCATATTACATCACTGAGGATGTTCTACTTTAATTGACGAAGTATTAGGCTACCAAGTAACGCTTTGTAATTTTTAAATTATCATTCTACTTTTCGTAAATAACGAATAATAAATACATATGATAAAGCAGTGAAATACTTTTTATATCAGAATGGAGGACAAGGACTACTTCACGTGAAACAAGCTAGGGACCATCTCGTCAATTCGATATATCACCCCGAGAAAAAAATAAGCTACTGGGGTTTTGAGATTGGGGTTTTAGAGGCACAGGTTGGGTTTAGATTCCAAAATCTAGTTATAATAGTTACAAAAATGTAGCTGGGCATAGTACGAGGAAATATTTTTACAAGAATTAGAATTTGTTCTTTAAAAATTATTCCACTTGACAGCTATTTTAGTTCTCAATTTTCTAAATGAATTGTAATTCAATTATTCTGTTTTCAAAAGAAAATTTCGATACATATGAGATAATGAGTAAACTTTGAAAACTGACTCTTCAGTTAGAAAATATACGAATTATAATTGGAGGTTTATTAAGTTAAACATGATTTTTTTACTTTTCCCTAAACGTGAAATAAAAATATAATAATCATGTGTAAAATTTAAGATAACATCGCTCAGTATTATAAACGAATTCACACTTATTACTTCTCGAATACATTAATAAGTAGATAGAGGAATCGACAACAGGGTCCCATTTTCATTTTTTTTTTTTTCATTTTGAATAAGCTAGTACTTTGAGAGCTAGGTTTCGAAAATGAGAGTCATATTTGTAAAGCCGGTATCACATTCATAATTACCAAGAGAAAAGCACTTCTCCACAAATTTTATTCGGTGGAAGTCCAATTTTTTTATCTCTAAGCCTGCATTGAATTGTACATTTATTGATAGCCATAAATAATTTCCTCGTAGCTGCAGATCTTGTTTAATTGAAACAAGTCCTTTCACTTGTAACAAATCAAAATTAAATTCACGCCCTTTCGTAATGAAATTATGTTGCTAATCGATTCTTCCACGAAAGTGAGGAGTGACCCTCGGTCACCCAGGTCCGACTCGCCTGGGTCTTCGCCACCAACCACTTCCTCGGATTAAATCTCGATTCGCAGCACGGAAAACGTCTTGGGGGTGATTTGAATGTGCGCGTGAGGGAAGGGCGCCGACGCAAGGACACACACGTCTTCGTCAGCGATCTTAAAGGTCCCCTCTTCATTTGGGCAACGTCTCCCCCTCCCCTTCGCCGGAGACCACTCGAACTCTTCTGGTCGGGCAGCGGCTCCCTCGTGATTCTCCGCCCCTTCGTCCGTCAACCCCTTCTTGACCGTCGCCGCTTCGCCCGCTCTCCGACCTGGCTCTTCCCACTCGCTCTCTCCTCCTCCTCCTCCACTTTCTTTCTTCCTCCTTGATCCGAGACTCGCTTCCCCGCAGCCCCCGCGGCCGCCCACGTCCAACAAAGCCGCCAACCGGCGCACTCGCGTCTAATGCTTGTTTTTTGGCATTTCCAGATTTTCCACTAATGTCCGCCTGTTAATCAAAAGCTCAAGGGATGTTTTGTGCTCGCTGAGAGCGCAAGCGGGAACCGCGGAGTAGAGAGGGGGAGGAGAATGGAGAGGGACGGCGAGAGGACGCGGAGAGGGAGGGGAGTAATATGTCACGACTCATTTCACTAGGTTGCTGCTGGTGTAATCTCCACGGCCATGCCTTAAAGGTTAATCACTTGAAATGCGTTCCCCTTAGGCGTGGTCAGTGTATGGATATAAATGGCTTTCGAGATCGGAGATGGACTTTGGGTCTCGGAGGAGGCTGGCTTCTACGCCATAACCGCGCGTCCATTTGTCCTGCGCCGCGGCGCCGCGGAAGGCAAACAAATCACGGTAATTGACATTACTTAAGCGCAAATAGGGAGAAACACTATCGCTCGAATTAGAAATTCAAAGTTCGTGTGGAGGAAAGGGTGCGTTCGCTCAAGTAGAGCGTCTCCGTTGATATATCACGCGATGCGTCGACGGAAGCGCGAATGCCAAGATGGAGACGCAATCCTCTATTCGGATCTCGGTTCCAAACGCACTATCATCAACTACGAAGGTGGAAGCTTTTAGACCAATCCATTCCAAGCCTGAATCTTTCCCGTAACGTCACGGTAACACTTCCGAGTTCCTCACGACCCAAGACATTCGCCGAAACGTCCACGTTGGTACCCGTTCGCCCTGCAGAACGCGAACGCATTCGCTTCGTCTCTTATCCGTTTGACTCGAGTCCGAAAATATTTTTCCATCACGAGTACTCAGAGTTGCGAGACGAGTCCCCAGGCGAACGACGAGTGCACCCATTACACGATTTAACTAATCAATTCGTGTCTACCAAGGTTTGTGGTTATCATCAGGCTTTCGAGGATGGAGGAGACCAGCAACATTAGTCGAAACGTTGTGGGAAGTAAGAAATAATTTTCACAAATTGTCTCCTTAGAAAGGATATAAAAATTCTATGAAGCTCAGTATGGTTGTGAAAGCATAAGTTTGTTTTCGAAGTGCAAGATTATCAGACTCGTTTCTCTCATTTTCTTTGCACCGCAGACACCTTGAAGTACATGCTTCTGAATATTTTCCGCTTCCCGAAGTGGTGCACGCGTATCACTTATCGATTTAAATTACACGTAAATGCGATGAACGCAGGGAGATAGAGCAAATTAATTAATTGCATTTTTCGATTCGCGCTTTTTTCATTGCTTCAGATTACACACAATATATAGGACAAGTATTGTAAAGGCAATTTGAGATTTCTTCAGTACTTTTTCTGGTTTAGTGTTTTCAGAGTTCTCTATCCAGAAGCGAGAAATGAATGTATTAATTACGCATAAGTATTCTATTTATAGCAGATTACCGAACGTGTCCAATTACCTATTCAATCCCAAGCACTTCGCCCAGTGTTCAAATGTATTACTTCTCGTTAGAAATATAAAAAAAGAGAAATGTAAAGAAAATGTAAATATGTACTAAGTTATGACTTATCAGGTAAAGAGTACTTTTCTCACGATGTGCTAAACGTACAAATGATACAATTTATATTCTGGAATTCTCGAAAACCCAAGTCGGGCTCCTGCTGCATTCGATAAACTTTTCCCAATATCCACAAACGACCTGAAGCCCATGGCGAGCCTAAAAGCGAAACAGAACCGCGAAGTTAAATTGAACGCTAGTTTCTCCTTTCGACTCCTCCTCTCGCGAAGTTTGCACGCGCGGTGCTCCGGGGTTCCGCCGCACCCTTGTCGCTGTGCCGGTGCGTCACGGCCGCCGGCGCGTCCGTCGCTTCCTTCCCGCAGCGCGGAGACGCCGCCTTAACGCCCGCTTCTTGGCTCCATGAGCGCCCTTCTTCCAGGCCCTCCGCAATTACTCCGCATTCCTTAGCGCCGCCCTCGCCCCGTCTACGCCCACGCGTACGGACGCCGCGACTTAATGTTTGTTTACGCGCGTTCCTTTCGCCGCCCTCCCCTCCAGTGGCCCGCAGCTCCGGAGCGCTGCGGGTCGAGCAACAGCTTGGGAGAAAATATATCGTCGCGAATACGGAATTCATATGCATATATTTCTTCCTTGTACCCTACACGTGGAGGAGATATGAGATAACTTTCGGTCAGGTGACAATGGCGACGAGCCGAGAATCGAACCCGGGAGTACTGCATTGATCGCAGGGGTGTTAACCCCTACACCACCCGTTCGCCTTCCACAACTGTGCACCATTTCCACCCAGACCTAGTTATCACACAGTTATCAAGGAATTCATAGTTTGCTTCCGCGTGTATGGTATTCGCGGAAGACAGGAAAACTGTCACTCAGGTAGTCAGATTATCACAATCTGCTCCGGAGGATACTTTTCAATTGTTCGGAGCAAAACCGGGTGACTGTTCTCCCTGAAATGCAATCCTTCGAAATCCCATGCTCTAGTTTAAAATTATAATAAAATTAACCATTAATCTTACATTACTCATCGGTCTCGTCTAAGGTAGATTAATAAGACAATATTTCAATCACACTTCGAAGGCGCTCCGCTACGAAGACAGCAGCTCACAAAAGTGCAAGATTGAACTCTTGTTTGAAGACAGCCTTTGACAGGGAGGAGAATTAAGAAACATGGTACCTTTCTAGATGAAGGAGATTCCTTACAAATGATCACGAACAATTCGAAAGCATCGTCCGACTACGAGAGTGACAGTTTTTCAATCCTTCGCAAAGACCGTACGAACATTTACCTATGAAGATTGAACCTACTGAAGATCCCCAACGTCAAATAAAGTTTGACAAGCATCATTAGATCGCCGTCAAACGGTTTGACAACGCTTTCAGTTACTATGATTTCATCAAAAGTTTGTTCATCTGTTTAATTTTGAGTCAGGTTTCAACTAACTTGCTCTTGTGACTGTCGCATAGGAGTTGTCTACAAAGCAAAGTATGGATCACAGCTCTTCGCTGGCTGCAAAGAAATACTATTTACTTATTGCAATAATCTTCTTGTTAACGTGAACAAACTTATCTCCCGACAAAATATTCGACAAAAGTCAGTGAAGCCAGGTGTTAAAGAGTTTTACGTATAACACTTCTTCGCGGTTAAGTGCCAGAAATTACCTGGTGAAATTATTAGTCTTTCTCAGCAAACAATGAATTTTCAGTTAATCTGATCTTAGTATTGGGATTTTTGTGTGTTTTGTGACTTCTCTACACTCCATTCATTGATATCTTTTCGGGAAGTTATTGGGGGACTTACAAGAATATATGATCGATACACGACGGGAACCATGGGACAAGGAATATTTGATCAAGAGACTAAGCGGAGGAAACCATAAATAAATATATAATAAATGGTTAAAACTGCCTATACAAACTGCGTATGAAGGCAATTTCTCATATATTCTATAGAAGTACATACGTATCTTGACTGAGTTTAAACAGTTTTGCGAAGTTTTCCAATATGAATTTTTAGAAAAGAAAATAACTGTAATTAAATAACCTTTTTTTCATTTAAACGCCCCATATTCTCCCATCGACCAACCAGTGTTTTACGAAATTTTCGGAAGCACGGAAAAACTACTCAGGAATATTGGAACTAATTCCAGGAAAATAAGGCGGTACGTCGTTGCCTGTAAGCTTACATGATCAAAGTATACTTCAAAGATTATGTATAGTTGGGAATGGTCAGCATTGCTAGAAAGCTTTGCGTGTTTCCTCTGCCAACCAACTGAACTCCACCACTGACCTCGTATAAAAAGAATCGCACAGATCGGAGATCGAAGGGCTCTTACGGAGGGTTCGTCAGTTCACTGAAGTTTGGTATTCTTATTCCAAATTTCATTTATTCCAATGGAAGGATTGGGATTTTCACTTTTGCTTTATTATTATTATTATTATTATTATTATTATTATTATTATTATTATCATCATCATCACTTCATTATAATGTTTGAAATGTCGAAATCTTGATCAAAGACCATACAGACGCAATGACAACAAGTAGTTCCATTTTGTGTGAAGATCATTTTCACCAGTCTAAGTACTATCCATGTTTTTTTTACAGCCCCCGGTCTCGTTTTCACCGAATTCCATTACATCCAATTACCCTATCTGATGATGCAGTTTATTTCCATACCACTCATACACTTGTCACTAATCCACTCATAAAATCACGATATACTGAGAATAGAAATTAATTATATCGGATTGGTACTCATAGATTATACATGTTAACAGTTTTGCTTCTCAGTTTTCAATTAAGTTGGGGGAATTTTCTCTTGACGGCATTAAGTTTTATTTGCATTGCCAGAAATAATGTGGGACTGAATAATTGGAAACACGCGTTATAACTATATTTAAACCCTTATGAGAGTATGTTCAAGTTCTGTAACACTGCAATACTGTAAAAATTTTCCACAAATTAAAAAAAAAGATTTTATCAACAGTAAAGGAGTGTAATTAATAGACAAATTCTGATGATCTCGGAAACGTAAATCAAAATGAATCTATATTTGTCTCGAGTCGCAGAAAAAGAGTCAAAATCTGGGGCTGTGCAGCATACAGACGAGGAAAGGGCCGCTAAGTCTACAGGACAAAGTGTGGCTTAAATACCCTCTAATGGCGTGGTCCTCACGAACGGTTTATTCGCGCGGCTTCTTCCTCGCGTTATTTATTCAGAGACGGCGGCTCGTCATGTATTAGGGCGAAGGCGATGTGCGGCCCCCATGTGCTTGGACTAAGTCCACCTACGCCCAAACACAGAGGTCCCTGTTTTTGCGGGAACGCTTTCACTACACGTGAGACAAATTCCCCATCGAGTTTACTCAGACGAATGTCTTCCACGCACAATAATTTCACATTATTCAACGATTCACCGATCATTGAAGTGAATGATCCAATATGTTAACAAAACACACGAATTGGTTTCAAATATTTGTACAATTTATTCTGAAAATATCGTTAGATTTGTGCTGAAACCACGTGCTAAACAAATTGTTTCATGAGAGAACTTTCTACCCAGAGCATCATTCTTGGATGTTACCATTGTTGTGTAACAAGCCAATGCTGAATAGCAAAGGTAGTAACACTGGAATAAAGAAAATGACAATATTGGCAGATTTAACAGTTTGTGCTAAGAAATATAATTAAAAGTTAATATCCTCTCAGATTCAACGAAAAAATGGAACAATTCATATAAGAAATAGGACTTTTCTTTATAATCGAAAATATTGGTTTTAACATTTCTCGCCCACGCGCGTCTTTAAAATGTTGGTGGGGTGGTATAACGAGGATTTTCTACATTATTAGAAAACCTTAGAAAGAAAATTATTCATTCGAGGGACCAGATTTCAAAGAAAATAATCATTATTTCTAAGGTCGGAACAACGTCCACCTCAGGAAAGACATAGCATTAATTATCAAAAATAATATAGCTCTGATTAACATATTCAATGTGAAAGAAAATGCTTTACCAAGAGACATTCCCCTTGAATGCATAGTCTACCTTCTCAATTAATTCACAATGAGCAGAGAGATAGGTAATGCAGAGAACAAGGACATTGGTGCAAGGCGATTGGAGGGATCAAAACGCTTTGGGACGACATATATTAAGTTGCCGATGACATCTGAAATAAATTAAAAATTACATTTCATAAATTTAACATGGCTCGTGTCACTAGCTCTAGTTAGAGGTTTAAAAACTCTGGAGTTTATGAACGTAAAGGAATTGCGACCTTTCGGTTGTCTTCATTTCATGCTACAGGCGCTGGGTTTAGTTCTACATAACATGCTGCATAAGCAGGACTATGTCATGATCTGAGTGATCTCCGAATACCGGGGAATGTGGCCCAGTTCTCGGTCTTTCCCAATACAAGTGTTCACTCGGCAGCGACCAATCATCGCAGCTTCATCCCACATACCCGAGACTTCTACTCCCCAATCCTTCGCCACAAGTAAGGAAATGCACCGCTGCGTTTCCTCTCTCCGTCCCACATACTGACTGCCATCCCCTTCTGCTTGAGGCTCTCGTGAACCTCTTGAGGGATGGGTAGACTTAATTTAGGTATTAGCGATAATGAAAACATATTTCTGTTAAGATTTTGGATCGTATAACGTAAGCATTTCATAGAGAAATAATATATTTCATGAAAACATTGAAATATTTCAGTAAATTTCTTCTATTTTCCAAGAAACTGTTAGCTACTGTATGGATATTATCTGCATCTTATCAAGAACCTTAATTACAAGGTGGAAGTGTACGTGTATATTTTTCGTCCAAACAGTTGTCTGTTTACGTGAAGAGCAGAAGTATCATTTGCTCAGTATAATGAAATCCATATACAATGAGCACGATTCCCCCCTCTCCCTCGATAATCAGAAAAAGCGTATTTTGTTGAAGATGTCACATGAGCTGTTTTTATGGGATTTAAAGGAGAAAAGACCCGCTCGAGACTTTTCGGCATCAACTAGAAGGTTTCCAGCCTTGGGCTCACAAATGGGACTGTCTCTTTCAGAATACGACCGACTCTGTCATATCAGAATAATCCCTTAAGAGTTCCATTCTCACGTGTAATTGCTCAATCTGTAACCTTTTGCGCATTGATCGATTCCACGTAAATATACACGAAGGAATAGGGGAATGAAAAGTGAGTTACTGTACATGTCCTGCCTCCCGCGGTGAGATCGCATCGGGGAGATGCCAAGTACGGCCTGGTCAGCCGGAGAGATAATGCAACCGCTCTCCGGTGGAGACTCGCCAAAGGAGCTTACAAACGGGGCTAGTGAACACCTCTTTAAGACGTTGCGTACGTAGTAGAGTATATCGAAGCAAATCCTGGCCAAAAGGATGTTTTCCTGTGAATTTAGTGAATTATGGAGAAAAATCATTTTTTAGTTTATACTAAAATGTTACGCCCACTATTTTTGTTAAGAAAAATTACTTAGATTCCTTTCAATTTTTATTCAATTTGATGTTAACCCCTCGACTCGAAGATGCATAAATCTAAAAACGACATTTGTGTATATAAATATAAATGATTATTTGCCATAATACTTCAAATTCATTGGATAAAAGACGTTTTGCCAGATATCGCTTCCACGTAGACCACTGTGCGGCGTCACGAAGCAGCGTTGAAAAGCGGCTTTCACTAGTGTATATGCCCCTTAACGAAGTTATTTGTGAAAAGTAAAAGCACGGAAGCGATGTTTGAGGGAGGGCGGGCGTGAACGAAGCATGAGAGGGAAAGGCTTCGCAACGTCACCCTCCCAGTGAGCGGCCTCCGCTGGGCGCCGTGCCATTTCCTCGCGGGTGGGCTGAAGACACGGCGGCGGGGCGGGACGCAGCCCCGGCAGCGGGACGCCGTTTGCTTCCTGCGCGGGGCTCCCCCGACGACGCCGGCGAGACGCTGCCGCCACTGGCGCGTCCCGCACCCCGCACAGAGGATTCCGACGTTACCACGCGACGACGCCGGCGCGAGAAAGCTGGCGACGCTGACAATAAGTGAGGCTCCCTCCCCTCCGATGCTTCACTTCCGTCGATAAACGCACCAGGCGCACGTGCGACCTGATAAATCTGAGGCTTTTCTTCTTTTTGCTTCCAGTATCGTTGTATCGATCTGTTTGCAGGTTGCTTTCTTCTTCCACCCAAATTACTTCGGAGTGAGCAGTCACTCGACGATCAAGAGACCTCTTCGATGCTCTGTTGTCTTAGGATACGATTATGTTGGAGCGACGATCAGCCATACGAGCAAAGAGAAGGGTGAAGCGGAGAAGCGAGCGGCGCGACTCAGTACGACTTCGTTTATGTTGGAGCGACGATAAGAGTCGTCTTTTTTTTCAATTGGGGCTTTAGGGCTCGTCAACGTCCAGGTCATTAGAACCCTAAATAGGAGGAGTCATTGACACGTCTGCGCAAGCACGGATGCTCAAAGTCTCTTAACCTGCGTTCAACTGATCGTTCAACATAACCTCACAAAATTTACTTATCCAATTAATTTCCATGGTCACATCGTCTGTTGTGGTTTTAATCGTTTTTGCCGCAAAACGCGACTTTTCGGTGGACGCAACTTTTATCCATTGCTCAAAATCCATCGCAGAACAATGTAATTAAATCTCGAAGCCGCAGAAACAATGGCGACCCTAGCTTCGATAAGAGCGAGGAAAACATACCAAACGGTTTTCGTTGCTTTAATCGTTGGTCGCAACACTGGTCGCAGTGGGTGATGGTGGTTGTGTTATGAGGTGGGTATCGATTTATACATTAAGGGATGTTGTATGATATTAAATGGTTATTTCAAATTGGGGTAGGTGATAAAAATACTAACACATTTCTAATCTCTTCTGATAAATTTTCCAGGAATAGCATTTCCTGCGCCAACTTTTAATTCTTTAAATGGTATATGAAATGTTCAAGATTGTGAAATAATGAAAGATATATTCTATAGGAACGCACAGTCGAACATAAGAAACACGTCGAAAATATTATTTTATTTTATCATGTTCTTTTAGAACTCTTCTGACGTAATGAAGAAAACAGACATTGCATTGATATGGAGAGATTAATATTATCTCAAGTTTATAAATTACATTTAAAAAATCACACGAAGCTTCGTTAATGAAGAGGCAAGTGAAAATCATGTTTCGTTTAATTCTACATTAATTTTCTAGACTTTTTCGCTTATTTCTCATCTCACAGAAAAATAAAAAGTAACCGACTGGTCTGGTTCAAGGAAAACAAATCTATCATTTTTTCCTGCAAATGAGGCGGTTTTTTCGTTACGCAGATGTTTTTTGCACTCTTTTCTTCTCCGAGTAATGTATAGGAATTTTTTATTTCTTAACATATCAGTTCAAAAATTATTTAAAGAAGTAAACAATTTAAAGAAATGCTATTTCAGAAATATTTACCAGAAAACGTTAGAAATGTATTAGTATTTTTATCACCTCTTCCAATTTAAAGTAACCATATAATATCATACAACAAACCCTTAATACATAACGCGATACTCACTCTATAACTCGACAACCATCACCTATGGTCCATATATCATGGAAGGTTATAGAAATCGCATTTAAAGTTGGGTTTTGGAAGAAAATGAAGAATTTATCTGAATGACAGTTTAATGATGTAATAGGCAAAAAAGTTTCTGAACACGTTCATACTTATGACTCAGAATTTATTGGCCCGAAACTTGTTGACCAGTTCAAATAAAATGTTCTCTCGTTCCATCCCTAACTCTCTTCCCCTCCCACTCTCAATTCTTCACTCTCCGCGATTAGAACGTAAGAATGCAGAGGGGATCCCCTTCCTTATTCTCGCTTTATTGGATAATATCTGTCGACATGTTGTACCACTTGAGAAATAGTTAACGGACTGACCAACAACTTCACAGAAAATATCAAGTCCTTGAATATTCAAACACAAATCTAGAAGTTACAAGGCAATTTAAAGTGGTATTTGTCACTTTCATTCAAAACATTATTGAAGAGCCTTAATTTAGTTCGTATTTTCACCGAAGTACTTGTTTTAACAGTTTATTTACGCTGAAATGAAGGAAAAATATTTATATGAACATTAAATTACTACCAGTTGTGCGCATGATTCTAAAAAATATATATTAAACATTTTTATTCTATTTTAATATAGGACCATTTTAAATTAAATGATTTTTTATTCGAACAGGGAGTCCAGGAATTTGGAAGAAAGAACTAAGAAAAGTTATGTGAAGGAGCGAAAAATTAAATGGTAAATAACTTAGTAGCTTTTGCCACCAACTCTTCTTACAACATCTATACTTATTTTGTTGTTACATTTCTATTTGATTAACTTAATTTTTTGTATTTATTTAAGTTCCGTACTCTAGTTGAGTTCACCATGTGTTTTGATTGTTCGATTTATATTCCATTTTGCCTGTACAGTTCCACATTTTTGTAAACCTTTTCATGTATTACTGATATCTCAGTAATTTCAGATCAGCAAAAAAAATCTGTAACGTAATTGTTCTGATATATAAACTCATATAATTAATTACACGACTGGTTTTGGCTATTACTGTAAGATATTCATAGCGCTGATGTGTCAGCAACATCAGGAGTCATTGCGGACAATATTAATGCTAATGCGCATAAAAATATCACCAGTTATTGATGTAAACCTTATATGACTATGACGAAATACCGCTATGAAATTTGTCCTTCTTTGTTTAAATAGGATTATTCTGTCATCATCTTAGTTTTTCTGAAGACTTTTTGAATTATGACGTGTTAAACCTGTTTTATATAAGTATGTGAGCAGTTGTAATACTCATCATTAGTTGAATAGATACGATAATATTAGTATCAAATGCTGACAATAGAATAAATGGAACGTATTAATAAAAATGTACATTAAAAATTGACAGACACATTATTTTCTTCCGTTTCTCATCAAACATTTATCGAAAACCTCTTTAACAGCTATAACTACAATCTTTTTTTCCGTGCCAATAAAAGAAGGAAACAATGGTCAGCTTTCATAATTATGTCAACGAACACTGTATAAGCATATTGCTCTTCAAAATCCAACTACGCGACTTTCCTAGGGTTTCATTCTAATCCCTGTAAGTAATATCTACCCCCGAGCAGTGCCTTCCTAGATAGACTACGTCACATCCGCAGGTGAATCGAGCAGCACGTGCACAGAGAGAACCAACGCCCGGCACCTTCCTCGCTCAACGAACGAGGAGCTTGTGTAATGGGATGACGCAGCGCCCAGTGCGAGGGCGGACTGCTGTGTACAGAACGACCTCAAATGGACTCAGTCGATTGTTTCATCAAAGGTTTCAAGCAGATAAGAATGAAATGAACTAAATATTCGAGCATTAACGTTACCATGAATTACGTAGATCCTACGGTTCGCAAACGTCACTTACTAGTTCACTCGAAACGTAGAGATTTCTTTTGCATTTCATCCACAAAATCTAGTTCTACAATCAAACTTCGTCTCTAAGACCGGTATTGCACGGCCACATATCTATGATTAAATATAAGACCAAATAGTCCACAAGCATTGATCACAGCTCAACTACGGGCATATATCAATAACACAGGTTCTCGATGAGAGAACCTTTGATTATTTCTTTGGTAATTGACATATGATATAGAAATATGACCGTGTAATACCGGCATAAGGTACACACGTGTAGAATTAGTACGTTTTTGCTCCCGAAAGCTTTGTCATAATTCGGTTATTTTGTTGCATAAGCGACATCCATAAAAAATAAAGGATTCGAGCTTTTGTGTGATGAGTACTTTTGTGAACCTCCTGTAGTTACGCGGCGGCCTCCGCAGAGTTGTGGTAATTGCCCGCGCATCACTTGTTCCAGGAGAGCCACGTATGTAACTATCCCGAAGCGCTTCGTAACGGCTACCTCACTTCACTTAATACATTCTCTTTTGTCTCCACAGTGTGAGAAAATACGGAGTTAGACACGAAGCTTAGAAGAGGAGGTGCTGAGGGAGCCCGGAAAGTCATCAGACCGGAAGGCCGGACACCGATTTGGCTCCTGGTTGGCGGTCATTACTGCCACGATGGCGCGGAATGGAGGCGCGGAGGAGCTGCGCTTTATCCAAAGCTGCTACGTCTTCTATTCTAGTTTCCCACACTGATCCGCCCTTCACCCTCATTATATCCCTGACGAAATCATCTCCATCTTTTCCTACTGCATCTGTTCCTCATTTTCATGCCTCTGCTTCGTCTTCGCGTTCACATGCCCCATGTCTCTCCACCACCCTCGTCATGAGGATGAAATACCTGATGGGTCGCGAACAGTTCATCCGCATTCGTGTTATTGGATCTGGAAATCGCTCATTGACATTCTACGAAATCTAGCTAATGTATTCATTCTCCATCCACACTCAGTTCAATGTTTTAATGTTTGTTACATGACAGTTTCAACTTTGTACATGATACGTTTCCTTGGGCACTTGTGTGATACTCTTATTAATCAGATAATGCTTATTGTCCGTGACCAAAAACTGTCAACCAAACAATTAAGGAGTTAAAAAAATTAAGTCCATATTTTTAATAGAAGTATTAAAAAAATTACGATTAGAGGTAAAAAAGAAATTTTCAAACGTACAAACTTTTATCATTCCCCATTTTCTCGGAGAAAAACGAAATTGAAACCACAATGACGTACATATCTTGCCGACAATTTCTAGGAGCCGATTATTTTAAGTCCATAGTACCATGATTCCAACTTTTAACTCTCCAGACTAGAAAAGATATACAAAGAAGGGAAACCGACTTAAAGATACCTGGCTTTCACAGGACGAGGTCAGTTTACAGCTTAAATCGAGCAATTCTTATTCCAGCAATATCAAATTGACTAAAGCGGGAATATTTCCGGAATTCTTATAAATACTATTGTTATTATTAATATCTAATTTTGAGTTGTTTTTGTAGTTATGATTTATTAACAATTTTCCCGGAATAATTTGAAAATTTTATTATATTATGTATTTGTTAAATAACTTTTCAATATTCTATTAAATATCAATTTGTTGCTATTCTGCAGATATTCTAATACGTAGGTAACTATTATTGTCATGATTTTTCCTTGGGGCGCAGAATTCGTCACTGCCTCATGGTCCTTGATCGGAATTGAAGGAATGGTCTCTTGCGAGAGTAAATTAGTTTATTGTCCTGCACGTGGTCACATACAATTTGTCACTACTCTTTTAACAAAAAATTTATTGATTTATCGGAAATTAACATAAAATATATCATAATTTAATTTAAACAAATTATTTTATTACAACAAAATTATGTTTGTAGGCTTGTGCTGTCGAGACTAATAAAGAAAGTATTACCATGCAAGGAGTGATGAATCCCCATGTGACGTGAGTGCCACTACCCTACATGCGGTATCGATTATCAAAGACAGCGACGCTCGCAGATACAGCTGTCAGAGCCCTCCAGCGCTCGGGTAACAAATGGGGACAGGTCTCCTCAAAGGGAGCTGGGACTGAGGGAGGCTTTCCAGTGAAGCAATTTAAGCGATAACGTGACACGCGTGAAAACTGTTGACAGTTCATCGAATTCCCGGTCCACAGCCATTAAGTTCAAATAGCGGTTTCATATCGTCGCATCGGGACCTTCGCTAATTTGCAATACCACACGAATTTGTCGCCTGGCGAGTAACGGTTTCCCAGAAATGGCGGCTGTGAAGATTTCCTTTGCGAACTAATTATCAGTGTTAACAACAAATGACGCTGTAGGACCTGGTGCGATGAAACTGAATGGATATTCGCAACCCTGAGTGGTAACAAGACCGATGGGGAACGTGATTGGTTGTTTTTGTCACCATGCAGTTTATAGCCATCGGAAAAATGTAATGCAATGCTAACGAACGGTGCCTTGACATGCGAGTTGTCATTGAACTGAATGCTCTGCACTGCTCTTGCTCTGGTTTGGTGGGAAAAAGTGGCTTGGTTACAACTTTATTCTTCGCCAACATTATTAGTATATTTTGTTTTCATTTAGTTTATCTTATTTAGATTATTTTAAAAGTGAATAATTTTTTTAAATAACGACGTAAAAAAAGTATAAAATTTTAGAAGGAAACTGACTTTTTTTGCAGAGGATGGACACAAAATGCGAATTTGAATAGGATTTTGGCAATTTTACCCAAATGTTGAGATTTGCTCTTCCATGTTAAGTCAAATGGAACTAGATTAAACGGGGTTGATTAAGTATTACGAATAAAATAACCAATATGACCAGATCAAGAAATATATTTTAGTTAACAAGAAAATGAAAATTTATAAGCAAATCTAACCAAGGGAACGTAGCAGGGATCTTGATAATAGGGGATATAAGCGTTGTAAATAACGTACAATATTAATCTAAAAATCTTCAACGATTAGTTAAAAATATTTCGAATTAATTTGCTCTGAACGATTCATTTAAGAATCGATATTAAAATGTGTTTTTCGCAGTTTTTTATATTTACTTTATACATTGTACTCAGCCTCAGTTGTTTATTATTAGTGCTTTAATTTGTCTTAATATTCCCACTGCATCGTTTCTTGTAACTTTGAAATTTTATCCGTGAGTTACGCTTTTATTACATCACTCATGTCATTAGAGCCACGCTCGATAACAGAAAACTGAGGAGTTGACATTTCGTTAAGATCGAAAACTATTCGATGTGGCTGGCAATTAACTAATATGTCCCTATGTATTACCCACTCAAATGGACACGGGATTACAAGGATAAGCAGGAAAATACACAATGGTAAAACTATTATATCATTAACTCTTCTGTATTGTAACGTAAACATAATTGAATATAAAAATTACACTTCATTTTATCTATGAGAGAAATCTTTTTACGTTTGATAAATATCATACGGATTTGCTCTTTGTTAATTACTGAAGTTTTCCCTCAATTTTTGTGAGAAACTAAAGTCCTTCCGATATTTCAATACCTCGCAATTCGATTATCAACATTTTAGTTTCTCATGAGTCATACAAATTCTCCATCTTTCGTTTTGTCTGTTTATTAATGGCATAGAAGACAACATATTCCCAAGATTTCTCAATATATTCTGCACGATGGAAGAATGTATAAATTAGAAATCTGAAGAGTTAGAAGCAAAAAAATCAACATTCCTCTTCGAATCTCTAAGCTTCCTTTCAAACTGCATAGATGTTGAGGTGCCTAAGATATTAGTTCATGAAATAAATACTGAGTAATATGACGAACTCATTGTTGGTTTACGTCAGAAGTTATTCCATAAATATATTTTAAGAGAATTTAAACCACTAGAAAGGACCAGCACTCATCATATGAAAGCAATTTTTTTTTACTTACTTTTTATTTCAAATCTAGAAATATCCTTGAATTAACATCTTTTTCGAAACCAATAAAACAAAATTAAAAAGACGATTATTATAGTTGGAAAACAATTTACAAAAACACCTTTTACTATCTTGATGCTGTTAAGTTTTATTGTTCGTTTGTTTTTTATTTGATCGAATCGCTTCGCACCCTGGGGGATTTACCTCCAAATATCTTTCTGAGACTCCGCTGGTCGGTTTCACCCCCAATGAGAAAACACACAGTAGATGGCACCTATGGAGTGGGAGTATGTAGGAAAAGCGTCGTCAGCTCACTCGGTATCAAGAATCTTCAGCGTCATCTTATGCTGGTTATTGTAACTACTTCAATGGCAGTTCCCGCTTCGAGTGATGCTCAGCTGGTCGTCGTCAGGTGATCAAGTAATAACAAATTATAACAATAAACACAACATGAGAAATGAACATGATATAAACAGAATTATAAACACAAAATATATTTACAAAAAAGCAGAAACACAAACATGTTATAATATCGTATTGTAACGACGCAGTATATATAATAAAATATTAGTACGTGTTAAAAACAATTACAAACATTTGTATTTAAAAGCAATGGCCCTTTCCTATCCAGACAAATGAATTTGATGTAGTTACAATAACCAGCGCGAGATGGTGCTGAAGATTCACGTTACCGTGAAAACGCTTTTCGTACACACAGAAAAGCCTACCCCACTCCATGAGTGCCATCTCCTATGTATAGTCTCATTGTTTACCCCAGACGCTCTTTGGATGACCGCCCCAGTCAGGCTCCAGACACGGACAATGAGCCGTTTTACGCAATCCGGAGCTTTCTTGTGAGCAAATCTGGATTGTGATCCCAGTGTAAATAAAATTGTGATGGTGCGCAACTACACGGTGATACAAATTTCATATTAGTGCATGAGCGTATTATATTTAGTGCGGTGTTCGCCCAAATTATTATATTTAACAGTTACAAATTTGCGACATAAAACAGTTCAATTTGATTGTGAAAAATTATTATCCGATCCAGAGACCGAAAATTTAAAAAACTTTTAAAATAGGAAGGCAAAAAATTATTGACCAGAACTATTTTGTAATATTATCTTCAATATATCCCCGTACATATCTTTCAAAATTTATCGATTCAAATGATGAAATAATTGTTTCAAAAAACCGTTAAGGGCAAATTGATGTTAGTTTAATTTGCTCAAAATACACGATTCTTAAAACATATTAGATCTTCTATCAAAAATGTATTAATGCACATTTCTAACAAAACCAACCACATTTATCTCTCACTACGTAAACATCGCCGACAGCGGTGGTCTCGAGGTAACGTGTCCGTGATCCTGCTGAGCGGGAGAGCGTGGGTTCAAACCCTGCTCGGCGGAGGTTTTCTGCTGGGGTTTCCCTCACCTACTCCAGACAAATGTCGGTTCGGTACCATGAGTTCCCCGGCAATCCAACATCTCTCCTTCCCAATTCCCTTTCCAAGTCCTACGGTTAGGTGGAAGAGCAGACCTCATGCCTGAACCTCGCCAGAAAGCATTAAATAAATAAAATCATAGTGGATATTTCGAAAGGAATGAAGTTCACAAACGTCACAAGCATTAAATAAATAAAATCATAGTGGATATTTCAAAAGAATGAAGTTCACAAACGTCCAGAAGAAATTAAAGGTGAGTCAACATTCTTACGGAAACGCCTGAGTTTACGAGCCATCTTGCGCATGGTACAGACCTCGACTTAATATCAGTGGTCGGTAATACAAGAGAGAAGTAAATGTGTCCTGCAAGAAAGATAATTTGTTCTGCTTCGGAAATACGTGGGTTCTGAAAAAGCGATCACCATGGTTTTAAAAGTGGATGTTGCGAAAATGTTGCCAAAAGGAATGATACAATAATTTCATTCCTTTCATTTGTTTAACAGAAGGCTGAGAAAGTTCTTGTTGCAGAGAGCTAGCACCTCCCAGTCTTTTAGTTTACTGTCTAAATGTTTAATTTTTGTTTATTCGCAGTGAATACCATATTTTTGGAATATCTTGAGTTGTATAGACAATCTCACATCTAATAAAAACTACAGAAGGTATTCGCGGAGGGACGGTAATACACTTTATGTACACACGGTGTTGTTCTGAGTGACAAACTGAAGCTAATAATATGAAAATTTGGGCAGTAGGTGTCTTTTGCAGAGTAACCACCCACTAAGAGAGGATTTTTCGAAGTTAATGTTAATCCGGTACTTCTACAATGTAAAGAATTTACTGATTCTAATAAAATTTTAAGTGGTCTTCTACTTTACCACTCCATTGCTGTAGTGCTTTCAAAAAAACTGATAACCATTTCAAAACTATTGTCCCGCATGCTTGTATTAAGTTGTATTATCCACATAAGTTTAGTTTTATATCGTCTCACCCTTGACACGATTGTGTACATTAGTTTTGTAACCCCATCCTGGACTGGGTTTTTCTCCGGTTTTCCTTCGGATAGAGGCGGATTTTTTTACACAGACTCGCTAGGCTCTTATCCAGGGAGTCTGCATACATTAAGAAATCTGCATACAGTAAGAAATCTATTGAAATAATAATTTTTGTCTGATGTAGTGTTATTTAATAGTTACGATGTATAAACTATACTTTAATTTAGTCTATAGTTTGAATAATACGTACTCCTGAAAGAACTATTTGAGTTTCATTAACATAATACCAACAAATTTGTATTTAATTTTATAACACGCATCAAACTACTACTATTGTTAGGTGTGTGCTGAAACGTTAAATCCGCCTACCTTAAGACCCTTGATCGGAATTGATGGGATGGTCAAGGGCCCGAAGGCAGAGGCGGATTCAAAAATTTCAGCAAAAATTCCAATATAAGATGAAAAGTTAGCTGCGAGTTAAAATACTAATAGAATGTCAATATGTTTGTAATTTAACGCAAAAAATTTACATGTACAAATTATTATCGAACTATAGATTATTCTGAGTATAGTGTTTAAAAATCATAAGAATTGAAATAACACGAAATTCACGATTTATTGTTACAATAAACACGCCCCTAGGCAAAGCCTAGAGAACCTGTATAAGAAATCCGCCTCTACCCGAAGGAAAACCGGAGCAAAATCCGGGCCAGGATAGGGCTACAGAATTAATGTAAACAACCGTGCCAAAGTTGAGTACACACAAAACTAAAATAATACCCCATTCCTTTGAAATACTTTCAAAAGAATCAAATTACTTTTTGTCTCCTTTTCAAATGAGTGCAATGGGTTGCATGTTTTATTTCTTCTGATTTGGATCATGTGCCACAAAATGAACCGTGACAACATTTTTTTATATATTAAACGTGTTCACAAACAAGACTTCATAAATGGTATTCCTTAACATTTTTAAATATGAAATTTTGTTAACTTTTCAGTTTTTATATAGATATATGTTGGCAGTAAATTTTCTTCGAAAGGAACATAAACAAGTAAAAATTTATACTAATTACAGGAGGGCCGAAATTGTCTTGTAACACATTTGTTCGTCGTATTTGAAGCCCAGGAGCGTCTACGAAATTGAAGACGGAGGAAACTACTCTCTTACCTCAACTGCTATTATTTGTGGCGATTATTTCCAACTGTTCACAGATAAGAAAGAATCTTATCGCAGAATAATTTTTTTGTCTTTAACTCTTCATTGTCGACAATGTCGCTCACACGCTCAAACCAGTGGTCGGAAAGCATAATTGACTCCCGCCAATCATCACCCAAGACAGAAGGAACTGCGCTGGTAGGATAAATAAGAATGCTTGTTACAGTCCATTACTTGACAATACATTACTGTCCATGATCAAATCGAATCAATAATGTAAAGAAAATTTAATATAGTTAGTAAACAAGCGCATGACTCCAGTAAAATACCCACGAACAAATAAGAATCAAAACAAAATAATTCAAATATCTTATAAATAGTCATAATTGATTAGCTATTATAACCCTTATTCAAGTAGTTCAGAGAATATTATATATTTAATTTGAATTTCTGATTCACGATTTATTACGCATCGAGAACTACAACAAACAATTTTTAAAAAATGTGACTAAATATTTCTCGACATATTGAGTTATGAACAAAATGTAAAAATATCTCGAGTATAAGTGTTTTAGATGCCAATTTATCATTGACGCCCACTAAAAGTTACTTTAAAAAGTTCGTAACACCGAAGGAGGATTTATTTGAGTAATGTGATACGAGACGGACGAACGATGAGGAATCGAGGTGCAAATCGAGAAAAAAGAAAACTCGTGTCGAGCCACTCCGAGACGAGCAACAACGTATACAGCTTCTATCTGCAGTGTGTATCCTCACTTAAATGGAAATAAGGTCATCAATTACGCAAAGAGTGGCACTGAAAAGAGCTTGGGTTAAAGGGTGTATTAATATGGAAAGGCTTCGGGGAAAACTTAACACGCCCACGGAGAGTGCATCCAACAGGGAGGTCTGCCTCTCCATTCCACTTAAGTGGAAAACAGAAATACGACTAAGTACTCTCACTAAGTGACACAGAATCAAATGGAATAAATATCGACTACGGCTTCATTTCGAAGTATACTACTCATTCCCTTTCAGGTAAAGATTTATTACTTCTCAAAGTTCTTGTCTTATCTTATTTTATATTTTGCACATTATTTCATTATATCTTAAGAGGTTTTGGGAAAATTGAAAATTATTATACGAAAATTATATTAAATGTATTCACTAAAAAAAATCGAATTGCGTTCACGCGCGGCAACTCATTTCCAGGATAGGACACAATTCAAAATTCCTTTGTCACTAGTTTCCTTGGTTTACAAGTCTATGGAAAAAAATTGGCAAACAAAAATACTGCGCAGAAAGACGATAGAATTATCAAAAACTTGTTCATTTAAAAGGTGAAACTATTTATTTCTAGCTGAATTTCTAATGTGATTAAAAATAGTTTCTAATCAAAATCTTCTTAATTAGTACTTTTAGATGTGGTCTTTCTAATATAATATTCTTTAGGACATTCTTAACTCTTTAAAATAGTTACGAGAGAGTTGTCCGAATTTATTGCGAGAAACTTGTTCAATTTTGGAATCGTACTATCCGCCCAATATGACAAAATGCAAAGATAATTAAAAAATCCTAAAATGTCTCTCTAGAGTGAGAAATTGGAAATACGCATCAATTAAAATTATGCAATAAAGAATTAAGTTGAAATCTCAAGGCAAACACCCAAAATAAATCTCGGGACAGCAACCCCTACTCCTCCTTTCAAACAGTCTCCCCCGCGTTAACTAGGTCGGAGAACTTTCCTCTCTGGCCATAGCTCAGACGTACATTTGAAATCCAACCAGAGACACTCAATAAATCTGGACCGCTGTTCATCTTCGTAAAAGGCGAACCGGCGTCGAACGTTTCACCGGTTAATTACATAATCACACATTCGGCAGCTCATGGCCCGTCCGCTGGAGCGCGCCACCTCGTATTTTTCAAATCCACTGATTTATTAAGCATGGGCATATTTTATTCTATTATCTGATATCAAGATGTCTCTTAAGATGAAATTCGGAGGCTGCAATTTGTGCGTAATAAATGAGAAAACAATTTAAATTAACATTCATATTCATAAGGTTCGAGGAGAGGGAGTATGTGGGGAGGTTTCCGTGTCTACGGAGCTGCCAGTGGCCGGCCGCGGCGGTGCTTATCGGCCGATCGGCAGAGGCGTGGACCTGCCCGTGGGAAGCTCCATGCGTCCACGGTTCATGGGAGAGACCAGTGCCCACGCTGCGGGCCAGACGCCTCTTACGTTTCCACATTTTCAAAGAACATCTCTATTATGTCTCGTTTCATTTGGATGAAATTGAGCAGGTCAATCACATCAATATCTTTCACGATTTTTTTTCGAGAAGCGGTTTACAAAGTTTTGTCACGAGTAGTATGGTTTCTCGAGCGTGCCAGTGTTCCCTCGATTAATCCAGAGCTAATTCGAAAATATCTAACTGATAAGACACGTCGGAGGTCTTTTTTTCAACAGATTGATATAATACACACCTAAATTAAAAGAGCCAGTGCCACTTCGCACCTAAAATTCGAGAAGATAATCTGTTATATGCACAATTCTCCCCCGTATATATTTTCATGGAACCTTTTTGCTCGTACAGATTCCAATAAATAATACAATAATAATAATAATAATAATAATCTCAATATTTCTTTCTCAAATATACAATAAATTTATAAAGTCTCCGACGTAAAGAAAGTAGGATTTTCAACTCACTGTTCAATGTGATACAAAACTGCGACTAAGTCATCCCGACTTACTTCAGAAATCACGTTTTATCTCCATCGTAATGCGTTATTAAAGTATGAGAACAACTTCTCAACCACGCGCCATATCTACAATACAAGTAAACATTGCAAGTTAGTAGGCTTATCGAAATAGTTCTACGCTTTTACAAATGTCAAAAATTGTAAATCATACGCCTTGAATAATCGACTTTTGATAATATATAATTTCATTCTAAATATTATATAATATAAACATGTCTGCAGAAATAACATTGTTCCATATTTAACATCTTCAAATATCTACACAAGTAAGAAAGATAAATATTAACGACGTATGTGAGTGAGATAGATGACATCGATGTTATGGCTGCAGGAAGGTTGATGCAAGGATGTGGTCGTGTCAAATGCAATTTATCATACCGACTAACAGGAGGCTCATAAAACTTGTTCATAATTTACCGAGAGTTCTGCATACTCATTAATTAGAAAATTACCTCTATTTATTAACCATTATTACACAAGATTTAAATTTATTCACTAACTGCAATCTGAATGTCCACAATATTAAATGAATGTATATAAATAAAAATTAAATGATGTTCGTTGGTAAGAGCATCACTTGAGAACGGCAGGACCGATTTGCCCAATTTTAAAAAATGTTCGTGATAGTTAGAATCAGGTTTTTAGGAAAAAAATTGGAAAAGTTGCCCGGAAAATTGGACAATTCGGGAAAAACTGAAACTACTTTTTTTAATTTGTATATGAACTCAAGACCATAGCTCACAATACGAACGATATAAATGCGTAATTCTTTTTCGTTTTGTTCGTTATAGTACTGGAAAAGTTTTCAGGAAAAAAATTCGGGGCAATTAGAAAAGAAAGTTCGAAAATTCGGACAAAGTGCAAAAATCATAATTTTTGTCTTCTGCACTCTCGATCATTACTGACGATAGGAGCGACGTATTTTGTTGATTCTGTCACCAATTAACAAAACTATTACACATATATTTATTGAAATTTGGACAGGCCTGCGAACAATGTTCACATACACACGGTCCAAAAGTCCTGGATGACCTTCGCTGCAACCATTACACGGGCAAGGAGATCGTCCTGCGACTCCACAGGGTCTTGTAAACAATCTTCATGTTGCCCCTCATGAAAACGTCCAGGTGTTAAATCGGGCGATCGTGGTGGCCAACAAATCGGTCCACCGCGTCCTATCCACCTGCCCCCGAATGTTTTGGTGAAGGTACTGAGGACGTCACGTGAATAGTGGGTTGGCGCGCCATCATGCTGGAACCACATCGTCCAACGGATATGCAATGGCACACTCTTCAAATGCTGCACCATTACGTCTTGCAGGAAGATCAAGTAGCTGTAACCCGTTAGACGGGGCGGTAGAATACATGGGTCAAACAGATGACCATGGATAATACCAACCCACACATTAGAATCGAAACGAAGTTGAAATCGATGGGTATGTGTGGCATGAGGGTTTTCCTCATCCGAAATGTGTCTGTTACGACGATTGAGCAGACCTTAGTTTGTGAAATGAGCTTCATCAGTGAAACGAATAATCAGAGGAAAGTATGGAACGTCGACACAACGGTGTAGGAACCACGCTCTGTAATCGGCACGTGGCGCAAAATCAGCTGGACCCAATGCCTGCACCCTCTGCAGGTGGTATGGGTGAAGTTATTGTCCATAGAAAACTCGCCAGGCGCTGCTCTGGGATACATCCACTGCATCTGCGATGTTGTGGGTACTCGTAGACTGGTTCTGGTCGACCATTCGGAGGACATCCAATTCCACGTCAACAGTGTTCGGTCACGACCACAATCGGTTTTATTAGCCATGAAGGTACCGGTTTCCCGAAGCCGTTGTTCCTAATTTGCAAAAATGACATGTGATGGACGGGAACGACCTATAAATCGTTCGTGATACAGGCGTTGTGCTAATCGACCATTTCGTTCACTTTCTCCGTAGATGAGCAACATGTCAGTGTACTCGGAAAACATGAACTCCGCTATTATGTAATGAACCATCTTTCTCGATCGCTCAGTGGCAACTGATGTACATGCGCAACAATTCATTCGATTGTTCTCTGATGACCTGTGACATGACGTCATACAAGACCACGTGACACAAGACAGTCCTCTGAATGTGTATTGCCTTCCATCAAAGTCATTTATCTTGCGAACAGCGCATTTCCGGATATGGGTTTATTACCAAATATTGCTGTTCTGAGTCCCCTCTACAACACCTATGTAATAGGAATTCTGAATCATCCTGCATATCCAAAACACTATGTGGTGATGTGCCATTTATAGAAACGACAGAAAAATGCGTAAAGAACATATTTTTAAGTGTTCACAGTGGCACAAAAGTGAAGAAGAAGAACAACAACGAACGAGAATAACATAGATCCAAATCAAGATGAGTGATAGAGAGTGGTCACTAAGAAATGGTTGTTGTAATCATTTCTCGAAATACTGTCGCAACATGGAGGCAGGGCAAAATGCGACGAGGGGTCTTCGTACAGCTACGTCGAAAAAGGGATGGAGCTTTTGTATTCTCAGAAAGCGTGAATGTGGGAACGAAAACTTAATAAAATGTAGCGCTGATAGCAAGTTAGTGAACACAACCAGAAAACCAGGACTTGTCAAATTGATCCTCAAAACTGCCTGCCTGCCATTCTCTCGAAAATCCTCGAAATTGTAAAAATGACATGTTTCATTGTGAAAACTGGACAAAATTAATAATTTTGTGATCATTTAAGGAAAATAACACCACAGTTAAAAGACCACCGATTAATGACAGTAGTCCAAAAGTTAATAGACGTCATGATATGAAGACACCAAGAAGTATGAGGTAGTAGAAAAGTAAAAGCATCATATTTACAAATAAGTCTGAAATTTGAACCCACATATTAATTCATCATGAGTCATGTACAGTAAATTAAAGTAAGTGGATTCTCGTAGTAATGTACAGAAATGATTTGTCGTACAAGGGAATATGTCTTTCATCGAGTAAACACCGCTCTACTTAGCAACTGTTGTAGCTAGGAAAATATCACGCTCACGTGCAATTATGAAAGCCAATATTCTTGGAATTCAATGAAATTGTTTTTACAAGACCCTATTATCTATATGTCACCAACTGTTTGATCCTCACGATCTAAGGAAAAGAAATCTATTACACTGTCCCGCAGCAAAAATACAAAATTGTTTGCTTTGTGAGACCAAAAAAACTATCTCAGTAACCGACAGCGGTGGTCTAGTGGTAAAGTATTCCCCTCCGCGATCCCGCTGTGTGGTGGAGTGTGGGTTCAAACCCAGCTCGGCCGAATTACGTGAGGATTTCAGCTGAGATATCTCTCACTTATTCCAGACTAATGTCGGTTCGGTACCATAAATTCCCTGACAACCCAACACCTTCCCAACTCCCTTTCCCAAAAAGTTCGGTAGAAGAGTAAAACTGAACCTCGCGAAGGGAAATAAATAAATTTGCAACTAGAGCCATGTAACAGAGACGACTTCGACCTCTTCCGACGGGACAGAGATGCGTGGAGATGAGGCAGGTGGCAGTGATCGGAGGAGTGCACTCTTCGGCAAATCCCCGTCACGTTCAGCCCCCTCTCCTCCCACAACATCACGCTCCCGCTCGGCCACTGCGTCGCAACTTAACAACGAGCAGATTTCTTATTACGTAATTAAATGTAATTATTCGAAAAATTTCCGAGCGAACGCCTTTTGTTGAACGCAACTAGTCAACAATAAAGGCGCGCAACCAATAAGGTGAGCGAGCTGGCTTCTCGTTGGAAGTTTAACGACTCGCCGTTAGCATAGAAACAACTCAATCGCGCGGTGCTGGGCGAGGTGGGTGCTGCAGGCGAGCGGCCGTGAAAATGGGGCGTGGCGGGGACAGCTGAGGGAGGGGGCAAGGCAAACTGCACAAGAATAGCATAGACCAATGTGTAATCAATAGAACCAAAAAACAAGATGGACAACGAAGGGAAATAGAGATGTTTCCAAAAGCAATACTAAACCATTAATGTCCTTCTTTTCCCAAGGCGCATGCGTCAGTAATAGAGCAGTAAGAGGAAACATTTCCCTTTCGACACAACTGCGTGATATAATAAATTAATCTTTACGAAAGGTGTTTGTGTTTACCTTCACCTTTCCAATTGTCGTACGAGCACTATCACTCAAGATTCCTATAAAATGTCAAGTAAATGATTTTCCCATAGAAATGTTCTGCGCGGCAAGTACATGAATTTTGCAAAATGTGAAACAAGAGATAAAACTTGAGACGAATAAAACACTTTTTCTCATCGCATTTGTTGGTGAGTTTTCAAACAATATTTTTCGAATATAAATTGGAACTATTTCATTTTTCTTCTTGTCCTATTGGCTCCCGTTCTCCTCAACCGTAAAGGGCTTTCTTCCTTCTATTAAAGCAGTCAGGCCTTCCTTCAAATCCTCCAGATATTCTCCTCTATCCTTACGAAATGTTTCAGGTTCCATGTCGCCAGTTCAATTTTTTATAACTTACGCAGTTAAAGAAAACTTCTTATTAAAGGAGTATCTTAATTTATTCTTTGCAAATGATATTTTCGTCTCGGTTTCGTTTTTTTCTATCAATTGTGTGTCCACCATTATACTTTCAATAATATCATTTATCTTATTTCACTTAAGTATTAGAATAAAAATACAGAAATTTGACGTCTATTACTGCTACAACATTCTCTCCCACATAACCTCTACTCAATTTGTAGTGGTTTCTCCAATCTTATTTCAAAAATGTTCCTATCAAAAATATAACTCAGCACATTAAAATACTAACGTACCGAACATTTGACTTTATTGTCATTATAATTGGCATCCATTAAAACAACTACGCAATGCTTAAGTTTCACCGTTATTAAACTTACGTAATGATCGTTTCCATTATATTTAACACTGCCATTTTTCAAGACATTAAATAAAACGTTTTGTTCATAATTTTAAAACTAATTACTTTGCTATTACTTGTCACGTATGAAAAGTTAATTGTAACCGTGAAATAACTTGCAAGATTTTAGTCATGTATTGGCGATTTAGTGCGTCAGGATCTGATGCCAAAACTCTGTAACGTCGAATTTCGGTAGTTATCGATAGCTGTGTGAAAACCATTTCAAACACTTTACAAAAAAACAAGCTATATATTCATTAGTTCCAATAAAATATGTGAATATAAACAATGAAAAAATGGTAAAAATATAAATAGAGTCAGAAATGAGAGAATATCCCTTTTAGAAAAGGACTTGCTGGAAGCCCATCAGTATGCAGGGGAGTAGAATAGGCAGGGAAGAGGATGTTAGCATGAACGACATGAACTTGAAAAATGTTTAACCCCTTTTCACTACTTTAAAAATGAACTATCGAAAACCACAGAAAATAGGATATTTCAATATACAATGACCAAAAACAAATGAATATCGAAATAGAAAATTCGAGCCCCTACAAGTTGAAAGCATCCCCTCAACATGTCAAGTTCCCATCTTTAAAAGTGTATGTTGAGAATAAGACAGGACAAAGCCGTTCATGTGGACGGATAAGTTGTTAATTATATGACGATATAGGATATCTTTTATATTTTTGTGTTTTTAACCACCTCTTTTCCGAAATTCATAATTATTTGTCCTGTCATGTAGACTTCAAGAATCAGGTACGTGAACTTTCAAATTCGTAAGTGAGTACTTTTTTCATGTTTCAGTTTTCTTTCAAAATATATTCGAAAGCCAATGAACGAACCAACTCATAATATTGAAGCATATTTTCATGAAATTTTGTGGCAAACCGTCCGGTTAGTTTTAACTACCAGTGGGTAGGTTTTTCACGAGCATGAAACCCCATTGGTGCCGTTAGGGTTGTGCCACGAGCCGGCGCCGTTAGCTAACGGGCGTCGCGAAACGGCGCGCTCCCTAAACGTCAATCTCGCAAATCAATAGGTTTCCCACAATTATCTCCCAACAAGAGACTGATTGATGAGAACCCTGGTTTCTTTCGTTCGTGCCTTTCGGCCATCTTGAGCGTATAAGGTAAAGCCAGTTTATTCTGAAATATCATTGAAGTAACGGCAAGTTGAAATTGATTTCTAACTGGACTAACTACAGTACTTTCTTCATGAAAGAAAATACCTAAACAACACCATAGTGTTAAAAGAATGGTACACGAAGAACATGCGGAGACTGCCCGCGACACCTCAAGAGAAACGAGCTGTAAGTCAAGAAGAATTAAGCAATTCATAAAAAACTTGTTTCTAATAAATCTTTGTTAATTGAACGTATTGAATACCATTAAAGGTATTTCTTTGAGCTTTTGCTTGCAAACACCTTGGAGCCATAAATAGATGAACCAAGAAAACTGTGTACGGTTTATGGAGAATGTAAAAATCGTTCTATGTAACGGTCTCGATTTCTTGCCTTAAGATAACCATTGTATTCCGTTAAAGAGCAATTTATATAACACATTATATAAATTAACCATTTTCACACGCACGACAAATATCAAATCTTTATTTTTATTTTATCCCTTTCATGCATTCTAATTCATAAGAATTTGTTATAATAAAGATCTTAGCTTTACTTTTCAGCAAGAGGACATCCCATGTATTCAAGAGTTACTTCTATAACTCGACAGGACCGGTGACATCGTTGAAGATATTGATTTGTGCGTGTAAAATTAGACAAATAACCCCTCGTCAAAAGTAATATTTTCGTTTACGCAATTTTGATGATGGAAGCTGCAATTACAACTGCAGATAAGCCATGGAGATTAAGAAATGAGAAACTTTCTGTTTGCGGTACATCTGGTCTGTTGTGCATTATGGGCAACTCGCATAACCGGGCACCTGATCAAAATTAGTTCCCAGGGAGCACGTGTCATCTTTCTTCTCTTCATTTTCTTTCATTTTAATTATTGTTCTCCCAGTATCTCAGCCGGTTCGCCACTACCTGGGGGTTATCAACTGAACTTTCAATATCGAGCTCGTATCGTCCGAACCTGATGCTCAAATCCCTGGAAATCGTTGATAACTTTCTTTGTACTTATGTATTCATACCAGTGAGTCCCGTAGATTCCCATCTTTAGTGTTCTGTATCGTTATCCTCGTTTTTCAACCGTCAATTGACATTCATGTAACACGTAATTTGTCATGTACCCAAATGCACTGGTTATCCTCCCTTAAACTATCTTTATCCCGACAACTGTTGAAACATCCAAGTCCGGTAAGTATTTCATATGCCAAATGGGATGATTTCAACCATTTTCTGTTCTTATTCACAAAACTTACTTCTTTTATAAATTTAAATGTGTTTCGTTCTCTCTTCACACCATTGACAACAAAAAGATTCACAATTGCAAGGAATCGTCTACACTAACACGTCCAAAGGATTGTCTAATCTGAATCGCCCTCGCAATGAAGAATACATCGCCTTCTTCGATCCCTCCGACGACGCGGCAGCTGCTCCAAGGCTTCGGTTGTGCGTTGCCCACATGTTGTGTAATGGGGCGAGAACTTTATGACGACGTGTCACTGCTGGCTGCAGCTTGCCGTCTCGGAAGAGTTGAGAGCCTGTGGGAGACCGCTGTGCTCGGAGGCGCGCGGGTCGCTCGAGACTCAAGACGCACATGGCCGACTTTGGGTGTGGTTGAGGGCCGAAAGCGAAAATACTGGAGCATCTTCAGTTCTAGTTACGTCGACAGAAAAGTGACGTAGAAAACGCTGGATAAGCAGAAGACTCATCAAAATATCCAGAAGAGGACACTGGTTTTACTCTTCAGCTTTAATTATTGATGGGTGAGGAAATAAATGTGGAGAAGTTTGAAAAATGTTTCTTCACGATTATATCTTCTACAAAAATACAAAAGTAAATGTACGTTAAAGGACAAACCCCAAATCCCCTTTTACATCAGGTTCCAAGTAAAAAAAGACTGTCCTAACGTTATTTTGAGGTATAAAAAAATTGCGTTAAACACAAGAATTCTGATAACATTTGAAATCGTGTAAACTTTCGGTTCGGTGAAAAAGACGAGTTGGGATTCGAACCCGGGACTTCTTCTTAACCTGAACTTAAGTGAACCAGGCGGCACAGTATGCTGTGCGCACTTATCTCCTGTATTGGGATGTCTCAGGTCTTCCGGGCTTTACGTCGGGTCGGTAACACTTTCATTTGCAACTATTTGTAAACGTACGAAATTTGCACGACATACGACTTAAGTGTGCCATGTCATTTAATCCCCAAATCACCTTAATTTTATTGCATGCACGGATACGTTGACTGAAATAATTAGAAATAGATAGTTACTACTGAAATTACTTTTATCCACCTCTTACTGCTCCAAGTATCAATAACTATTAATAACTACTCCTAGTAACACCTCCACGTGGGCCAAGTTGTTGGTAAACTCAACTAACCAACTAACAATTGCCCCACCACCCACATCCTACCTCCAGTCTCCTATCGCTCCATGTAGATAATCTTCAATAGCACGCTACATTTCCCATTTACAAATACTACAATAATTTTAAAAAATGGTAAAAAGAGCAAAATAGATGTACATATAAATAGAATAACTGCAGCTGCATTGTCTTTACATGTTTATATGTAGCAACATGCTGATGCCGAAATTATGCCACCTGTTTCACATTTGAACTTTTTCCCCAATGAAACATTATGTTATTTCTCAGAAGTAATGCATATCTCTGTATACTATTAATAGTTTCATAATTATCGTATGGGTACATAGGAGAATCCATAATATTTCTCTCTTCCCACGTCCACAGTCCCGAATGAAAGAAAGGGCGTAATCTTTTAAAATGTTAACATAAACAAAAATATCCTCAATAATAGCTTATTTCTTATTTCTTAAAATTTAAATCATGTCTTGTTTTCTCAAAAAATATTCGAGACAAATATTATTCCGTAATTTGGGAAAGTCTGAGATTAAATAGAGCAAACTAAACTTTTTCACAAATTCTTGTCATAATGACAACACCAACCCCTTGCCCAATGAACGCGCAAATGGATTCCTCATTTTATCTCTGATCACGTACTCTCATATAGACCAGGAGAAAGCAAAAAAATGTAAGAGACAAACAGGGAAACTCGGTAATATTTACTAGATACTGAGACAGATAACTAATGAAAACTGTAGGGAACCTATCCGATAACAAGGGACGCGTAATTATCTCCCCAGATCGAGGTCTTTCGAGTTCCTGATTCCAGAGTTGGAGAGGACATTATATTAATATAGAAAATTCGTTCAGTCTTACTTCTCTATTGCTTACTTCGAAAGGGATAGACGAAAGAGTTAAATAATTCTTTATTACTAGAATATATTGTCCCATAATTAGAAAAATTTTCGTTAGTGAAATGTATATCTACCGTCATTTTACCTATTGCCATAAAGATTCTTGTTTCCTCGTATTTTGCAACTTCCACAGTTTTTCTTTAGTTAGACTATGAGAAGTGTCACGACCGAGTTGAAGGCAAGTTTATGCGGTAATGTGGTCTGGTTGTCACCGGACAGAAATTCATTAGAATCATCACCATGAGACGATGATAGCAGGAAGATTTTCTGAAGGATCAAATTACATTCAAAACTATCTACGTGGGATTCGAAGCAATAACATTTAGCTTAAGAACTCGTCTCCTTACAACTGAGGTATTGTAGCATGATGCCCTATTCATATTTACGCCAGATTCATCTTGAGAATTTCCGCATTCCTTTCAATTTAATGCAATTACTCGAAACTTCAAAGGGAGAAATTCATTTACTTCGGGAGAAACTCAAATTTTACGACGTATCCCTGCCCATTTGAGTATTTCCCACTTCCGTCAGCCTGCCCAATCGTCCGAATCTCCCCGAAGTCATCTCGTGCAAGCAGTCCCCGTATCATCGTGCACCTCCGAGGGGGCCCCGGCAGCATACCCCGCATGATGGATCGCCCACGCGTTGCGCCAACCTCCCGCGCACTCGCTTATTGCTGGACGTCGGAAGCGCAGATGCTGCCGACAATGCAAGAAACTGCAGAACCGCCCGATCGCCCCTCGCCACCGCCAGCGACTGCGACCGCGAGCGTGTGGGGCTGCCGGCCCCTGGGGCGGGCGGCAGCTGGGAGAGCGCGTCCCGGGGGCGGATCGCAGCGCGTGCGGCGGGCATGGTGTTCGATGTCCGAACGCCGGATGTGGCGTGTATGTCTGGTCATTTCATATCGCTTTGCGTTTACATGAGGGTTTTTACTGCGGCGCGCAAATGACAAAGCCCCTCCCCACAAGTGGGTGCGATGCGCGAAAGGCGGCGCTGGTGTGGTTGGGGGCGGTTCAGTTCTCAGAGGCGATGGGGTTGGAGCCATAGCACGTGCAGGGGTGCAGGGAATGGCAGCAATAACGATGCACACGCCACTCAAAACATGTCTTCGCCTTTGATGGTAGTTACTGCGCTCGCGGGGACAAAAAGAACTCCAATGCCTCTAGTGACCGAAGCCTCTTATTCTAGAGCTGCCACAAGGTCGTTGCGACAACAAACTTCACTGTTTCATCAAGATAATTTAAATAAGACCTCACATCAAGAACCCAGTAATGAGAACCGACCTATATTACTATGCATTTCCTCACAATGAGCATCACAATTATTACTCTCCTACTATTCCACTTCTACTTTTTAGATCGCGTATTGTTTGTAAATTATACCTAAAGATGAGTTTTTGGTTCGAAGCCAACAGTACGAAAAAGACTTGGCTTGAGAATCGATTAGATATCTAAGGCGAGAATAAACATGCTACTGCAGGCAAGAGAAGTAGGTCGCCTATTCAAACCAACCATTTATTCCTACTTCTTCCCCTTTTAACAAGTGTCATATTTTACGATCTTCGAGAGGAGAATACTACGAAAACAAACATTGGTAAATAATAATTGCAGGAAGTTCTGACTGGAAGCTTTCATGAATATTTGAAGACGTACCACCAGCGAAGAGCGGCACAGCCACATGCTAAGGGATCAAACCCCTCCGACAAAGTAAGCGTCTCAGGAAACTCACCCAAAGCTGCTTAGTAACATTTCGTACTTCTTTTCGAATCTTCCAATGAGCTAATTCTGAAAGAGCTTTGAAACGAGGAACACGCGCAAAGAGATAGCAGGAATGCGGTTTCAGTTAATAGCCTCCTTAAGAAGAAGAAGTAGAAGAAGAAGAATAAGAAGCTGGTGCCCGCGCTCCCAAGATGTCTGCTGTTCAAAGGCAAGAAGGTGAGCGGCGGTGGCAGAACGAGGCAGACGGCAGCAGTGGCGGTCGTGGTCGCTTCTTGTAGGGCGCCATGCCACTAAGCCGCACGCCCTCCGTCTTATTCCCTTGAAATAGAACCCAGCAGCAGTACCGGCGCCGCGAGGGAAAAAGGGGCCGAACGCGGGAGGCCGCTCGGGGGTGGGAAGGTCCTGGACAGAATCATATTTGGGTTTGATCACTTGCACGATGAGACACGGACAAGCTGCTTTCTCGCTGAAAGGGGTGAAGAGGTTGCAAGAATACAAAGTACAGCAGGCAGATTTAAAAAGCTAGTATCGTAGAAGAGGGAGACGACAGAACTGAATGTATACGAGTTCAAGAATAAATGGGGATATGCAAAGCTGAAATGCGAAGGTTAATCATCTCTTGATCTTGATTTTCAGTACAGTACAGGATTCTGGCAAATATTACAAGTCATTTAGTGTTTCATACTACCTCAAATAAGGGCCGAATAAAAGAGCTCGCAATTTTGCATATTTAATGGTTTCAAAATCCATGGATGATTTTTTTAATGAGTACTGATGAAGCAAAAATGCCAAAAATTCAAAGAAATTATCCACTTTAATAAATCGGGAAATGATATTATGCATCAAGCGATGAGCTTGGGAAAGGGCAGTAGCAAAAACACTATGACTTTGTCATTAATTCATTAGTATACAAGAAAGGGAAACGGAGTAACAGATCGATGAGGTTGGAACACCTTTATTCATTAGTGCTTACCATTTATTTGAAGACGATAACTTGACAACGTACAAAACTAGTAACCCAAAATTATTGAACAAAAAAGAAGTAATACATAAACATATTGAAATTTTTGAGCAATCCCAATGAACTGCTTTGTCTTGTAATCCTGCTTCAAAACTCCAGCAATGAGGTAAGCCCAGTTTCCGCGCCTATCCACCAGCAGCACGGAACCTAAACGGAGGAGGGGACACGGCAGTATCATTTTCTTGTTCGTTACTCCGAGAGCCGAGAGCTGCAGCGCGTCGCAGCTTGATTTATTAGCCGGTCGTGTCGGTGTACAGAGCCCGTCACCGCAGTCACCGTCGCCGGCCGCTCCAAGGCGTCGATAGAGCAAAACATAAACATCACGCCTTTTCCGCGAACCCCCGTCCCCTCCCATGGCAACTGCGACAGTGAGAGGGATACGAACAAGATCAAAAGATACGCTAATGACGCAAATATGCAATCAATACACATAAAGACGCCCGTTCTTTTCATTGCTGGTCGTCGTCTTGCAGGCGTTTTCTTCGACACCCATAAACCCGGCTGGGTACTAAAAGCTAGGTGAACTTGTTAGTCGACTTATGCTCCGTTACATCTTCACTTCATCTTCCGTTTGGAGACACGCCGCGTAATAAGAGTAACGGGCGAGTGCGTACAAAACAACGCGTGATAATGGCCGTTAGTATGTTCGATAATTCGCGCATAAAGTTATATCGTCTTTTTCTGAGAGATGTTTGAGCAGGAAACGTATTTGTGGGGTAAAATATTAATGTGTAATGACTAGTAACACTGATAATGAGAATCGGGACTCGTATTATGAAGCCGACACAAAGAAGAGTTCAGGGAACCTGTCACGAACAAATGCGATTCAGAAGACGAAGATACTTCCGGATTGTTCTCCTACGCTTTACAGTTTCGTAAAAAGAATTGTACATGTACCTTGTGGATAATACTTATTAGAGATGCATCCATTTAGTACTATGCTTTTAAAGAAATTTTAACGCAGTACATAAAAACAATTCAAGAACCACAAGTTTTTTTTTCTCACAAATCAAAATTGTTTTCGATCTTGTAGGACCAGAAAGGGTGAAAGACGCTTCATGAAATGAATCTCTTGAATTCAATGTGATTCAGTTGAAAGAAGATAGTTTTCAGATATAAGGGATTAAAGTGGTTATTGGATAGATGTCGCTGTTGAGCTGAGATCGATGCAGACACCGAATGAACTAGGACTTGCTTTATTATTCCATTAAACAGATCTGGTTACGGAGAATAAATCAAAACTGACAATAATGGAATTAAGGGGTTCACGTGTGTATCACACTAATTATTAATGGAACATATTCATTGGGAAGCCACTGTCAAAGTGGCAACAACGTCAAGATTTTTATGACATATTATGTCTTCCTGTTCAATAGTTTTCTCAAAGCTATGGGTTTCGTTTGGCGAGATTTAAGCTTTACGTTTCAGCAAGAATATTAAATATTAAGAGGTTACCAATTAAGCTGAAACCTTAAACTTTCCGAAGATTCAGGGCAAAGGAAAGAAGAAATTGCTATCCGATATTTATCATTACTTTTAACGAAATGTTATGGGAAAATGTAACTTTTATCTTTGTAACATAATTTGGGAAAATATACCCAGAAAAGTATATTTTTCTACCCCTATTTATGTTGAACAAAATTTACCAAGTTGTACCAGAAGATTAATACATACGAAATGATGTATAACTAAAGTATCACCTGAGTATAAGATTCCTAGCTTACCTAAATCATAAAAAATTTGTCTCAACACAGTGCCTGAGGAATATTTTTCAAAAAATCTGGCAACTTTTGACCATCATTTCGTTTCGTCCTAATTTCACCCATATATTTAAGTAAAGACTTCTACTTCATTTCTAAATAAATAGAAGTTTTAAGCCAATTTGAGTTATTTTCAATTGTAAGGAACCAGACACCAGCATCGTGTGTTTCCAGGTTTATCGTAGAAATCGTTTTTTCGATCCTCGCAGGATGTGCTTATAAAAAGACTACCGGAATCAATTTTCATACATCATTTTTTAAAGAATTTTAGGATAAAAATCATTCCACCGATATACGTTTTTGGTAAATATTTTTCCAGTTTTGATAAATAATTAAAGCGCCTAATTCAACATCCATGTAATTTCTTCAAAATATTTTCATATGGAAAAACAGGACAGTAAATGTTGATAAATGAGTGAGCAGTGCGTATAACAGGCTGTTAGAAACTGCTAGAACAGACTTGACTTTGACTGACCTTAATCCTAAACCTCGTCACAAATCAGAAGAAATGAAGAAATAAGTAAAGAAATAAATGCGGTGGACCCATTGCTTCCAATTGGCCATGCACGCATCGAAGCCTTCGTGCTAGAGAGCAGTCTGGAAGCAGGTCAAAAATGAAGTATAATGCATTTACATAAAAAATTTATATTTTCTGAAAACAGTACTGATTATCGATATGAAAAGCCATAACACAAGTTTTGTTTTGTTTGTTTTGTTTTTGCTTCCAAGGTATTTTATAAATGCACAAGCTTCTTTTATTAACAGGAAAATTTAATAGGATTTATTATTCCAAATAATTCATTCATTATTTTATTTTCTAAATTTATTAGTAATATGTATCATTCGTCATTCCTGTCCTACGTGAAACCGTTTGCAGCATCCAAGTTCGCTTCCTCCGGCTAGGCGTGCCATGATTTCAGGAGAGACCGGCAGCGTCGTTCGTCGCCGGGGTGAGGGATGTGTGCAAGGGAAGGAAATGGAAACAATGACCGGCACTTGCCATTTTATTGGGAAAGTAATTAAGAACAAACAGCCCCTACGCCGGTGTCCTACTGGCCAACGCGATCCCCAGGCTCCTGCAGCGAGGGGAACATCCCTCCCGTAATTGGTACAAGAGCGGGATCGCAAGACAAAGGGAAGGTTGGCCGGTGCCAGTTTCATCTACCTCCACGCTTTCTTCCGGGAGACGAGAATGTCTGGTGGCGGCAGAAGGATCCTTGAAGAGCTGACTCTTTCCTGTCCTCACTTTCTACAAAACCGAATTATCATTTGCAACAAATCCCTCGTTTCTACTAAGCTACAAAATACGACTTCTTTCTACTGCAAACGAAAGAGATACAACGCCTAAACATAAAATCGAATTGCAATAAATATTTTAAAAATAAATTCTTATTTCGTTCCGTCTTCCTTTCTTTTTAACATACATTATTGCGGGAGGATCTTACGGATTTATTTTAGATACGTGTCCTCTGTCGTCGACACAAATTGTCGTCGTTAATGGAGTGTTAATGTCAATTTGTCTTCCAAACCTGTATATTCTGCAATTTGCTACAGATGCTACAATTGTGTAGTTATTGTCTCATTTTATTTATTTGTGTACAAATTTTAGTTACCACATTAACTGATATAATCAAATATTCTAAGATCGTGGGGAAAATACAGAGAAAAATCGTGACATTGGAGAACAGAAAGGATAACAGAACCGAAATAAGGGTTTTAAAAAGACGAGCCCGCCAAATAAACCATCAGGAAGCAAATGCAAAAAAGAACATTTTTAATACACGTTTGAAAGTTTACACTTCAGTGTTCATTCAGTTTTCTCCGGATACCCCTCACGTCGATTGGTACGCCAGATGTCTCAGATTCATTGTGTTCGGTTATAAATCACATTGACTATAAAAACCATGGCATTTTTTTAGACCCGGAAGAAAGAAAAAGAATGATTAACTTGTGATGGATAAAACGCCAAAGAGAATAATTTGGTGTTTTTAAAAACTAAATAAAAGATATACCCTTAAAATAAAGTATTTAACACAACTTTATGTAGCAGATCTTTTCTTGTACTAAAAAGATTGACTCGTACAAATATGTTGATTCCTGAAACATTTTAAATTCAACGACATTGCAAAATTACAATATACTGCAATAAACAGGTCGCTTAGGGCACCCCAGCCTCCGATCGTCTTCATTGATAACAGGGCGCTGAACGGAGTGTGGTTGGGCGGTGCACCTGCGAGAGAACGAGGCTGCTGAGAAGGACAGGCTTTCATTGGCAACGAGGTTTGTTTAACAGCCTCGAGGGACACAGAATTTATAGGGTGGCAAAATTATCTGGCTTTGCAGCGCTTTGACGGAACAGCGACTGTTTGTTGTGAGCTTTCTGGTCTTTTGTGCTACGGCGTTTCCACCCCAGGGGCTCAGGACTGAAAATGAGGCAGAGGTGGGGGTAGTTGTAATTATAATTGTGTTTATTCTTGTATCGATACGAACGGTAGAGAAGGGTGATGGGAAAATGGGGAACTGGGATGATACGTCGACAATATAATTAAAAATAGAGGTACTACAATCCGTCAACGCTAACTGGTGTTCCGCTAACGGCGATATTGAGGTGGCATCGATCTTCGCTAATTCGACCTGCTACTGAAGGAGAGAGAACCGTTTCCGCTACCATCTATATATTAATAAATCACTTTAAATTCGCATTATTTTGAAAAAACATCCCTTATCCTCAGACAAAAATAAAAAAGCGAGGAAGGAGGTAGATAAAAATCAAGTTTTTTTCAATATTAGGAAACAATTGCCAAAAACAAATCAGTCGCGGTCTTTTCCTGTTTAGCATTCCTTATCGCAACACGCCAGATGGGGAAGCCGCAAATAGAGGCGGAGAATTTAAGAAACAATAGTGTCCTCTAATACTACTTATTGTATAGAAATCTCTTAGATTACGGTGAACCTCACCGCCAGGTAACAGATTAATCATGTTACGTCGAATGAAAATGGGAGACGGGACCGGGATTCGAACCCGGGACCTTGAGCTCTACGCGCTCATGCGCCTACCAACTGCGCCATCNCGGGTTCGAATCCCGGTCCCGTCTCCCATTTTCATTCGACGTAACATACTTATTGTGTTTTATTGAAACTACCCCCCACCAACGCGGTATTCCGTGTGCACCATTCTTCCGTTTTTTCTAAAAGCAGTTTTCCTTATTCTTCTTCTCATTATTTTGTGCACTCCGTTCTTCATTTTACATTAACTTCTTGCGATGTTTCTGATGTAATTTTCGTATTTTTCCAATCTTGACATCAGTAACTTCTTACATTGTTAGTCATTACATTTACTTTAGTTTATATTGTTTTACATTTTGTCCAACTTGTGTCCACTTATGTTTACGATGGAATTCTCGCCGTAGATTCTACACGACGTATACACTCTTCTCTTTTCCATGGTTTCACTAATGTTTGTCAGTTCACTGCGAGTGTAATGGATTTGAATACAAATAGGTTTAGGCCATCCTTCCGTTCGCCATCACGATAGTCTGTGTCAACATTGCCATGAGTTTTTAAGTGTTGTATTTTCCTCTTTCGATTATCTCCTGCATTTCAAGTTTTTCAATTGAGCTTCAATTTGTAGTTATTTTCCATTCCTGATAGTATTTGCAATAGCTTTTGTTTGTTTGGGGCTTTAGGGCTCGCCAACATCGAGGTCATTAGAGCCCATATATTTGCAATAGCGTTGGTGTATTTGTCGTAATGTATTATGTAACTTGTCTCGACGTACATGAATCAGAAAAGCGTAAATCTAACATGGATAAAAATGTATTTTTTAAAATATAAAGTATCAATGGAAATTTGGACTTGAAGCAGAAATAGGCAGCGAGAGGTTGCAATGAAGGCGAGAGTAGCCCACATGAAGCCTTACCTTCCCATTCATTCTCACGAATTCCCCCTCCGCATCCCTTTCTATCACGTGACGTCACGGCAGAGTGGGAATTCCGAGTGATCGGTTTGATTTTCGAAGAGGGAGTTAAAAGGGTGAGATTCTTATCGCGCGCTGGGATTGATTGCCTTTACCTAAGGCGTCTGTGTGGCAGAGATGAAATGTGAAAGGGATTGTCACTAGCACAGCTGTTGTGTAGCAGGCGCTCCAGGCCACATTTGTGTTCTATTGCTAATTTATATACTTACAAGAAACACGTCCTCTTTGACAACACGCTTTAGTCTCTGCTGTACGATTGCATCAGATGCCGACTTCTGCTTTTGTACGGATCAATTAAACCAGAGGTTCTAAAAACGTTTTGGTTCATTAAGGTCATATGTCATACTTCTGTTACATGGTTTAACAGATTTCACGCAGGAATGTCGGAGACCCGAACCGCGAGATTGGAGAATGTAAAAAAATGAGGAATTTTGTACCCGAGTATATCGGATTTTATATCAACGCTCGGAAGAAATCGTTAATTTCTTTTTTATGAAAGGAGGCTTCCTAAAATTGAAGAAACACAATGATGCCCTATAAGTTCATGTTCTTAAATATTGTTGACGCTTATGAGCTTGACTATTAAGAAATAAATGCTGTGCAAAACACCACTTGCATAAGAGAAGTACGAATGACCTGGTAAAAACCAATCGCTTTGACGTTTACCGTTACCCCGAAAAAAAAAAATAGTTACAATGAGACCTTTTTAACTTAGACGCCGGCTGTTGTAGGTCATTGCAGTTATCGAAGTGGGACGATCTTCTTTGAAGTGACGAAGTTGTGGCTGGGACGGAAAGTAGGTGGAGGGGAAAGGAAACGGAAGCCAGCGGTGTGGGCGGGTCCGAAGGCGGCGCACGTGGGGGTGCAGGAAGCAAACGCGCCATTGGGGTGCAGCCACACGAAGGAAAAGGAAGAGAGCAGGCGGGTGCTGGTCAGCCGAGCCGGATTACAGCGTAGAACGCCTCTTCGCGGGGGTGAGGAAGGCGCGCGAGTAATGGCCGGCGCCGTGTCCCACGCTGGGGCGAAAGACGCTAGCTGGTGGCGGGGACGGAGCGGAGCGGAGCTGGGCAAGGGCTCGGTCGTGGCGTGGGGCAAAAAGGGGTTATCGCAAATGCTTCAGAATTATAGGGCTGAGCATGATTACTTGCAATCCAGTGAGAAGCTTTTTGCCGACATTAATCTTATCTTACTATAATGAAATCACAGCAACATGCAAACACCAGAGCGAGGGGGTGGTCCCAGGGGTGAGGGGAGTGCGGGGGGCGGGGGAGCGTCGAGAAAACCGAGAAGGCAAGGGTTAAGAGGACGCGAGAGATTGCCGTTGCCGACATATGATGCAGCGGTGGCAGCGTTTGTAGCGGCAAGGGTGGGGGTTGCTGCAAGGCGGTGAAGCTAGCCAGTGCCTGCCTCATGCACATGTTTCCTCAAACAGTCTCCTCCCCCCCCGGTAAAGTTCTCATTCTTCTCTAGACGACCATTAGTCCCCGCCGCCCAGAGAAACCGTTGCGAAGGAAAGGAGGGGAAGAAGGAACGGGAGGGATGGGGTGGTTAGCGACCAGACAAATGAGAGAAGTATTGGTCAGAGGGTTCCCGCGAAGTTACTCAGCGCGCTCACCGATCTTGGAACATCGGATCTCAAATTCCCCTAAATAACGCTAAAGGAAGATTTTTGCTTGAAAAATATCATTAGAAATTAACATTAGAAAAGTTCACGATAGTAGTGCAATAAAAAAATTTCAAGTTATAAATTATCTCACTTCGGTTTTACTCCCAGATAATACAATGATATACGCAAAGGAAAATCCTTGAGCATTCTACTAATATCATCGAGCTATAGAACAAAAAAAATGTGAATGCCCTCTTATTCAAAGTAAAACTATACATACAGACTTTTAATTATATATTCTGCCACCGCTCAAGAAAGCCCATTAGAAATATTTAAATATTATAATTGTTATAAAATTTAAATTATTTTTAACAATGACCCTCTCCTGTGTTACCGAAACGAAGATTGTCATTGAACACGTCCACACCTCTTCTGGTGAAATCTCTGTGTTCTTCAGAGTGCAATAAAAATTAGAATACCAAAAAATGAACTACTGTATCAGTTTCTTCAGTTCGACAGTGTGGCAAATGATCTCATTTTCGGGGGGGGGGCACGAAAGGCGTTTACAGTCTTCAACTTAATGTTGCCATTCATAAGTTGAAAGAGGCGCGATTTTTAGAGGTATGGCTTTCCACTGGGACATAAATGTATTCCTAATTTAGAGGAATGGTCGAGAGAAGGGTTTGAACGAAAATGAGCCGTCAACAGCTCTCAATATACAAGAAGCCCATAGTATAGATTTTGCAAATTTTGGCAATTAAGCACGACACATGATCAAACTCATTTTGAAAACTTCCGTTTATCTTCAGCATACTTAATTATTAAATGTGAAATATTGTTTTCACGGTGTGTCCCTAATTTTCTCCAGTATTTGGAACTTTTCGTCAAATCTCTCTAACAATATTTAAATTACTAAAGAACCAACGAATTTTCGCGAAGAATGTAATGCATCACTTCAACACACTCAAACTTCATTCATTTTGTTGTCAAGGTCGTATTATTTCTTCCTAACTTTGTGACTGATTCCATTGACAACACGTTAAGACATTTCTGCTGAGTCCTCCGCAGCTTACGTATTCCCCATCCTGCAGTCATCGTTACAGAAGAGTGGAATGTCTTACTACGGCAGGTGTTGAGCAAGAACCGAAAACGTTAACTAGACCCATCACGAGTCGGCAAATTAAAAGGCTTCGGGAGGTGGGGAGGACCCGCGCGTGGCAGTTGTTTCTTTACCCTCTCCCCTTCCTTCACTGTACATCACTTCTCTCCCCTCTCCATTTCCGCGCCTACCTTCCCTATCTCCGGTAGCGCTATCAATAAGCTTGCGCCGTGTAATTTCCCCGCCGACGGCTTACAAAAACGGGCGGCGCGGCGCGCGGGGCCGCTGGCCACGCCTAAGGTGACGGCACATCGCGGCAAAAAGGAGCACCCACACCGAACACCCGTCCAGGGCTTCGCACCCACTCGACCCGCGGGTCTCGCACGGCCCAGATAGGCGGCAGCACGCCACTCGAGTGAAAAATGATGAAAGTGATACGTTCGGAACCGTGTCCCAAACACGAATCAATTACGGTGTAAGTGCGTTCGCTGGCGTTGCTTACTCGCTCCTCCCGTGGCCTCGACGCGGCACGATCATCGTGGAAGACACGAGAGGAGAGAGTCGAAGCGTCAATCGATCATCGGGCATCTGTCATGAAAGGAGAGCTCAAGACCCGGACGAGCCATTTACACCATACACATTTCATAGACGAATACTTCAATTTTTTTCTCTCCCACAACAGAAATTTTGCGAGAAAATTATTTTTTTGGATGTAATAGAAATTAGTATTACTTCCCAATATACAGTTAGTATATGAATATAAATGAAATTCATAAACAATGTTGTGTAGTATGTTCAAAATAGAAGACATAAATGTAGCAAAAAATAAAATTAGTTTGCAATTACAGTAAAGAATTATCGTAAAACAATGCATGGTTAGAAAGACCAATCCTTCATTCTTACACACTTAATCCCTTGCAACGAACATAAAAAAATCCCTCCCTCCCACTCGAAATAAGAGGCGCAAGATATCAAGAATACTGTCATACCGATATGAATAAGTTTTCTTATTTTTATTACACTACCGCACCATTCTTCCATTTTTTTCTTCTTCTTATACATTTCCGTAGTTTTCTTTAAAATATTTTGTGCATTCATGTTTTATATTTTACATTTGCTAATTGCTATTTGCTAATTGCGCAGGTCTTGAACAATGGAAAATACAAAAATTACTTCGTCTCTGTAACAATTTTTAATCGTAAATATTAAAATTTGCGTTGGTGTATATTGTTGCAACATATTGGACACTTATGTCCACTTAATATTACGATGACAATCCTGCCGTAAACACGTGTAATATATTCCATTCTTCAACATGGTTCCACATATTCATCTGAGTTCACTGGTTGTGTAATGTATTTGAGTAAAATTGCACATACTTATTCGATAGCCAAGATGATACTGCGGGCCTGCGATTTATTGTACGACGCTATTTATCGGATCATTGATGTTCCCAGAAAACATGTCCATGCAATCATTTATGAGATGCCGCAAGTCCTGATAAATTCAGCTATCTCCGACAATGTTGCTCGTCCTGCGATCGAGTTGGAGGCCAGCAAACCGAACTACGTCGTTGGAAATTATCAGTTAGTGCCCCATTCTCAAATGATTCTCCGGTCATGTTTTCTGGAAGTACAGATGACCCTATACAATAAGCACACCAATTACTAAGCAATTGATATTGAATCAAAAGATTTAGTTTTTCGCAAGAAAACACCAATATTTTTATAATATAATTTAACCTATAAGTCTTTTTGAATAATTCGCGGATAACTACACAGGAAATAGTACGTTTTTACGCGCACGTAATTACAAAATTTTCCGTATCCCTTGATTTACCAAAAATTTATTTTCTGTCAGAGCTCTTTGAAACATCTTGATAGAATGTCTTTGCTGTTTCATTTTTCGAGCGTCAAGATCCAAAGGTTTTCAGCGGTTCAGACATAGTTTCAGAATTGTTTCATAAAACTCTTATTGATCTTTTTTCTTAATTAGTACCGAGGAGATAAGCACGAGGAGATTTGATTCAATCCATGATTCGACGAGAGGAAGCCGCTCGCCTCGCGGTCTTTGCTGAACAATTTTCCCAGAATGAGGAACTTTAGTTGCAACATTTCATCTCTTAGAATACTGTGGGCGCAGAGTCCTCATCTCTTTAATTAATCGGCACGAATGCACCCTTATAATCGCTCGAAGCATTATGGTTTATTTATTTCAAAACCACTGGAGTAAATCAGTCTCAATACTAGAACTTCTAGAACTTTATATTCTTGTTGTTGTTCTTCAATAAATTTGCATTTTCTGATTTCAATGGTCCCAAACATTCATAACAACATAATGGGTTTTTTTCTCAGGAAACATCATAGTAACAATAAATGTGCTTTAGGTAGTGTACGTGTTATTTATTAGTCATTTACTGAAATCCCGTATTTTCCGGAATAAGGGATGTGAAGAAACTTTTCATTTAAAATCATAATTTAAACAAGAGGTTCGAAAATTGAAGGAAGGATTGTGTCAGTTGATTAGTTCTAATGCAGGAGTATTCTGTGCACTTCGTTCACATTTTTTATATTTTCCTTTCTCATTTTGTTTCTTTGAAATGTGTACAATATTGAAAAGAAAATTATGTAAACTGTGTATTGCCGGTTGCATGACTTCTGATCGTTGCTTTTTCGTCACTGCACGTAGAGCCCTGAAAATTTTAGAATTTTTTTTTTCTTTTTAATAAAATTTCGGTTATATGCTTACATAATCCAAACGTCTTTACAGAAAAATGAAAGCCCACTTACAGCAGCAACAAAACGACTCCTTTGCGAGAAGCCCGGCGGCAGCGGCGCCGCGCAAGCGAGTCTCCACTTATTTAGTCGGCAGCGCGTCTCGCTAACTCCACTCTCGCAGCGCGCATTGTTGCAGTTTCAACACTTAATTACTCAAATCTGTGACTGTGTGCGTCGCCTCCCTTCATTTGGGTGGCACCTCCCCTCCACCCCCGCCACACCCCCACGTCCTTCACCCTTCCTCTCGCACCGCTCCGCACACGCCCCTTCGCGGCTTCGCGGCGCCCCGCACGCGCCACGCCTCGACTCCCGCTCTCATTATCTGCGCCCAGAGCATGGATATTGTAATACCAGCGCCCTTCGGAGGCTGTTTCTTGCAACGGAGGAGTTATTGTGTTGCTTGGCGGCCGCCATTCCGCATTCCCTGCGGCTCCTCCGGGTCGCGCGCGCACTTCCTTCGCAGTCGTCTTCGTCTTAGTAGGGAGGCGTCGCGTTGTGAGACGGTCACGGAATGTCCGCCTTGCGGACCAACACTTCGTTATGGCACTGCGCAGCGGGACGTTGCAATATATGCGCTCGAAACGCGCTTTATGAAAATACTTGGTGCGCAAATGCCAACAAAAAGCACTAGGCCGACTCTAACCATACGTATGAATTCTAAACAGATGCATTATAAAGTTGATGAAACTTTTCCCACGCGTGGGAGTCTTTCGGATCGAAGCCCGAGGGGGAGAACGGCGTCGGGTCGCGAGAAACCACAGGAGAGTTCAGGACTTTCCCGAAACTCGATTCGAAGACGACCTCCGTCCCTTCGCTGCGTGCGGTCATAATCGACACTAAAGGAACCTCCCTGAAGTGCTATAGAGCCGCATGCGACAACAAAGTCGTTCAACTTTGTTTCGCCTTTCGGTGCAATCCCAACGACTCCCCGCGCGCGCTCCACTGTGGCTCGTTCGATTATGCCGCGATGCGTTTAAGATCGTTTCCCCTTCCCCGTACCGTTCGAAGCGTCAGGGTGGAAGATGTGTGGTGATGAGGACAAGGTTTAACCAGGGATGCGATTGCACTTGAGACGAATAAACTAAGCAATGGAACCCCGCTTGAGGTCTGGCCATGAGATATCGAAGTACAATTTAGTTAAAAGAATAACTAACAATTCATCTATCTTCCTTTTATTTATCTTTATTTCATTACGTATTATTTAGATTTAGGTGAAATGGCTGAAGATCAGGTCTCATGGTCTTAACCACAACCGAAAGATATTGAAATTCGATAACTGAGATTCGTAATCGTAAGTTTTGGTTGAGAGCTTGATGGAGGTTGAAGATGACAGACAAACCACGAAATGTGCAAAAAGTGAGAGAGGAAAGAGGTGGTAAGTCCTCGCAGCTCGTGATTCTTCCAAAGGAATATCTATCCTCCTTTCTGTGTTATTTACAAGTATTTCATTGTTACTTCCTTCACTCAGGAGCTTTGCAACTCGAAATCCTGCCTTAATACGGTGCAAATCTATGAAATGAAAGATCGTATTATACGAAATTGTAAATCGAACCATTAAGCTTATCCAACAACCATTCGGCCACGGTACTAATTCACAAATGGAAATATACATAATGGTTTAACTTGTCAACTATTGCAACAAACCTTCCTGTTTTTCGGTGATTCAAAACGCAGCAACTTTAAACAATATAAAAAGAAAACTAGCATTCTCAGTTTTCATTATACGATTGCTTCTCTACAAGTACCTCAATATGGTGAAAAATTTGGTAATCCCAGCAAGCAGCTTGCAGCAATAGAACACAAATAACAGATTCTTTATCACCTTTACAAAAGTATTTTCGATTAACTCCGAAAAATTATCTTATTTCGTAGAACTGTGAAGCGTGTATGTGCTCTATTGATGAGAAATTCATCTAGGTTCAATGTAAAACAACGAGAGTGAGTTTTAAAGACAAATCACTATATTCTTAACTTTCTATCAATGCAATATGAGTAAGTAATACGTGAAGCAAGGTATTGGGCTTCCGGAAAACTAAATTCGAAACGAAAAATATAATAAATCGCAAGTTTATTCATTTATTCAAGAAATATATTAGTATGTTGGGTAATTACCATACTGGATGTTCCAACATGGAAACATGAATTGAGACGTGAACGGTTTAATCTAGACACGGACGAGAGGAAACATAAAACGCAACAATGACATAAAACTAGAAATGCATTACGCTTAGACCTTACATAACTGTAATTACGTCTCAAAAAAAAAATGTATTAAACTCGAGAATTATTACATCCTTGATGGAAGAACTTTTTGTGCTGACAAACAAAAATAAACAAAGGACATTTTGCGCAAGATGGTATCATTAGAAATAAATAGAGTTGAAAATTCCAGAAGTAAACAAATATTTTGTTTTTCAATAAAAATCCTTTCCTGTGAAAAAATTCCTACAGCTGAGGCGTGCCAAGTACGTCCCTGTAGAAAATTATTTCTTGATCGTCAAGACTGAAGGTAACATCAGCTTAGACAAAAAGTATCCGTTATATTCCGAAAAATAAAGCATCGACTAAAAGCAGGCACATTTGAGTCATTGTTGACATGTTAGAAAACTCTCCTGGATCTTTTCGACTGAATGAAAAGCAAAACTCATGCGCAAGGAGAGAACTTATGAAAATTGGTTTAACAATCTAATTTTCATTATAATAATGATTCACTATGTTTAAATGGAGGTCAAACTAGGTGGTCCGCCGTACACGTACTGTAAAAATATAAATGTACTTTTATAACGCGAAAACTCATTTTCGTCCTGCCGTTTTATGAAATTGACATTTTTTCCAAAAATATGAATAAATGAGACAGAAGTCCTTAAACCACGTGCACCCTGCCCTAAGCAGCAAACAGACCAATCCCCTCCTCTCGCTCCCCGCCTTCGTCCCAGCAAAACAATACACAACAGTACCTCAATGAATTTATCGCCCACTAGGGTCGTGAGTGAGGACGCCGCCCTCGGCCCTCGCCGTCTCCCCTCTGTCGTCGTCGCGATGAAACAACAAATTCCCTGCTCCTTGTGCGCGCCGGTCCGCAAGAATGCGATGACAAGGCTGATCGCTGCCCCTCGGCCGGCGCCCTTGGCAGACCGCACGGCTCCTACGTCTCTCTCCGCGGATACGCGCCTCCTTCTGACAGCGTTTTGGCATGCGGTGATTAACGGCAGAAATTAATTAGGGCCCGACTCCACTCTCGCACTCAGATTTCCGGCTTGCGAGGAAGTCTGCCTTGAGCTAAAATATATGTAGAGAACGTATGCTCGCCTTCTGGAGACGGAGGGAACAACAGCCCTTGCGGGACCCAGCACACCGCTCCGCGAACTTCTCTTTCCATTCACACGGAGGGGCTCGTAAAAAACGGGTCGCTTCTTGTTTCAAACCCTTTATCGCTTAAGAGCTAGTTTCCTGACATTGCTCTCCCGTGGGGGAGAGGAAGTGGAAAGTGGCGGGCAGTGCGCACGCGCACACATGCGTCTTGGACACGTACGCCCTCTTCCGTTCACTCGCAAGGCCGCAGGTATTTTCAGAGACGCGGACGCAAACAAGCGACGTAATTGCTTGGACATATGCCCACGGAACGTTGACCGTTTCTTCAATGAATAATTCGATTGATGTAATTAAAAGATACGCCACATTTTATGTGGAGTATCTTAGATGTATTATCTTCGGAAGTTATACTTAACATTAAAATATAAATGGTTTGGGTAAATTAGTGTATACTTTTCTCTAATTTTCCTCAGATCTTTCAATGTATTTTTGAATCTATCCCTACTATTTTAATGTGACATCGATTAACCTTTTGGCTTAGTTCTCTTTTATTTAAGCCAATTACACTCTTCGTATTATCTTTCGATGTATTTACTCTTGGAACACATCCAAGCTTTAGAATATAAATTGAGAGAATTCGCGAGATTGAGGTAAAAGACAAATACTTCCATAACAAATAAACACATTAGCAAATATTTGTTCACTGTCCGCGATGTGAAGTGAACTCTCTGAACGTAGCCAGTGCACCAAGGATTTCTCAGCTCATAACATTAATAGGATAAATAAATGTTAGATAAGCAGTATTTCCTTAACCGTTGATTCTAGGTCGTCAGAACCGACCCCAACTAATCGACGAAGAATGATTCGTACTAAGCACGCAAGCAAGTGTCTTCTCCCAGAGCCCTTTCCATCCTGTTCGTTCCAGCACCCGTGCGGATGATCAATTCATGTCTAACAACTTCAGCAATATCCCTCTAATTCTTTCGGTCGAGAGCGGCAGCCGACTGGCCTCCGACCCGCCGCGTCTCCTCGCGCAGCAAAAAAATAAGGAACGGAGAGGTCGCTCGGCGCAGGCAGAGTGACCCCGCACCGAGAAAGCACTTTCGCACGCAACGTAGATGCAGATAGAGGAACGGCGACGTAGGTGGCCTCAACTACAGCAGCCTTCCCAGAGGAGCGTGGCTGCGGGGTTTCGGTTTGCGGTTTTCACTTCGTGGGTTCCGCTTTTCATTGATTGTTTACGCGAAAAATTTGCTTCAGACTTCGTCGACGTGCTAGCGCGATATTTTGCGAAAATAATGTTTGCAAAATTGTTTAATGACAATGTCCAGCACTACTTTATTCAAACCTAAACTCTTAAGTTGGCCTGAGTTCCAAATCACCTCACAGGACAATGAATGAGAATGTAAAGGATGACCACAAACTCATTACTTCTAACAAAACGAGTGTGTGGATTAAAATGCTTAATTAGAAAAGAAAAGATGCAATAAACCTTTCCTTTTCAAAGGAACATAAAAGCTTATTTTTGCTATTAATTTGGTTCAATTCACACGGATTATGATTTTCAGCACACTAAGTCATTCTTGGAATTAACAAATATTGTATCATGTATTTCGTTTGTTTGTCCTCAATGGTTTTTTAATTGTGGGCCAAATCATCTCGCCTCGCCAAAACTAAAATAGAGAGAAATTCACTTTATGAATGAAACGTGTCGTCACCCTAACAAATGTGTGAAATAATAATGATAATACTAATTTCAACGAACATTAATTGCTAACATATGTTTTTACTAATCAAGTTCTCATCAGTCTCGACAGTGGTGTTTCACAACTATAATTCATAAATTGTAATATGTGGCATAGAATAGAATCACGGTAAATATATGATTTCTTTATCCGAGTGTTAATGCTTACGTTAGAGCAAGAATAGTTTTATTGCTTTAAGCAAAATTACCGCGGCAGTCGTATGTCACATGATATCTCAATTTCGAGAACAGCGCAATGGGCGCTGAGTACGAATATTTTAGATTACTTGGAGTACTTTCGGAATACGATAATTTCGTATCAGTTCCCACCAATCACTAGGTCGCCTTGATCCATCGACCTATAACCTCCGGTCATTTCCATTACTTTTTTATTTGCGTGTATGCGTTTTCCTCAAATCGATAGTTAGGTTATTTAAATGTCGTTGTATTGGTGCAGCAATTTTCGTCACAATTACGATCGTTTAGCCGCACCAAAACGATAGTAGAGTTTAAAATTAGGTCACCGCAACATCCTGGCAAAAAATGCTTGAAATATATCATATATCATTCACTTGACATTATTCACTAATTGAAGGTTTTGTAGCTATGTTATATATATCTCCCGTTACTTTTCTTGAATTTTGAACATTTAGGAAGCGATTCCAAGATGAAAAAGTTGGGTCAAAATGTATCTTTTTCCATCCACGCTCCCTTGCAAAGGAAGAGAATCGTCTACATCTGTTTATTGTCACAACTTTTATTACCCCACTGTGAAGTATGTGTTGACCGTGAGCAAGGAGAGGGGAGTGAGTTTCATTGTTTGCCAGAGGATGTTGCGGTTAAGGTTGCTCATTACTTTGAGGGTCACGGGTAGCACAGATATATATTGTGGTTGGATCGAGTTGAGGACTAAGGACTTTTTGCACTTTGCCACATGCACACCTAACAATTTACGCGTCGACTGGAGAGGTATGCTCAGGAGTTTCATAATTTCGAAGATCGGTCCACTTGCATACCTAACGCATCAGCACACCTGTTCAGAGCGGGAACAGGTGCAGCAGATGCTTGGCAACGCTGCAAATCGATCGAAGAATCGCTCCTCTTCAGATGATTGGGAAAAGAGGGGGGACAATTATTCAATCACTCGTTATAAAAGATTTACTTTGCGAATCTAATTTAATACCACTAAACACATGAATAATTCATATCATCTGAAAGTGATTCATCCACAAGAAACAAGACAATACTGCACTACCCTCCAGGATCTTGACTTTTTAAATATTTCATTAAAATTATTGCACGAACCATTTCATTTTAGGTTACGCCTGAATTGTATAATACAAATAAATTTTTTTACGTATCAATATTATTCACCAGGATTAACTCCATATCACTCTTTCCAGCAAGATATTCACAGTTTTAAAGAAATGCTCGATTATAATCGAAAATATTTGAATACAGCAACGAGAAGCATGGTAAATCGCTAGAAAAACCCGCAGCATTTCTATGAAATAATTTTCATGAGCACCTTGAAAACCATTAATTATCCCGTCATTACGTCGCCGAAACGGGTTTTGCTACGTAGTCAATCTTTATTGTATGTCTCCTTTATTCTAAACTGGTGGATAAATACCACAAACAAAATGCAAGGATTGAGAGAGTTCATAAGTGAAATGATTTAGAGTCATGTGCAGCGTCAGTTTTGTAAAAACCCAATTTACACGAGCTGCAGTCAGCTATCTCTCCCCCGCATCGTATCCCAACCTTCAGCGGAAATTCTTCTCTCCCCTTCCTGCACATTTCATGCTGTGTCGCACTTGAAATAACACGGTGTACTTCAGTCTTAACTCCATTGAAGAGGAGTTATAGAATTCAAAAGACACAGACTTCGCTGAATAATGAACTGTAGCCAGAAGATAAGGAGAAAGATATTCCGGATGTAGCAACATCTGCATTAATGTGTTAACATAGCTGAAGGCGAGAAGGAAGTTGACTTCGCGGAAAATAAATAGCGACTTTTCGTTCTCGAGGATATGAAAACACCGAATTTTAAGGACATCTGAGCATTCTAGTTTATCCGAATCCACCGGAGATGGAAAAGGGGGCGGTCATCCCATCCCTTAAAAAGACCCTGCAGTATTTAATGCTATATTTTCACATTTAATAGAACATAATAATTTAACTTCACCTGTTTCTTCCTAAAAATACGTTTAGTTTAGTTCAATGGCGCGGCGCATATGATGCCAGAGCTCATTTCCGATTCTCAGGAAGACATTCACCCCTTCCCCTTCTCGCAGTGAGATAAATCCTGTATCCTCTTCTTTCTGGATAATTCGGGTAAATGTTTTAATCAAAATAATTTTAATTATCTATTTGCGTTTAAAATACTGTACGTCTACACTGTTTGGGACACACGTACCGAAAATATCAGTTTACTTAATAACTAATCATAGGAACAAATCTAATTAATAATTTGCTGTACGTCTTTTTACTTTCTCATATACGTAGTTTATAGATTCCACTGCTTCTTTTGCCGAATTTTCTTGTTAATTTGTGCTTGCTGTGAGTTATATTTGATGTTCGTGTATATTATTTGATGCGTGAGGATGTTTTTTTAATATTATTTCTTATCGTATAAGAATTAACTTGACTTCGTGTTTTTTTTGTTTTGAAGGTAATGTGTGATAAATCTTTTCGTTTATATTTCATGATTTTTTAATTCAATGCATTATAACAGTTTCAATCGTTAAAAATAATATTATTGTAAATAATATATTTTAACACAGAACTCTTTGACGAGATAAATAAGGAGCCTTACGAAATAACATGAGGTAATAAAACAAACAGTATCACCTATTTAACCAAAATTATTCTACGACACAATTAATGTTTTTTATTATAATTTTATAATTTCAAATTGCAAAAAATTAACTGCTCAGTTCTTAATTAAATTATATAAGAATATTTATGGTATGCTGGCTTTGTTCTCGCGTTAAAAAGATTATATTTAACATATTTATTAATAAATATATATTTTGAAATATAATATAAATATTCCTTATCTTATCTCCCCCAAAACATAAGAAAAGAATTTGTACATTAGAGATTATTTTATATAAATGCTGGAAAAATATTTCTTGAATAAAATTTTTAAACTGGGTAAAATGGAGACGACCAAAATATAGAGAAACAAGTTAAAATCAACCCTCTCCTAATAGAATGCTTTAATGCCGCGCTCTAGTCCAAGCTGAGATACATATATGAGAATGTATGTGCATTGGTTTTGCATACTAATAATACTTTACGTTCAGATAATTTGAGCAAAATTGTTGGACCCGTTTTTGAAAAACATTCAAAAGAGTACATTGACCTTCATGTGAAGTACCTTTTTTAAAGCAAACAAAAAATCAGAGCGCGTGCATCGACGTGTTAAATCTACCGTAAATACGAAATGAATTAAATTGATTAATTCATTTACTCAAAATCGCTGTGCTCGGACAGACAGACAGACGGACCGACGGACGGACCGACGGACCGACGGACCGACGGACCGACGGACCGACGGACAGACGGACCGACGGAC